>CM037473.1:262500-862500 GCA_021014325.1 Plazaster borealis
TAGAATCATTGTGGTTTAGGCCTGATACTTCAATGAGGCAAGGGAGGCAATTGCCTCCATGACTTGGTGCCCTTTGAAATGTAGAATCATTGTGGTTTAGGCCCGATACTTCAATGAGGCATGAGAGGCAATTGCCTCCATGACTTGGTGCCCTTTGAAATGTAGAATCATCGCGGTTTAGGCCTGATACTTCAATGAGACAAGGGAGGCAATTGCCTCCATCACTTGGTGCTCTTCGAAATGTAGAATCATTGTGGTTTAGGCCTGATACTTCAATGAGGCAAGGGAGGCAATTGCCTCCATGACTTGGTACCCTTTGAAATGTAGAATCATCGCGGTTTAGGCCCGATACTTCAATGAGGCATGAGAGGCAATTGCCTCCATGACTTGGTGCCCTTTGAAATGTAGAATCATCGTGGTTTAGGCCTGATACTTCAATGAGGCATGAGAGGCAATTGCCTCCATGACTTGGTGCCCTTTGAAATGTAGAATCATTGTGATTTAGGCCTGATACTTCAATGAGGCATGAGAGGCAATTGCCTCCATGACTTGGTGCCCTTTGAAATGTAGAATCATTGTGGTTTAGGCCTGATACTTCAATGAGGCATGAGAGGCAATTGCCTCCATGACTTGGTGCTCTTTGAAATGTAGAATCATTGTGGTTTAGGCCTGATACTTCAATGAGACAAGGGAGGCAATTGCCTCCATGACTTGGTGCCCTTTGAAATGTAGAATCATTGTGGTTTAGGCCCGATACTTCAATGAGGCAAGAGAGGCAATTGCCTCCATGACTTGGTGCCCTTTGAAATGTAGAATCATCGTGGTTTAGGCCTGATACTTCAATGAGGCAAGGGAGGCAATTGCCTCCATGACTTGGTGCTCTTTGAAATGTAGAATCATTGTGGTTTAGGCCTGATACTTCAATGAGGCAAGGGAGGCAATTGCCTCCATGACTTGGTACCCTTTGAAATGTAGAATCATCGCGGTTTAGGCCCGATACTTCAATGAGGCATGAGAGGCAATTGCCTCCATGACTTGGTGCCCTTTGAAATGTAGAATCATCGTGGTTTAGGCCTGATACTTCAATGAGGCATGAGAGGCAATTGCCTCCATGACTTGGTGCCCTTTGAAATGTAGAATCATTGTGATTTAGGCCTGATACTTCAATGAGGCATGAGAGGCAATTGCCTCCATGACTTGGTGCCCTTTGAAATGTAGAATCATTGTGGTTTAGGCCTGATACTTCAATGAGGCATGAGAGGCAATTGCCTCCATGACTTGGTGCTCTTTGAAATGTAGAATCATTGTGGTTTAGGCCTGATACTTCAATGAGACAAGGGAGGCAATTGCCTCCATGACTTGGTGCCCTTTGAAATGTAGAATCATTGTGGTTTAGGCCCGATACTTCAATGAGGCAAGAGAGGCAATTGCCTCCATGACTTGGTGCCCTTTGAAATGTAGAATCATCGTGGTTTAGGCCTGATACTTCAATGAGGCAAGGGAGGCAATTGCCTCCATGACTTGGTGCCCTTTGAAATGTAGAATCATCGTGGTTTAGGCCCGATACTTCAATGAGGCAAGGGAGGCAATTGCCTCCATGACTTGGTGCCCTTTGAAATGTAGAATCATTGTGGTTTAGGCCTGATACTTCAATGAGGCAAGAGAGGCAATTGCCTCCATGACTTGGTGCCCTTTGAAATGTAGAATCATTGTGGTTTAGGCCTGATACTTCAATGAGGCAAATGAGGCAATTGCCTCCATGACTTGGTGCCCTTTGAAATGTAGAAACATCGTGGTTTAGGCCTGATACTTCAATGAGACAAGGGAGGCAATTGCCTCCATGACTTGGTGCCCTTTGAAATGTAGAATCATTGTGGTTTAGGCCTGATACTTCAATGAGGCAAGGGAGGCAATTGCCTCCATGACTTGGTGCCCTTTGAAATGTAGAATCATCGCGGTTTAGGCCTGATACTTCAATGAGGCATGAGAGGCAATTGCCTCCATGACTTGGTGCCCTTTGAAATGTAGAATCATTGTGGTTTAGGCCTGATACTTCAATGAGACAAGGGAGGCAATTGCCTCCATGACTTGGTGCCCTTTGAAATGTAGAATCATCGTGGTTTAGGCCTGATACTTCAATGAGGCATGAGAGGCAATTGCCTCCATGACTTGGTGCCTTTTGAAATGTAGAAACATCGTGGTTTAGGCCTGATACTTCAATGAGACAAGGGAGGCAATTGCCTCCATGACTTGGTGCCCTTTGAAATGTAGAATCATCGTGGTTTAGGCCCGATACTTCAATGAGGCAAGGGAGGCAATTGCCTCCATGACTTGGTGCCTTTTGAAATGTAGAATCATTGTGGTTTAGGCCTGATACTTCAATGAGGCAAGGGAGGCAATTGCCTCCATGACTTGGTGCCTTTTGAAATGTAGAATCATTGTGGTTTAGGCCCGATACTTCAATGAGGCATGAGAGGCAATTGCCTCCATGACTTGGTGCCCTTTGAAATGTAGAATCATCGTGGTTTAGGCCTGATACTTCAATGAGGCAAGGGAGGCAATTGCCTCCATGACTTGGTACCCTTTGAAATGTAGAATCATCGTGGTTTAGGCCTGATACTTCAATGAGGCAAATGAGGCAATTGCCTCCATGACTTGGTGCCCTTTGAAATGTAGAATCATTGTGGTTTAGGCCTGATACTTCAATGAGGCAAGGGAGGCAATTGCCTCCATGACTTGGTGCCCTTTGAAATGTAGAATCATCGCGGTTTAGGCCTGATACTTCAATGAGGCATGAGAGGCAATTGCCTCCATGACTTGGTGCCTTTTGAAATGTAGAATCATTGTGGTTTAGGCCTGATACTTCAATGAGGCAAGGGAGGCAATTGCCTCCATGACTTGGTGCCCTTTGAAATGTAGAATCATCGTGGTTTAGGCCTGATACTTCAATGAGGCAAATGAGGCAATTGCCTCCATGACTTGGTGCCCTTTGAAATGTAGAATCATTGTGGTTTAGGCCTGATACTTCAATGAGGCAAATGAGGCAATTGCCTCCATGACTTGGTGCCCTTTGAAATGTAGAATCATTGTGGTTTAGGCCTGATACTTCAATGAGGCATGAGAGGCAATTGCCTCCATGACTTGGTGCTCTTTGAAATGTAGAATCATCGCGGTTTAGGCCTGATACTTCAATGAGGCAAATGAGGCAATTGCCTCCATGACTTGGTACCCTTTGAAATGTAGAATCATTGTGGTTTAGGCCTGATACTTCAATGAGGCATGAGAGGCAATTGCCTCCATGACTTGGTGCCCTTTGAAATGTAGAATCATCGCGGTTTAGGCCTGATACTTCAATGAGACAAGGGAGGCAATTGCCTCCATGACTTGGTGCCCTTTGAAATGTAGAATCATCGTGGTTTAGGCCCGATACTTCAATGAGGCAAGGGAGGCAATTGCCTCCATGACTTGGTGCTCTTTGAAATGTAGAATCATCGTGGTTTAGGCCTGATACTTCAATGAGACAAGGGAGGCAATTGCCTCCATGACTTGGTGCCCTTTGAAATGTAGAATCATTGTGGTTTAGGCCTGATACTTCAATGAGGCAAGGGAGGCAATTGCCTCCATGACTTGGTGCCCTTTGAAATGTAGAATCATTGTGGTTTAGGCCTGATACTTCAATGAGGCAAGGGAGGCAATTGCCTCCATGACTTGGTGCCTTTTGAAATGTAGAATCATTGTGGTTTAGGCCTGATACTTCAATGAGGCAAGGGAGGCAATTGCCTCCATGACTTGGTGCCCTTTGAAATGTAGAATCATTGTGGTTTAGGCCTGATACTTCAATGAGGCAAGGGAGGCAATTGCCTCCATGACTTGGTGCCCTTTGAAATGTAGAATCATTGTGGTTTAGGCCTGATACTTCAATGAGGCAAGGGAGGCAATTGCCTCCATGACTTGGTGCCCTTTGAAATGTAGAATCATTGTGGTTTAGGCCTGATACTTCAATGAGGCAAATGAGGCAATTGCCTCCATGACTTGGTGCCCTTTGAAATGTAGAATCATTGTGGTTTAGGCCTGATACTTCAATGAGGCAAGGGAGGCAATTGCCTCCATGACTTGGTGCCCTTTGAAATGTAGAATCATTGTGGTTTAGGCCTGATACTTCAATGAGGCAAGGGAGGCAATTGCCTCCATGACTTGGTGCCCTTTGAAATGTAGAATCATCGTGGTTTAGGCCTGATACTTCAATGAGGCATGAGAGGCAATTGCCTCCATGACTTGGTACCCTTTGAAATGTAGAATCATTGTGGTTTAGGCCTGATACTTCAATGAGACAAGGGAGGCAATTGCCTCCATGACTTGGTGCCCTTTGAAATGTAGAATCATTGTGGTTTAGGCCCGATACTTCAATGAGGCAAGGGAGGCAATTGCCTCCATGACTTGGTGCCCTTTGAAATGTAGAATCATTGTGGTTTAGGCCTGATACTTCAATGAGGCATGAGAGGCAATTGCCTCCATGACTTGGTGCTCTTTGAAATGTAGAATCATCGTGGTTTAGGCCTGATACTTCAATGAGGCAAGGGAGGCAATTGCCTCCATGACTTGGTGCCTTTTGAAATGTAGAATCATCGTGGTTTAGGCCCGATACTTCAATGAGGCATGAGAGGCAATTGCCTCCATGACTTGGTGCCCTTTGAAATGTAGAATCATCGTGGTTTAGGCCTGATACTTCAATGAAGCAAGGGAGGCAATTGCCTCCATGACTTGGTGCCCTTTGAAATGTAGAATCATCGCGGTTTAGGCCTGATACTTCAATGAGGCAAGGGAGGCAATTGCCTCCATGACTTGGTGCCCTTTGAAATGTAGAATCATCGTGGTTTAGGCCTGATACTTCAATGAGGCAAGGGAGGCAATTGCCTCCATGACTTGGTGCCCTTTGAAATGTAGAATCATCGTGGTTTAGGCCTGATACTTCAATGAGGCATGAGAGGCAATTGCCTCCATGACTTGGTGCCCTTTGAAATGTAGAATCATCGTGGTTTAGGCCTGATACTTCAATGAAGCAAGGGAGGCAATTGCCTCCATGACTTGGTGCTCTTTGAAATGTAGAATCATTGTGGTTTAGGCCCGATACTTCAATGAGGCATGAGAGGCAATTGCCTCCATGACTTGGTGCCCTTTGAAATGTAGAATCATCGCGGTTTAGGCCTGATACTTCAATGAGGCAAGGGAGGCAATTGCCTCCATGACTTGGTGCCCTTTGAAATGTAGAATCATCGTGGTTTAGGCCTGATACTTCAATGAGGCAAGGGAGGCAATTGCCTCCATGACTTGGTGCCCTTTGAAATGTAGAATCATCGTGGTTTAGGCCTGATACTTCAATGAGGCATGAGAGGCAATTGCCTCCATGACTTGGTGCTCTTTGAAATGTTCCAGTACATAAGTTTCCCTCATAGGGGTGCACTGCACTAAGGATGAACTGCCTTGCCCTGACAAGAACAAAGTATACCCCTCAATGCAGGCAGTACATGTATGTGACCTACAAATATATGAACAGTCCTAAAAGTACTGCAAATAATATTGAAGGACGTCTATGGGGCACCTGCTATGTAAAGAACACTTGTCTATGATTACATAAGTATTATATTAGTGTTGATTAACTGGCTACTTGGTGGTGAGTATGGCAACTCTTCCTTGGCAATCAAAACCATCAGTTTGCCTATTGTTATTTGAGTAGTTGAGCAATTGAGCTCTTATGTCTGTTTGGAGAAGCTTAACACAACTACATGTACTGCACATGATGTACCATTGACACTATTTTGGTGGTCATGCTAGTGATACATATCAATAATGTTCCCATGTTAGGATATGCCAGAATTTGCACTACTTCAAAACTGTCAAACATCAGACAAGATTTAAGCTTATTCCATTCTAAATGGAAATGTGAAAGCGAAGACAATTTTACAGGTTGTCAACATTGGGGAAAATGTATAGATTTAACTAGTAAAACTATAACGATGTCTAAACATTAAGAAAGAACTAGACTTTTAAATTCACCATAGCAGATATTGTGAACTTCCAGTAATGCTTACATAGGTTTACAAATTTAACTGTGTGAAGATAACATGGATGCTGTATTTTTCCACATGAACAGTCATGCCTTGTAGGTAATTAGAACCCATCAAATTAAGGTTCTGTAATAAATGGAGGAAATAAAACTAAACCTTGATATCAAACAGTTCTGACAAAGTGGTTGTATCCTACATGTATGTACTTGTCATCGGACTGACAGTAATCTTCCTGGCTGGGTATTTCATAAATGAATCAAAGACTGCTTGATTTACTTTGCTTTATCACAATACTGACTTATAATGCATGCAGAAATTAATTCCAAGTACTGTAGTTCAATACTGAATAATGCAGTAATAACACACGCAGTAGACTACATGGAGTGTAACTGCACTTCTTGATTCACAAGATGATGCACAACCTTACACAAAAGCACAAAACAAGTCAAGACATGTTCTCTTATTAGAACACTTGCACAATATATGCAATTTGGACAGATTCTATACCTGCATCTATCTATATGTAAATTTGTCTGGCATGGTTTTGTTTGAGAATTGAAAATGTGCTTCAGAAACAAAGTTATTGTTACATGTATGTATTCTTGACGGTATGCATACAAGTAATTACAGTGTAGTTTGAATTTACGCAGTGCATACTCCAAGATTAATTAAGTATATGCATACTTGAGAGTGTTTGCATCAATACACAAAATTGCTTACAGAAAAGGAATGGTACAGCATTCCAATTTCCAATCCTCCAGTTTCAAGAAACATCTTAAAACTAATCTGTAAAAGCCGCTTACTTTCTATACAAGAAAACAGCCATTTGTGTTTTTATTTGAGGCATTCCCTGCTAGATTGGATACACACACATGAGAGCATTCCTTAGGGTAGCACTTTCAGTAAGACGCAGTGCACAAAAAACCACTTGATGATTATATACTGTGCATTGGGCTTTGCATTTTAAAATGCTTTTGAATGCACATACACACAAATGCTTCTTAACAAAAATGTAAGGATTGTACATTGTAGCAATAGTCAGGAACATTAGTACCAGTTATGCTAAAAATTTGACCATCTCCGTTGGAAATTGGCAGTATTGTACTCGGTGTCTAAAACAAATAAAGTTATTCAAGGCTATACTTAATGTTTTACTTCTAGATCTTTTTAGTCTTTATATTGAAAAATAAACTACAGTGGTCTTACATTCGCACACAATGTTATGCTACCCACGAAACAAACCATTAATTTGAAAGTACTTGATAGATTTTTAATTCTGTGTGATTTTACACTGTTGTGGATGGACGCTTATTGCTAGAGAATTGCTTAAATCAGTGTAGCTTAGGCAAGCAAGTACAAGGCAGCACACTACAAAATGTAGCTCAATATGGTGACTGCTTTATGTTCGGACACCCCTATGTTCCAACAACCCTGTTTCGATATCCCCTTGTGATCTACACGCTAGGTTTATGATTAGGATTAGGGTTAGGATTAGGGTTCGGAAAATACATTAGGGATGTCGGAAGATAAGGGTGTCCGAACAGTCTGAACATAAATGTGTAACCGCTCATTACAATGTTCATGTTACTTTCCACTATACATACTAAATGTTTGTACGTCATGTCACAAATGCAGCTTGAACAGGTTAGAACTAGTTTGAACAACGAGCGTGCAAACTAGGTTCATTCATGTGCGGGAAATATTTGCACCCTGAAAAGGAACAAAACAAATTACAGATTTCCCTCTCTTTGTTTGATTGCTTGTCAAATCCAGGGTGGTCAAAATAGAGGGGCACATTGTGAAAATGGTGAGCAGGCTTGAAATTTTGATAAACTGATTTTAGAATTATAGTTCCACTGCCATAGAAAAATGTAGTTCTCTGTACACCAAAGTTTTGCATGCTTGGGCATTTTGTCTCTTTTGTTTGCATGTCTAGGAGAAGGAATAAAACAATTTTGAGCAAGAGCCTTCACTGTTTTCACAATTTTGTTTACATTTGCAATTTGATTTGGAAAACTAAATTGGATAAGGTGTAGCTTTTACCTTAAGCATAATTAGGAGCATAATCCAGTTTCTCACAGGTTTTTTAAAGAATTATCAAAGATCTGGGACAAATTTTCAAATTAATCACCTCAAAATGAGGTCCATTTAAAATGCTCCGGATTTCAGTTTTTCATTTAGCATGTCGGTCCAAATATTTGCCATAAATTGATGCCTTTGGCCTAATGATGTACAGTAGATTATGCATAAGGAGCACTGTAATGTGACTGGCCTGGATTAACATGGAGACCATTGCCTCTGCTATAGCTGCTGTCTGGCTTTTAGCCTTGGTTCACTTTCTTCAATATATTAACTTGAACATCATGTAGAGATGTGATGTTCCAAGTGAAAGTTTGCACTACACAAAATATTGTTGTCACAGACTTTTAGAGAGATTTACAGGCTGAAGTTTGGATCAGCATGCTTTGAAATTCATTCCTGAAGGGATGACCTCTGTGGGTTAAGATTAAGCTTGTTAAATTAATTGTGTAGAAAGAAATTGGGAACATTGTTAAGGCATTGGTACAACAAATTTGTTTTAGAATACATTTAAGTACAGTATTTGCTGAGCTTCAACAAATTTGTTTTTTACAGAAAAACATTACACACAGATTTTTTGTTTTTTACCATTTGAAAAGGACACATTATTTGTCATTGGTTGCGAATATTTTGCTTAACAATGTTTTCATTAATCTAAGAATTGTTGGCTGTGAACATGTTACAACTCAAGGAGATTGAACATAATGTTTTGGAGGCCATGACATACATGCACATGGACCTAACCTCTGTAGGATTGTCATTCCATCAAACTTCTCTAACTTATAACGAGATGAACACCACCCCCTCTTTCCTGTATATATCAATCTTATGTTCAGCCTGGTCACACCCATAGTGAAATGATAATAAAGGGTTGCTTCCAACCCTTTACACCATAAGCCAACTTTATGCACATAATGAAAGCTTTTGAGTTTACTTATTTTGATCTTAATCCTAAATTAACCCTTTACTTCTCTGTGATAGACCAAGATGTAGTTTCAAAAAGTATTACTGTATAATAAGAATACAAGTAAATACAACATGTATTTATAAAGTGTTGTTAAATCAAGAACTTCAACCAAATCACTTTTATGTTTACATGTACCCCTGTTCATAGACATTTTTGAAACCATGTTTATAGATGCCACCCCAGCAGTGGATATCAACCTTTATCTTCAAGCAAACTTGAATCCTCGATTCTTATTGGTCAATCCAAAGCAACGAGATTGATTGCATAGCCCATACCAAATCTGTTGAAGATATGATCGACGTGGTCATTTACATAGTCTCTCTGAGTATCAATTAGCAGGGTGGGGTTAAATAATGAACCATTTTGATTCTTGTCTGTTGAAGGTATGATGGGCGTGGTCATTTACATAGTCTCTCTGAGTCTGAGTATTAATTAGCAGCCTGGTGGGGTTTAATAATGAACCATTTTGATTCTTTTCTGTTTGAAGGTATGATGGGCGTGGTCATTTACATAGTCTCTCTGAGTATCAATCAGCAGGGTGGGGTTCCAATCAACAGAACATCTCAGCCGAAGAAGAAAGAATT
Source organism: Plazaster borealis (assembly GCA_021014325.1). Classification (NCBI taxonomy): domain Eukaryota; kingdom Metazoa; phylum Echinodermata; class Asteroidea; order Forcipulatida; family Labidiasteridae; genus Plazaster; species Plazaster borealis. The sequence continues at coordinate 272,196 of CM037473.1, forward strand.
GAGGCAGTATGTGATGAAGAAAGATATATGGCACTTCACAAAGACATGATGGAAGAGGAGCAAAGACAAGGTAAGGAAGGATTCTAAATCTATTAAATTCCACCCTTTGTTACTGTTGAGACTCGTCTGGCAATTCAAATGGCTCACAAAATGCCCCTCAAAGAGATTGCCAAATAAAGATCATTTTCAAAGATGGGAGCTGACATGCAGCAATTGACAAGGCATGCAGACATCCATGGGGCCTTTTAGTGATCCCGTTAGTAGAAATAAAACTTCTGCCAAATTAGAAAATTTAACTCAATCTTTTAAATTACTTGTTTGATAATATATGCAAACTCCCTTATGTACTTAGTAAAGGATAATCAGAGCAATTTCACGGTGGGAAACTTGACTATAAATCACCTTAAATACAGCTTACAGCCTTTCTCTAGTGACACAGACACCACACATTTCAATTATTAATTCTGGTTGTGAAGCCAACGTTTTGTCAAGCTTGAAAAAATACCATTGTTGATAAAATAGGATGAGTCGGTATTTTTTTTGCTAGTGGCCTCTTTATAATTTCAGGTGTTCCAGGTTTCCACGTTTTTAATTTAAATCTTGTTGAGAACTCTAGGATGTGTAATTGAATGGACATTTTCTATTAACGTCCTTTTTTATTAAGTTGTTGCCATGGAACCATTAGAAGTAAGTGAATTAGATAGCCCTGATTGACCTTGCTGAACTTGAGGGGTCATTGAACTCATCCATTGAATGACAAATGACCATTATGATCAACCAATGACCTAATTAAGGGATTAGAAACAATAATATCAAGTTCCTCTGAAGTAATTGTACAGGATGTGCACTGAAAACTTAATTCTGGAAAGATTGTGTTCACAACAATTCTCTTGCTCTATGGTTATACACATGTACATGTAGGTTGTGTACCATTGTTCAGGTGGTTTTGTTACTAGCTTTCCACAATTTTTTTTTGTGTTTTAGTACTTAACAAAATGTTAATGATAATTTAGAATTGTATTCTTATGTTTATCAATGTTTCACCATCCCTTTTATTGCCTACAGGCCTATTGACATTGTTAACTCTAACAGTAAATATCTTATCTGGGTTGGATAATTTATTGTAACCACTTTGTCAAAACATTGCTATTGTTTGATGCATCGCTCAGTGTTTACCTCACAGTAGTGTTCAGACCATCCTTCCCAGTAACAGTCTTTTTTTCTACTGTGTAAGTATGTACTGTACATGTGCTCAAGCTAGTTTTTGATGATAATGCAAAATAAACGCCCACAGCTCAAACCTTCCTGTCTCCAGTTAGAGGTCAAGATAAGGTCATGGCTTTAATGATACAACGAATCAGTTGATGCATGAGGAATCTCAACAGGAGGTTTGTATCATCACCAACCAGGACTCCAAAACCACCAGGATTCTATTTTGATTTCAGAACCAGCCAAGCGATCTCTCAGTGTCAATGGAGATAGAGTGGTTGGGGGTTTTGGACTAATGTTGTTGGTGGTTGAAGATCATGCTGATTTGTATTCAGTATGCAGATAAAGCAGCCTTGCACATTGAGATCAGTTATGTACAGGGTTAAACTAACCAGCATTGTTAACTCTGTACCAATGGAATGTCTATTGTTGGTGTATTATAGAAATCCACTGTACATTGTCAAATCAAGAACTTGGGGACAGTACCTTTGACACTTTAGACAGAGTTTCACTGCATTAAGACTTTTTTGAGATATAGAATTGCCAGAAATTGTTATTTACCTGTTGACCTACTTTGTTTGTTTAAGAGGAAGACAATTTCACTATTTTTATATTTATATATTTATTAGGTTATTCAAAAGATAATTCCGGGTTCAGTTGAAAAGGTTTGATAGTTCTACCAAAAAAAAGGAGAAATAAGGAAAAAGGGAAATATTAAATGAAAATATTGGCATGGATCTTTCACCACATGTACCCGCAACAGTAGTAGTAATCACAGCTACAGTTGCACTCAGCGACACAATTAGAAGCAGTAGCACGACAACATGGCACGTAAATAACAAAACAACAACCACACCATTAGCTAATCACAACGTTAGCAGTGTCAGCAATACTATAATACATAGCTTTTGAAAGACTTGAAAAAAGCTTTAACTTAGCAATACAAACAAACAGCAATATCATCAACAAAAACAACAGCAACAGAGGGAGTATTTGCTTGGAAAAGGAAAAGAAACCAAGATGCTTTCTTTATTGGACATTTATTTCTTTTTTAATTTGTCCGTAAAAGGAAGTTTATGCACTCAAGTGTAAGAGTGTGAATAAATGTACAAATTGTTGAAGAACATGTGAACCAAATTAATGTATGTTGTTTTTAACATACCGTGTGTGGGAGGGATCAGCAACTTATGTACATCGGTACCTGCAAAACTAATAGGAAATGAAATGATGCCAGACAGCTACACAGGTCACTTTGTTGTTTTTCTGTTGATTGTTTATCAATTTGAAAAGTGCAAGTTACCTTCTGGTGGGTTCATGTAAATGTACTTCAAGGCTATTGTTCATTATGTTGCCTGACTTTGAACAGGCAACAACATACACTCTACATGTACATACCTTTATTGTAGCATGATCTCGTAGTCAACTAGACAATGCTTTGCTTTGTTAGTTGATTAGATCCTGTTTGAATAAACTAGAAAACAAAAGAAAGTGAGCTCAATGTCCGCCATTGACATACCAAACAAAAGTGCAACACCTGTGACTTTAAATAAAAAGGGTCAGAAGCAACTCATCAGATGGAAACATTTCTCAAAATACTTGGTATACCTACTGTGTACAAGTAGTCAGGCAGATTGAACATTACCTTTTAGCTTCAGTCCTAGAATGACATTCTTGTTTGATATGGTCACTTATTACATGTATGAGGGGAGGACACTGCAAATCTTCAGTTATTAAGAATAATGTTGTTGGGAACCCCTTTTCAATGTAAAGGGGGCTCCCCTTTCCAAATTTGAAAGTGAACTTCAAGGCCAACAGTGTACACCCTAATATGCAAACATATACACATTATAATAATGAGTACTTTACAGACAGACAGAGTGTTAGTGTGTGCAGTGAGTGTACCATTAATCACTACTTCTAACCCCATCCATAAATCATTCTAAAAACCATCTGGCTCACTTCCACTTTGCAAACAACTTCATCATTGCTTAAATGTGAATTTCAATAAACTGCGATTCTACAAAATTAAATTTTTGAATGGCTATATCAGTGTGCCATACAGGTTGTCGTGATGTTTTTAAAACAAACGTTTTATACATAACGTGCTTTAATAAATCCCTGTTCATCTATAAATTGCTTTTGCAATTTTAATTTATAAATGAACAGTTGTGGTTAACAGACACAGATTCAAAACCCTTGTCTGAACTCCAACATGTGCAACATACATGTAGTCATCACTAAACTGGGAACCTTTGTGGTTGTGTTTGCTATATCCAGTAAAAAGACAGGTTGTCAAATTGTCTAGATTTAAAACCCATTCAGGAGGTACTGTAGAGACCCTAACCATACTCATGTGGCTGAGTGGTTTAGAGCATTGAATTCAAGTTCTGATGGTATACGTCATCGGGGTGTGGGTTCGAATCCCGGTCATGACACTTGTATCCTTGAGCAAGATACTTTACTATAATTGCTTCTCTTCATCCAGGGGTATAAATGGGTACCTGTGAGCTGAAAAAGATTAAAGGAATGTTATTGGCCCAATGACCAGTGCACTAATGTAAAGCGCATTGATACGTTATTGTAAAATGTGCTATATAAGAACTAGTTATTATAATTATGGTTGGAGGTGAGAAGTCAAACCACACCACCCCCATTCAGGAGGTACTGTAGAGACCGTAACCGTACTCATGGTTGGAGGTAAGAAGTCAAACCCCACCACCCCACCCCATTCAGGAGGTACTGTAGAGACCGTAACCGTACTCATGGTTGGAGGTAAGAAGTCGAACCACACCACCCCCATTCAGGAGGTACTGTAGAGACCCTAACCGTACTCATGTGGCTGAGTGGTTTAGAGCATTGAATTCAAGTTCTGATGGTATACGTCATCGGGGTGTGGGTTCGAATCCCGGTCATGACACTTGTATCCTTGAGCAAGATACTTTACTATAATTGCTTCTCTTCATCCAGGGGTATAAATGGGTACCTGTGAGCTGAAAAAGATTAAAAGAATGTTATTGGCCCAATGACCAGTGCACTAATGTAAAGCGCATTGATACGTTATTGTAAAATGTGCTATATAAGAACTAGTTATTATAATTATGGTTGGAGGTAAGAAGTCAAACCCCACCACCCCATTCAGGAGGTACTGTAGAGACCGTAACCGTACTCATGGTTGGAGGTAAGAAGTCAAACCCCAACCACACCCATTCAGGAGGTACTGTAGAGACCCTAACCATACACATGGTTGGAGGTAAGAAATCAAACCCAACCACTCCATTCAGGAGGTACTGTAGAGACCCTAACCGTACTCATGGTTGGAGGTAAGAAATCAAACCACACCACACCCATTCAGGAGGTACTGTAGAGACCCTAACCGTACTCATGGTTGGAGGTAAGAAGTCAAACCCCACCACACCCATTCAGGAGGTACTGTAGAGACCCTAACCGTACTCATGGTTGGAGGTAAGAAGTCAAACCCCACCACACCCATTCAGGAGGTACTGTAGAGACCCTAACCGTACTCATGGTTGGAGGTAAGAAGTCAAACCCCACCACACCCATTCAGGAGGTACTGTAGAGACCCTAACCGTACTCATGGTTGGAGGTAAGAAGTCAAACCCCAACCACACCCATTCAGGAGGTACTGTAGAGACCCTAACCTTACTCATGGTTGGAGGTAAGAAGTCAAACCCCACCACACCCATTCAGGAGGTACTGTAGAGACCCTAACCGTACCCATGGTTGGAGGTAAGAAGTCAAACCCCAACCACACCCATTCAGGAGGTACTGTAGAGACCCTAACCGTACTCATGGTTGGAGGTAAGAAGTCAAACCCCACCACCCCTTTCAGGAGGTACTGTAGAGACCCTAACCGTACGCATGGTTGGAGGTAAGAAGTCAAACCCAACCACTCCATTCAGGAGGTACTGTAGAGACTGTAACAGTACTCATGGTTGGAGGTAAGAAGTCAAACCCCAACCACACCCATTCAGGAGGTACTGTAGAAACCTTAACCATACGCATGGTTGGAGGTAAGAAATCAAACCCCACCACTCCATTCAGGAGGTACTGTAGAGACCCTAACCGTACTCATGGTTGGAGGTAAGAAGTCAAACCCCACCACACCCATTCAGGAGGTACTTTAGAGACCCTAACCGTACTCATGGTTGGAGGTAAGAAGTCAAACCCCACCACACCCATTCAGGAGGTACTGTAGAGACCCTAACCGTACTCATGGTTGGAGGTAAGAAGTCAAACCCCACCACACCCATTCAGGAGCTACTGTAGAGACCCTAACCGTACTCATGGTTGGAGGTAAGAAGTCAAACCCCAATCACACCCATTCAGGAGGTACTGTAGAGACCCTAACCGTACTCATGGTTGGAGGTAAGAAGTCAAACCCCACCACACACATTCAGGAGGTACTGTAGAGACCCTAACCGTACTCATGGTTGGAGGTAAGAAGTCAAACCCCAACCACACCCATTCAGGAGGTACTGTAGAGACCCTAACCGTACTCATGGTTGGAGGTAAGAAGTCAAACCCCACCACCCCATTCAGGAGGTACTGTAGAGACCCTAACCGTACGCATGGTTGGAGGTAAGAAGTCAAACCCAACCACTCCATTCAGGAGGTACTGTAGAGACTGTAACAGTACTCATGGTTGGAGGTAAGAAGTCAAACCCCACCACCCCATTCAGGAGGTACTGTAGAAACCTTAACCATACGCTTGGTTGGAGGTAAGAAGTCAAACCCCACCACTCCATTCAGGAGGTACTGTAGAGACTGTAACAGTACTCATGGTTGGAGGTAAGAAATCAAACCCAACCACTCCATTCAGGAGGTACTGTAGAGACTGTAACAGTACTCATGGTTGGAGGTAAGAAGTCAAACCCCACCACCCCCATTCAGGAGGTACTGTAGAGACCCTAACCTTACTCATGGTTGGAGGTAAGAAGTCAAACCCCACCACACCCATTCAGGAGGTACTGTAGAGACCCTAACCGTACTCATGGTTGGAGGTAAGAAGTCAAACCCCACCACCCCCATTCAGGAGGTACTGTAGAGACCCTAACCGTACTCATGGTTGGAGGTAAGAAGTCAAACCCCACCACCCCATTCAGGAGGTACTGTAGAAACCTTAACCATACGCATGGTTGGAGGTAAGAAGTCAAACCCCACCACACCCATTCAGGAGGTACTGTAGAGACCGTAACCGTACTCATGGTTGGGGTAAGAAGTCAAACCCCACCACTCCATTCAGGAGGTACTGTAGAGACTGTAACAGTACTCATGGTTGGAGGTAAGAAGTCAAACCCCACCACCCCATTCAGGAGGTACTGTAGAGACACTAACCGTACTCATGGTTTGAGGTAAGAAATCAAACCCAACCACTCCATTCAGGAGGTACTGTAGAGACCCTAACCGTACTCATGGTTGGAGGTAAGAAATCAAACCAAACCACTCCATTCAGGAGGTACTGTAGAGACCCTAACCGTACTCATGGTTGGAGGTAAGAAGTCAAACCCCACCACCCCATTCAGGAGGTACTGTAGAGACCCTAACCGTACTCATGGTTGGAGGTAAGAAGTCAAACCCCACCACCCCATTCAGGAGGTACTGTAGAAACCTTAACCATACGCATGGTTGGAGGTAAGAAATCAAACCCAACCACTCCATTCAGGAGGTACTGTAGAGACCGTAACAGTACTCATGGTTGGAGGTAAGAAGTCAAACCCAACCACTCCATTCAGGAGGTACTGTAGAGACACTAACCGTACTCATGGTTGGAGGTAAGAAGTCAAACCCAACCACTCCATTCAGGAGGTACAGTAGAGACTGTAACAGTACTCATGGTTGGAGGTAAGAAATCAAACCCAACCACTCCATTCAGGAGGTACTGTAGAGACTGTAACAGTACTCATGGTTGGAGGTAAGAAGTCAAACCCCAACCACACCCATTCAGGAGGTACTGTAGAGACCCTAACCGTACTCATGGTTGGAGGTAAGAAGTCAAACCCCACCACCCCATTCAGGAGGTACTGTAGAAACCTTAACCATACTCATGGTTGGAGGTAAGAAATCAAACCCAACCACTCCATTCAGGAGGTACTGTAGAGACTGTAACAGTACTCATGGTTGGAGGTAAGAAGTCAAACCCCACCACCCCATTCAGGAGGTACTGTAGAGACACTAACCGTACTCATGGTTGGAGGTAAGAAGTCAAACCCCACCACACCCATTCAGGAGGTACTGTAGAGACACTAACCGTACTCATGGTTGGAGGTAAGAAGTCAAACCCCACCACCCCATTCAGGAGGTACTGTAGAGACACTAACCGTACTCATGGTTGGAGGTAAGAAGTCAAACCCCAACCACACCCATTCAGGAGGTATTGTAGAGACCCTAACCGTACTCATGGTTGGAGGTAAGAAATCAAACCCAACCACTCCATTCAGGAGGTACTGTAGAGACTGTAACAGTACTCATGGTTGGAGGTAAGAAGTCAAACCCCACCACCCCATTCAGGAGGTACTGTAGAGACACTAACCGTACTCATGGTTGGAGGTAAGAAGTCAAACCCCACCACACCCATTCAGGAGGTACTGTAGAGAAAATCAAACCACACCACACCCATTCAGGAGGTACTGTAGAGACCGTAACCGTACTCATGGTTGGAGGTAAGAAGTCAAACCCCACCACACCCATTCAGGAGGTACTGTAGAGACCGTAAGTCAAACCCCACCACACCCATTCAGGAGGTACTGTAGAGACCCTAAGTGTACTCATGGTTGGAGGTAAGAAGTCAAACCCCACCACACCCATTCAGGAGGTACTGTAGAGACCGTAACCATACTCATGGTTGGGGTAAGAAGTCAAACCACACCACACCCATTCAGGAGGTACTGTAGAGACCCTAACCGTACTCATGGTTGGAGGTAAGAAATCAAACCACACCACACCCATTCAGGAGGTACTGTAGAGACCCTAACCATACGCATGGTTGGAGGTAAGAAGTCAAACCCCACCACACCCATTCAGGAGGTAATGTAGAGACCCTAACCTTACTCATGGTTGGAGGTAAGAAATCAAACCCAACCACTCCATTCAGGAGGTACTGTAGAGACTGTAACAGTACTCATGGTTGGAGGTAAGAAGTCAAACCCCACCACCCCATTCAGGAGGTACTGTAGAAACCTTAACCATACGCATGGTTGGAGGTAAGAAATCAAACCCAACCACTCCATTCAGGAGGTACTGTAGAGACTGTAACAGTACTCATGGTTGGAGGTAAGAAATCAAACCCAACCACTCCATTCAGGAGGTACTGTAGAGACTGTAACAGTACTCATGGTTGGAGGTAAGAAGTCAAACCCCAACCACACCCATTCAGGAGGTACTGTAGAGACCCTAACCGTACTCATGGTTGGAGGTAAGAAATCAAACCCAACCACTCCATTCAGGAGGTACTGTAGAGACTGTAACAGTACTCATGGTTGGAGGTAAGAAATCAAACCCAACCACTCCATTCAGGAGGTACTGTAGAGACTGTAACAGTACTCATGGTTGGAGGTAAGAAGTCAAACCCCAACCACACCCATTCAGGAGGTACTGTAGAGACCCTAACCGTACTCATGGTTGGAGGTAAGAAGTCAAACCCCACCACCCCATTCAGGAGGTACTGTAGAAACCTTAACCATACTCATGGTTGGAGGTAAGAAATCAAACCCAACCACTCCATTCAGGAGGTACTGTAGAGACTGTAACAGTACTCATGGTTGGAGGTAAGAAGTCAAACCCCACCACCCCATTCAGGAGGTACTGTAGAGACACTAACCGTACTCATGGTTGGAGGTAAGAAGTCAAACCCCACCACACCCATTCAGGAGGTACTGTAGAGACACTAACCGTACTCATGGTTGGAGGTAAGAAGTCAAACCCCACCACCCCATTCAGGAGGTACTGTAGAGACACTAACCGTACTCATGGTTGGAGGTAAGAAGTCAAACCCCAACCACACCCATTCAGGAGGTATTGTAGAGACCCTAACCGTACTCATGGTTGGAGGTAAGAAATCAAACCCAACCACTCCACTCCATTCAGGAGGTACTGTAGAGACTGTAACAGTACTCATGGTTGGAGGTAAGAAGTCAAACCCCACCACCCCATTCAGGAGGTACTGTAGAGACACTAACCGTACTCATGGTTGGAGGTAAGAAGTCAAACCCCACCACACCCATTCAGGAGGTACTGTAGAGACCCTAACCTTACTCATGGTTGGAGGTAAGAAATCAAACCACACCACACCCATTCAGGAGGTACTGTAGAGACCGTAACCGTACTCATGGTTGGAGGTAAGAAGTCAAACCCTACCACACCCATTCAGGAGGTACTGTAGAGACCGTAACCGTACTCATGGTTGGAGGTAAGAAGTCAAACCCCACCACACCCATTCAGGAGGTACTGTAGAGACCCTAAGTGTACTCATGGTTGGAGGTAAGAAGTCAAACCCCACCACACCCATTCAGGAGGTACTGTAGAGACCGTAACCATACTCATGGTTGGGGTAAGAAGTCAAACCACACCACACCCATTCAGGAGGTACTGTAGAGACCCTAACCGTACTCATGGTTGGAGGTAAGAAATCAAACCACACCACACCCATTCAGGAGGTACTGTAGAGACCCTAACCATACGCATGGTTGGAGGTAAGAAGTCAAACCCCACCACACCCATTCAGGAGGTAATGTAGAGACCCTAACCTTACTCATGGTTGGAGGTAAGAAGTCAAACCCCACCACACCCATTCAGGAGGTATTGTAGAGACCCTAACCGTACTCATGGTTGGAGGTAAGAAGTCAAACCACACCACACCCATTCTGGAGGTACTGTAGAGACCCTAACTGTACTCATGGTTGGAGGTAAGAAGTCAAACCCCACCACACCCATTCAGGAGGTACTGTAGAGACCCTAACTGTACTCATGGTTGGAGGTAAGAAGTCAAACCCCAACCACACCCATTCAGGAGGTACTGTAGAGACCCTAACCTTACTCATGGTTGGAGGTAAGAAGTCAAACCCCAACCACACCCATTCAGGAGGTACTGTAGAGACCCTAACCGTACTTATGGATGTCATCTTTACAGGCATTTGGGGGTTTTGGCTTGAGCCGCGTCAAATATTCTAATTTTTCTATGCTGCCAAGTTCTTCACTGACCAATCATGCAATGAATTTGATAGAATAGGATTTACACAATATGCAAAGTTATGCATTCAAGAAATGATTTATTTGCCCGTAACAATGTTTGACTTTACACTGTGTGGCGTCAAGTGGGAATTAGCCATTGGTGATTGGGTAGTCAACAGCCTTTGATTCAAACCCCAATTCAGTCGACCACTTAACATCTAACTAGACTGGTGCACTTGAGCAGTGCACTAGACCATTACACTAGAGAGATGCCTTTGTCCACACACTAGGTACATTTGTAGTCCTTGGTTTTGGGGGATTCACCAGGGCATGCAGGGTATAGAGAAACAGTAGGAACCTGCTGTGCTCTGAGCTCTAGACCATTGGACTAGAACACTCATGCTAGACTGAGGTACCTTCTTCCATGATTAGACCAGTGCAAAAGACCGATGCCAATAGTCTTTGCTTTGTGGGATTAAAAGTACATGTGTGGAGACCAAGTAAAAATCGGCTGTGCCTTGTGCTCTAGACCAGTGGACTAGACAGGCCCAATACAAGTAGACTTGATTGAAGTTCATGCTAGAGACCAATTTTTACATTAGACTGCTAACCTTGACCAGTATGCATCATGTACATTTAGTTGTTGGTTTGGGGGATTCACAGAGTATGTTATGGAGACAGAGTCAGACAGAGTCAGAACCTGCTGTGCTTGTGTTGATTGTATCCTGTGGATGTAACCCACCATCGCTGGCCAGCTGTCTGACATTTCCTAACTGTCTAGAACAGGGAGCTCTGATGCATGTTTTGTAGGCTATGATCCCAGAACTTGATGTCTGGCTGGCCGAGGTGTTGAATAATAAATAAAGTATGTCTGTAGTCCTTTATTGAGCACATCTGTGTGTCTCGCGGTTGAGTGGATAGGATACTTTGAAAAATTACTCATTGTTTCGACGAAAGTTGACTTGTACTTTGAATGACCAATGCCTTAGATTTGTGTGGAATTAGTTTTTATTTGTTAATTTGATGCACTTTACTTAAAAAGATGTTAATCAATGTAAAACAGTACTTTAATCAATTCAACTTTGATTCATAATTTGAAGAATGGGTGAACAAATATTGACTTAATTATTTATGACACTTTTATTACAAAACTTGTATATTTCAAGTAGTCCTTGTATCTGAAAAAGGAACTATAACAAAATATGAAGTTTTATGGAGCATACATGTACCTTGTACATACAAACATGTATGTGTACAACTCAGAAACAAAATAACCTACATAAACTGTATGTATGTGCCCTCAGAAAATGAACCATCAAAAATAGTATTAATATATATCATATTGAAGTATTTAATTTTTTGTTAATCATTAGGAGCACCAGGAAATTAGTTTCCTTTATAGGGGCTAGGTTTTAAAAAAAAAATCAACATTGGAATGTCTTTTCACATCACACAGGAAAGTGACTGTAAATGTTGCAGAGACCCATGGGTTTAGGTTGGTCACCGAGTTGATAAAGATGGCACTGATGGGTATAGTATCGCATGAACAACACTAGCCTAGAGGCAAACTAGCATCTCTCACAGTTCAAAATGTGGGAACCAAGAGACTACTGGCTTGTTGTCAATAGTAATGTTTTCTGCTGAGTGTAGGAAGTAGGAGACACTGAGGCGAGGGAGAAAAGCTGCACCTTAAGGAAACAGGAAATGATTTTTGATGATAGATACTTATTCATCTCCTACACTGTATCCTATTTTTATTCTTCTGGACAGTTTAAAAGTCCACATTCTGTTTATAACAATTAGTGAAAATATGAAATTCTCAAACATGTAAAAGGACAAAACAGGTGAAGCAAATGCTACTAATTCAATATTTATTGGAGCAAAATTCTACTTTATTGAAAAACACAAAAGATTAAACTTCAAAATAGATTTACACCTCAGGGAAAATGTGTATACACCAATCCTTCGCCGATCTTGAACTCTTGGTGGCAGCAGAAACGCCTCCATTACTGCGGTGGTACCTGGGTGGTACTGTGCTGCCTATCGATGAGCTTAAGGGCTGGGCTACACTAGTTAATTTATAAATGGTTATATGTAAATAATGGTTGTTTATAAATAATAGTTACATAAGTGGCAAGGTCGTACCACCGCAGTACCACTGCAGTTTGTCTGCTGCCACCAAGAGTTCAAGATCGGTGAAGGATTGGTGTATACATGTGGATAGTATTCATTGATTATTTAAAGGTCTTCATGGCCTCAATAAGTGTGAGTTGCAAAAGGCTGAAGACCCACACTCTTGAATGTGTCCTTTTTATTTTAATAATTTTTTTTTATATGGATTAATACATGTGTGTATCTTTGACATTCCTAAGCCAATTTGCCAGGAACCTTCCAAAATCCCAATTCATTTTCCTGTGAACCCACTCAAGACATTTACTTATGAACCCACCCAAGGCACTTTACTGTGAACCCGCCTAAGACACTTTACTCTGAACCCACCCAAGACACTTTACTGTGAACCCGCCTAAGACACTTTACTGTGAACCCACCCAAGACACTTTACTGTGAACCCACCCAAGACACTTTACTGTGAACCCACCCAAGACACTTTACTGTGAACCCGCCTAAGACACTTTACTCTGAACCCACCCAAGACACTTTACTGTGAACCCGCCTAAGACACTTTACTGTGAACCCACCCAAGACACTTTACTGTGAACCCACCCAAGACACTTTACTGTGAACCCACTCAGGACACTTTACTGTGAACCCACTCAGGACACTTTACTTTGAACCCACACAGGACACTTTGCCGGAAGCCCTCTCTACATTGTAGCCGGGAACCACCCAGGCCATTTTGTTTGGAACCCTCCCAAGACGCTTTGTTCTGTACCTTTCTTGGTCATGTTTCTTGGAACTCAGTTTCCTCCTGAATCCCACAGCTCTTTAGTGTTAGTAAACTCCTTGCTCTATGGTAAACTTAAGCCTTTCACCTTTGACTCTTTTAGGTGTGAGTGGATCTCAATTACCGATCTGGCCATTCTGTGCTGAAATCTGTAAAGGGCACATCGAGGTGCTACTGACTTTATTGAGTTCCTTTCTCGATGTTGAAGTTTGATTTAAGATTATTGCTTTAACTAGATCATTACAGATACCTGTTGTCCAACATTACCACTGTACAACCATAGTTTTATCATGGTTTAATTCACATACTTCAGACATCTCGTTAACTTAAGCCTCAATTTCCAAAAGCCAGAGTTTTACCAATTCTTGAGATGCACAAGTCAGGTAAGACGCCATGGGCATGATGGCAGACTCACACTTTATCAACTTAATCAGTGATAGGTTGATTATAATACCAAATGGATGCACCAATGTTGATTTAGTGTATAGGCTGATGACATCAGTAAAACAAGACCAATGATGTTACTATAAAAGGGTTATCAAAGGTACAAATGTGAAGCCAAATTATTATATACATTTATACATGTACATGTAATATAGGCATTCAATCGGAAAAGGAGAAATCTGCTGGAAATGAAGTGTCCAGAAGAAAACAGTTTTGAGCTTGAACATCTCAAGTTTTTGTTTCATAAATGAAGAGGGAAGTGTTGCAGAGTCTTTGAACAGTTTCTTGAAAATTAAAATAAACAATACCCAAATATGCACACATTCGTAAAAAAAAACACCCAACCCATACACAAGACAGTGTTAAGCATCAAATTAAATAAAAGAAGACTTGAAATGCATTTTCTGTCTTTTCTGGTCCCTACCAGTACCACCAAGGAAAGCAGTTTTATGCCTCATTGCAGATAAGTTTAAAGTAAATAGTCGGAACAAACATGGAGAAAAAACAACAAAATAACATAACTTAAAAATCAATCATTTAAAAAAGTAAAGTAGAGACATACTGTAGATCAGTGGAGAAGGATAAATAGAAAATTTGTCATATCTTTCAAAGAGAAAACACTGAAAGAATAGACAAGACCTGATCATATGCCATTCCTTTACAGATAAACCATTTCAAAAAAATACTGTAATTTCAGTGGGGAATTAATTAAACATAGAACTTTTTATAAAAAGTATAAATTATTTAAATTTGAATATAAACACAAGACTTCAGGATTAGGTAGCCGGGAACCACCCAGGCCATTTTGTTTGGAACCCTCCCAAGACGCTTTGTTCTGTACCTTTCTTGGTCATGTTTCTTGGAACTCAGTTTCCTCCTGAATCCCACAGCTCTTTAGTGTTAGTAAACTCCTTGCTCTATGGTAAACTTAAGCCTTTCACCTTTGACTCTTTTAGGTGTGAGTGGATCTCAATTACCGATCTGGCCATTCTGTGCTGAAATCTGTAAAGGGCACATCGAGGTGCTACTGACTTTATTGAGTTCCTTTCTCGATGTTGAAGTTTGATTTAAGATTATTGCTTTAACTAGATCATTACAGATACCTGTTGTCCAACATTACCACTGTACAACCATAGTTTTATCATGGTTTAATTCACATACTTCAGACATCTCGTTAACTTAAGCCTCAATTTCCAAAAGCCAGAGTTTTACCAATTCTTGAGATGCACAAGTCAGGTAAGACGCCATGGGCATGATGGCAGACTCACACTTTATCAACTTAATCAGTGATAGGTTGATTATAATACCAAATGGATGCACCAATGTTGATTTAGTGTATAGGCTGATGACATCAGTAAAACAAGACCAATGATGTTACTATAAAAGGGTTATCAAAGGTACAAATGTGAAGCCAAATTATTATATACATTTATACATGTACATGTAATATAGGCATTCAATCGGAAAAGGAGAAATCTGCTGGAAATGGAGTGTCCAGAAGAAAACAGTTTTGAGCTTGAACATCTCAAGTTTTTGTTTCATAAATGAAGAGGGAAGTGTTGCAGAGTCTTTGAACAGTTTCTTGAAAATTAAAATAAACAATACCCAAATATGCACACATTCGTAAAAAAAAACACCCAACCCATACACAAGACAGTGTTAAGCATCAAATTAAATAAAAGAAGACTTGAAATGCATTTTCTGTCTTTTCTGGTCCCTACCAGTACCACCAAGGAAAGCAGTTTTATGCCTCATTGCAGATAAGTTTAAAGTAAATAGTCGGAACAAACATGGAGAAAAAACAACAAAATAACATAACTTAAAAATCAATCATTTAAAAAAGTAAAGTAGAGACATACTGTAGATCAGTGGAGAAGGATAAATAGAAAATTTGTCATATCTTTCAAAGAGAAAACACTGAAAGAATAGACAAGACCTGATCATATGCCATTCCTTTACAGATAAACCATTTCAAAAAAATACTGTAATTTCAGTGGGGAATTAATTAAACATAGAACTTTTTATAAAAAGTATAAATTATTTAAATTTGAATATAAACACAAGACTTCAGGATTAGAATATAATAATGTGTGTAATCATTTGGATGTTGAATTGAAAGTTAATCCCAAAGATTAAACTGTACAACCCCACAAAATCCCATACAACTGAGGTAATCAAACATGCAATCTTTTATACTTCACAGTTTGGTTCAATTAGTCTGGAACACAATACTACATGTATTAGTGTATTGCCAGGGTGTGTACCAAAGTAAGATGGGCTTGATTTGTAAAGTTCATTTAAATCATGTTAGGCCTTGTAATGACATCCAACACGTGTTAACATGTTTTGGTCATAGATGTACATACATGATGTAATTAAAGTATGGTCAGTAGCAATATTTCAAGCATACATATGTATGCTTGAATGCTTGAAACATTGCTACTGAACATACTTTAATTACATCCATTACTCTAACATTCATTGCTTCTGGACTAATAACGTATCAGGGATGACTCTAAGTGATTTTAGCGTAAACATTGTGGGCAAGATGACTGCAAAATCATCAAATATTTTAAAATTTCTGCGAATCGCTCTGAGAAATACTTATGTTCAAAGTGCTTCCCTCAACCATCTTTAAAAAAAAAATGTAAACACTTTATGGAACTATCTGTTGGCTGATTTGTTGAAAACATCAGCAGTTATTAGGAAAACATCAGCAGTTATTAGTCGAGCCCATGCTTAGATTAACCTGGTCAAGCTTGTTTATGAAAAGAACTCTGAATAAGTCAAGAATGAAGGTGCTCTTTTAAAAACGGATGTCCTTTTAGTCGTTCACCCTGTTCATCCAAAGTGTGCACTAACTGTCTCCAAAAGATCCTTGTTGTTTGGCTTTCATCTCATGTTTGAATTAAGATGCCCTGTGAGTGAATTAAGATCATTTTTCTCTGTTCTGATTTTCTTTTTTTAAATGGGCCAATGTAATTTGATATGGATGAACAGATTGGAAATAGTTCTTCATTCAACTCTTCTTCCGTTGCAGCCATCTTCTAACATTGTAGACTTTATCTTTTAAAATTAATCCATTTGTATGTGTTATCTTTTCTGTTTTTGCTCTTCATACTTCATATATGTTCTGTGTATTTATATTTTTACAATTTAGTCCAAAATCAAATAGGAATAATGTTAAAATAATGTATGTATTGAAATTGTAATTACATGATTGAAATCATGCAATTTATTTAGTGGGCATTCTGTCCAAGTCTATGTACATGCTCCTGTAATCAATTATTATTTAGAGACTGCTTGTGAAGCGAAACTGATTTGTTTTGACAAGTTTGAAGAAAGAAACCTTTACAAAATGATCCTTGGTGCATCTTACTACCAGGCTAATGTGAATTCAGTTGAAAAACAGAAGAACTGCTTATAAGTAGATCATACCAATTCAGATACAATCATGCTGCACAATAATCAAGCTGCAAATTTACTCTCATTTTATGGGAACTGGTCAAATATTATAAGAGTATTTATGTTAAGTTTGAATAATTTATTGACGATTTTCAAAGTCATGGCTAACATTTTTTGCATCTCCTCAAGGCAAAAATTATGTTCTGCGATCTTGAGGTTTAAGAAAACAGAAACAAGAGCTGCACCCCACCCAGAAAAGAAAACTGAAGTTAGCCTCCTTCAAGGTGACTCTTGGGAATGTTTCTAGTCTTTGGTGTTTGATTTCAAAGCCTGGCTGCCATGGAGAGAGTATAGTCTACACCCTAAAGCCATCTCCATGGATGACCTTGATTGACCCTTTAGCTGCAGAGGTTGATAAAAAGTCAAGATATGACTCCAACATGTCCAATGGACTCAGGCATTTCTGTAAATTTGCACATGTTGTCTGTGTTGACTGAAATTACTTAAGTCATGAAAGGTTGTCTTGATTTAAAGATATAACCAATGAAGTAAGTAATTTGTATATTTATATGTATTATAATGATTTGAAAGGTTTGTTTTATAACAGTAAATTTAAACAAACAAGAACCCTTTTAATGAAACTTGCTTAAATGTATATGAAACAAGCTATTTGTAAAGTATCCCACCCGGTTATTAATAAACTGTGCATTTTACTTACCCCCAGGAAGTTTTAGTAGCCCACATTTTTAACATCTATTGTTGCAAAGGTATCTTTCTCGTGTATTAATGGTAGCAATTGCAACCTGTTTAATGATCAAATAAAGTTACATTCACACACTCAACAATTTTAAAAACACATTTTTACAATGTATTATTCACATCTAAAAAGGAAGAAATATGAACATTATAAACAAGTACATAGGTTGCACAGTTTTTAGTAGCCTGTGAAAAGTGGTTTTTACTAGCCCATAGCCCATTACGCTGGGCTAATTTTGTTTTGTAATATGCTAACTTACATGTAAATATTGATTCAATTCAGTTCAATTTTTATTGCTCATCTAATCCGAGTATTTAAAAGCGTTCACTTGTTTTTGCTTCCAATAGCAGTCTTATAATCAATATTGAAACAGTGCTGCAGGAATTTCAAGTTCCTTACCCAAACCACATTGATAAGAATAATATTGTGTTGATAAATGATTCTCACTCTTGGCTCTTGTTTGTTTTTCTTATCTCAGAGGAAGAGATTAAGAGGTTCAATATAGCCATTGCTTCTTCAGACAGCTCCTATATGTACAATGAAGTAGCATTTTCCTACGGAGGAGGAACTGATGAATATGACCCGATGAGACCTACGGAAGATGAAACTGGTAAGGCTACAATTTTCAACGTATTTCCACAAATGTACTTGCTAAGCAAAGAATAATTCTTAATTACCAAACTACCAAAGTTTGTTTACATTACACAGTTAATTTCCAGGGTTTTTTAATCCTAATGCCATCCCATATTTGGTTCACATGAAAAACAAACACTCAGTATACCCATAGAGCAAGGGTATACCCTACCAGGGTTATGTCGCTTAACCCCACTCACAGCCAGGATTGCTATTCCCCGGGAGTTTGCCAGGGTTTGCAATTCAAGTGTAAAAAGGTCAACCAAATTCTCTCGGGAAGTTCCCCTGGGAAATTCATCTGATTTAAATAGTGGCTTAATTAATGGAAATTTGGTTCATTGAAAATGTACCTAGAGTGCATGAGTCACTACTTACATGTAGCAACCATGTTTGACCCTTATTATAAAAGTACAGTTAAACTGGACTACTGAATACAAATCACAAATGTCTCAAGATCAAACATTCCTTGCTATTCTGACAGATTTCCTCCTCTATGCTAATCCTTCACCTGGTCCAATTTATACAATGAATATGAGGTGAAAAGTCTGTTTGATTTCATAAGCCACTTCATTTTTGTTCTGTTTTGACAAATTTTAAATATATGCAAGGCTATTGTACATAACTTGCTACATGTAGTTGAGGTTCGTCATAAAGAACTTTCTGATGAATCCATATATTATTTATCTTAAAAGATGTTTACAAAAAAAACCAATGGTGAGTACAAATTTAACCAATGCGTAGGTAAACAAAATTGATTATTGCCTTGTTTTTATGTCATGACAATTTTTATGGCCTTTATGATGTTATAAATAGCCATGAAAAATTCCTTCATGATCAAACGAACAATTTATGCACATTTGTAGGTGACCACCTACATGTAGAGCTGGTCAACTTAAAAATGTGCATAAGTTATTTGTTTGGAAGTAACGTACATGTACTGTCAGAGTCTGAGCTGGACCTTTTTTTCCAGTGCACATATTCAATCTCTGGTAGAAAAAATTTACCTTTGAAACTATCTAGAATCGTTCTCAAAAAGTCCACTATTGAATCCAACCATATGATCCAGCCATCCTAAATCCCGATATTTGGCCCTTTTTGTGTTGTCCTCAGTTATTATGCACTGAACTGAAATCTTATTTCAGGCAATACATACTACATTGTACATGTATGATAATGAGCTGAGTGCAGAGACTTAATGCCTATTTAGTTGATTGAATTCCTATAGGGATTTATTCAAGGCCAAGACCACGGTCCTGGGGCCATGTTCAGAGCTTGATAAGCAGCAAAATTGGTTAACCATCAAAAGCAGAAGCAGGGTACCAATTAATAAACCATGTTGCATACTTTAATGGTTCCCTGCAAGATACTTCTTATGATTAGGGGGCGTCGAACAAAGAAAAATTGACTAGAGTGGGATTTGAACCAATGTCCTCCGGATTAATGTGCTGGCGCTCAACCAACTGAGCTATCCAGCCCTATGTTGGCGGTCTCCCTATTTTGTCAATAAGATATTTCTTATTCTACAAACTTGCTACACATAATTTTGGTGTCAGGACACTTCGTACCTTTACCATTTCGTACTCAGGACACTTCGTACCTTTTACAAGTTATGAAGTGACTTTGGACACTTCGTACCCTGGACTTCGTCAGCCGCGTCACTTCGTACCTTCATACAAGACACTTCATACCTTTTGTACCTCGAACTGATTATGTTTTTTTGCCTCATTTCCGAGAGGGGCACGCTGCCAAAGAACCATTAATGACCAGTTCTGACTAGACTCGATATGAATTGAGCACCAACTAAGATTTGTTGAATGTTAAAATGACAATACTTACAATTAATAACGCTTGAGGGCGCTGCACAGGCCATTAATAATTAATGCAGTGGGGGCATGCGATTAATAGATTGTGTAATGACAAGTTATGGTGGTTCTTTGCTACAACCTTTGCGGAGACTTTGATCAATTTAGGGACTGGACAGTTAATAAAATAGTGATAAGATGAGAGTTAACCTGAAATAAAAAGCATACATTTAAATAATGATTTAGTGCAATTGTGAAATCATTTTTATTACGTGAAAGATTGAGTTTTATTTAATGATGGGAGGCGAAGCAAAGTTCCTTCCAAAGGAATTCCTTCCGGAGAAGTGCATCCTCTCGAGTAAAACTTTGATCAATTTAGGGATGCATCATGTAACTGACATGAAGGACAGGTAATAAAAGAAATTGAAGCACCCTATAGTGGTCAGACGAGCGTGTAACCATTCAAATCAGAAATTAGGGTCTTTCGTAATGACAAAACATCGCAGCACTAATGACACGTCTAATGCCTACTGATGACTTTTATGACAATGGTCATGCCGCCAAAGTCACATTTCCACCGCCTAAACATCAAGCGTTTAATGACCCGTTATGCCGCCAAAGTCACATTTCCAGCGCCTAAACACCATGCGTTTAGTGGCCCAGTTAATTTTTAAAAAATTACAACTTTTCTAAAATATTTCTAAACGAATAAAGCCCTGTTCGCATTGGACTTATTTTGGGTAAACTAACCGAGCAAATGGGTAACTTAACCATTTTAAGTCCAATGCGAACAGCCCAGGAAGTTTCCCTCCCAGGTAACTTACCCGACCCGAATGGGTAGTTTAACCGACCCACGACTGCCCGGTTAAATTGACCAGGTCAGTTTAACCGAGCCGAAAAGTCCAGTGCGAACGCGATTTGGGTAAAAGCCGTCCCGACCCCCCCGCCACAAAACAGTGCAACGCTTGTTCTTTTCTACCTGTGTGTTTTCACCATACTTTGCTCGTGAATTATTGTAAATTAAGTCCGTAGAAACGCACATGTAATTTACACGGACGGAAGCTCCGTTGCACTCTCTGTGTCATGCATCCAGTCAAAGGTCACTGCGTAGCGCCCTCTTGTGTCTGCCTAGGTAAGTCGGTTAGTTTCACCGGTCGTGTCAGTTAGTTTACCCACGTCGTTAATCCAAGTGCGGACGCCGGTAAGTTTTACCTTATGGAATGTTAACCACGGTCTTGGTAAAACATTAATCCAATGCGAACACGGCTTAAGAAGAAAATATTTGGGTTTTTCTTATAATGTAGAAATACACATTGATAAATAAGTTGTTATTAATTTTGTCGAAAAGAACAGTTAATAAAAAAATGTACAACTTCACTAAAATAACAAACAAGTATTTATAACAAGATGACATTTTACTGACATCCATTGGTAGAGGGCCCCAACAGTAGAGGGCCGACAGTAAGAAGTGACCAGCTTTGCCAAGGTACGAAGTGTCCCGGGTACGAAAAGATGAAGGTACGAAGTGTCTGACATCCATAATTTTCTGCTTGGCAGTTCTGTGTAATTGTTCCATTTAGTCCGATTTATAGAGTAATTTCAAAACACACAAACTCCCTGGTTAAGATCTGAATCTTTGTATAGTACATGTAAAAGTCAAAGGAAACAATTCACCTGTTTATGAATAAGAACTAAATTTCATCTTAAAAGACTTCTAAAAAGATGTTGTCAAAGACTGTGCAAGTTTTGTGCATAATTAATCATTTTTGGGAATCCAAGATTCCCATTTCCATAAATTGCTTTATTGTACAAAGGAAACAAAATCTCCCATTTTCACAGTCCCCTACATTCAAATAGGTTCAAGACTTGCACAGTCTATTCGCAGTCGATGTTCTGGGAAAGCACAACTTTATTTCATGCTTAACATTAACAACCTTTGAGATAAGATTTTTTTGTTTTTTATTTGTTCAATTACCATAACTGTACCATGTCCACAAAAAAGCCTCCCCCTCTCTCCAACTGCGTCAATAAGAGCCAATGTGGGACTTTCTCTCCTGCTGAATCTGTGTAATATTAAGTCTCATGAGCTCATTACCCCCAATTTACTCACAGAGTAAGTATTCATTAAGCAATTTAAATGGAAATGTAGAACCGTTGTGTTTTAAGAATCTTTGCTGTGAAATCTTCTAGGAAATCAGAATCATTGGTAGCAGCTAATTGACTGTGTTAGTCTCGTGCATATTAGAATGTTGGGACCCGTTATAAGTGTGCGTTGTTGTTTCTTTCACCCTTAGGAATCCAGGCATGCCTGGTTTACAAAAATGAAAGATGCACGAGATGTGCACTGGTCTAATATCAAATAAGTATTCAACAGAATTTGATGTATAAGTTAGTACATGTACAATATCGTTTGGATTTTCATTCTTAGAAATTCAAGGCCAGTTTACTCATGAAAACAAAGATTTGTAATAGAAAATCAACAAGTTTAGGGGAAGGAATTTTAAGAGTACCGTTGCAAATCCAAGAGCATGACAATCAAGGAAATGACCTTTGTGATCTCTCTGAAAGTCCAGCAGGCATGCCAACCAACGGCTGAAAGACCTACTGTACATCAGAGGAAGATAACTTTAACCCTGTAAATGTCCCAGTATTTCATTATTTCATCTGTAACTGCAACTGGACATTGCCTCGGGTTCAAGTTCATGGCAACCAGCTTCTAACCCTCAAAGTAAAATATGTGTTAATGAGATCAGAAACTTCAGGGTCTTAAAAATAAATTTGTTTAAGTGTGTGTGTGTGCGTGTGTTGTATTCCTCAGGTACCTATTGCAGACACAAGGAGCATCAATTATAATGTTTTGTAGTATGTTAATCAAGGAATGATAAACTAGTAAGTGAAAAATGCTCCAGGAATGCATCAGCATGAAAGTTGGCCCATATCTAACTGCATAGACCTTTGCACATTTACACAAAACGTAGGTAAACCTTAAAACCTTTGGCCTAGACATTGTAATATCCCAGTAGAAGTGCCCTTCTCAACAAGGATGTAATATTCCAGGGTGAGGTGATTGAATATTCTAGAAACGATCAATGACCCTTTTCTCTAGATGCCAAGAAGAGGATGCGATCTTTTCAACAGTTAGTCATCCAACTGTCTGATATTCACGTATCATGCTCATGTGCTTTTTGTTCATGTTCAGTCAGTTCCTACATGTACAAGCTGACGACAGAAAACCACCTGACCCTATTCTAATATCAGACGACTGTTGAACAGAGAGACATCGCACAGAAGTCACTGCTGGACAGTTCATTTTGTCTTTAAGTTGTCCTTTGTATGATGCATAGAAGTTTAATTTACTTCATGTTTCTATTCCATGTATGAATTCCATGTATTTCCTGTTTATATGTCTGTGTGTATTTCCTGTGTAGGTCTCGGTGGAGTACAAAATATGAAAACACCAAGTACAAATAACAGACAATTAATAATGACAGGAACTGAAAAGTAAATCAGATCACCTTGGGCATTTAGTTCCAAAATTAAATAAAGATAATAAAATTTATTTTATACAACTAGCAATAAAATCAAAACATGCACACATTAAATGATTTGAAATAATTCATAGTCTGAGTCCCGTTAAGGATCTCTATATTTGTGATTAAATAATGGTTGAATGCACAGAGATAAGATACAGAAGATGAAATGTTCAACCCATCAAAACACACTAAAAGTAATCCATATTGCACAAATGCAGCATTTTAGCATAAAAGTATTTGTATCCAGTTCGTAGTGTGGACGTCATTTTAGCCGGTATTGACTCACTCTTCAATACTTACCCTAGGATAATGTCAAATGTCTCTATTTCTTACAAGATGGTGTTGGTTTTATTTCAGTACCCTTGAGACTCATCCCTCTATCTTTCACACATAACAACCCTTTTTATTTTCTTATTTTGCATCAGGGTGACCATCTTATCTGGTGAAATGAAGTGCTAAGACCACAGTTTCTTTTAAAAAGGGGATTTTTTGTTCTGGGTTATGAATTGGGGGATTTTGTAAATGTGGCATGCTATCATCTCTTAGTAGTTTGTTATTTAATCTTATATCATCATACATTTGTTATTTAAAGGCACTGAACACGTTTGGTAATTGTCAAAGACCAGTGTTCTCACTTGGTGTATCCCAACATATGCATAAAATAACAAGCCTGTGAAAATTTGGGCTCAATTGGTCATCGAAGTTGCAAGAAAATGACTAAAGAAAAAACACCCTTGTTGTACAAATTGGTGTGCTTTCAGATAGGAATAAAAGGCTTCTTGCAAGAAGTTTTTTATTATTTTAGTGAGAAATGACCTCTTTCTCAAAAACTACGTTACTTCAGAGGGAGTCGTTTCTCACAATGTTTTATACTATCAACAGCTCTCTGTTGCTCGTTACCAAGTCAGTTTTTATGCTAATATATATTTTAAGTAATTACCAAACGTGTACAGTGCCTTTAACCTTTTATCATCATACATTTGTTAAATAACCTTATATCATCATACATTTGATCAACTCTTCTGAAATATAAGACCTCAATGTTCAATGTACATATTTATCAGGGAAAGAGGAAAGATGCAATGGAGGAAAACAAAATGAAAGTTTGAAAAATTTTATGGCTAAATAATTTAATCATGGTTAAATATCTCAAAATATTATTGACTTAGCCACCCAAAATTGAGAAGACATGGACAAGTTGAGATTTTGTTGTTGACTTTCAGTCATTTGTTTTTCTGAGTGGATCCAGAATGTAAGATTGTCTCTGTAATGATGGCAAGTAATTTTATATTCAGCGTTTAGTTAGTGGGGTTAAACCTTGGTATGATATGACTTGTCCATATGTGACATTTCAATATTGTGATATTGATAAACAATCATGTAGCGATTGGTCATATTGAAAAAAGCTTCTGAGTTTCCTTACCCTCATAGAGGTTTCTTGAAAGGTCTTTAAATCCCATGACACTGAGCTGAACTGGATTGGTTGTATACATTATGAATACAGTCACCTTCACATTTAAAGGTATGCCAGTATACATTAATTGTTGTTGAAAGATTCGTTTTAAACCTCATCAGTTAACTGTGAAATGTAGGGCTGTAAAGGATCATTTTGTGTTGACCAATTTTATTTGCTCTTATTTCAATGTTTCAAAGAAAGAAAAAAGTGGGAGTTGTTGGATCATTTTTACAGCACTTTAGAAGAACATTTTTGGAAAACTGAACATCAACCTTTTGTTAAAGTAAGCTATTGGGTAGAAAATTGTTTCTTGTTAGTATGTATCGTGCCTTTAACCTCCCTGTATCAATCATCAGGCGTGTTGTTCTTCCTACTTATGTCTGATTTCCAGGGTTATTTTTCCCTCAGAAAAATCAGAATGTTTTTTTTATTAACTAGCCTGAAAAGTATATAAAAGCCTACACCATATGTACGTGTATGTCAGGCCATGTACTCAATAACACTGTCCTGCTTTTTCCAAGGGGCCAAATATCATGCCTGATCATAAAGAAAGGACAAATTACAAGTTGAATGAAAGTGCCACTTGAAATCAAATCAAAATATCATAATTTGTTTATTTCAATTTTGGGGAGGTAAGCTGAAGATTTATTTTAGTTTAACCCACCAAAAAATAAATACATACCTGAACGAGAAAACTGGACAGACTCCATATAAGATAAAAATGCCATACACATGTGAAGCAAATAGGGTATTTTTCAAGGACTAGTTTACTTGAAATGCCCAGGTTGAAAGTCATCAACTCCAGGTCCCAATATTGGACCATTTTGTTCATCAATCACTAAAAGCCATGACCTTTAAATTGTTCATTGGTTTAGTAGCCATGAGGATAGGTGCATGATGTTCTCAATCGTATATTATTTAGTGTGGTAAACCCTATACCATGTTTATTGTAAAGTCAACCCTTTTGAACTCTCCTGTCTTCTAGGTTAGCAATAAATCGACATAAATATTTCAATCCAATATTAGTTATGTCATTCCAACCACTCGACTCCATTAGTGGACTGTAAACAATTGGACACATGCACGTAGTACCCAGTTCTTCTTTTTTGTTTTCAATCCTAGACTGATTTGGAAGGGGAAAACAACTATTTCCTTTTTAACAACTTCAGGCTCTCAAAAAAAAATCAATTTCTGGTCTGGAGTATCCAAAATTAAAGGGCTCCATTCACCTCAAATAGCATCTGCTTTCACAACTTCAAATCCAAGTTGCAAAACATCATTCTTAGATATTGCCTTTCAATTTGTGTGATGTGATTCAGCATTTTTTAAGTGGTATTTTGCATTTACAAATAACTAATGATATCAGACATTCTGTAATCTCAAAATGGGAAACTGCCAGATCAAAGTTAAAGCATATTGCAGTTACATGTATATTTGATTACATGTGTTTTTTCATTTTATCAAAAAGCAGAAAGTCCCACAGTCAAAGATTGACCTTTTTATAATAGACCATGTGACCACAGGTAAACACATCCTTTAAGTTTATGAACCATTTCATAATTATTGTCATAACAAGGTCAAGAGGTAGGTTTTATAAACCTGTCAAATGTGGCTCTCTTGTTAACCTTGTGGTTTGTTATTTGTTGACATAAGAAACCACCAGCACTATGTGTACAGTGCTTTCTACCTGCTTGGTATCTAGTGGTCAAAGAGCTATGAATTGTGAAGGTTTCAAGGTAAAGGTACCAATGATAAGACCCTCATTTCCTTGACTGTTATACAATGAGAGTACAATGGAAAATGTTTACGTAGCTCCTTGCGTTATGCATGTATGGTAGCAGAACTTTGGAATCCTGTTGAAGTGAAATTGTTGAAACTTTCTTCATGTAGTACATACATTTCAGAAAACCATTGCCATGTAAATATAGGTTACGAGCCAAAATACAGGCAAAATATAATATTTGTATAAATTAAAATAGTGTTTTTTGTGTGGTCATTGCCAACTATGTCTGTTAAGAAGTATCTGTATTTATTTTTTATTTGTTTGTCTTTGTAATAACCACAATCCAATTTTATACAACATGCATGTGCGTGTATGTACATGTATCTAATATATTTATTTTTTGCAAGTTTTTAACTGCTATTCATCTGTGTGACCCGGCTCGATTCCCGGACTAGAGCCTTGCATGTGGATTGGGTTTTTGGTCCCTACCTGACTGCATCGGTTTTTCCTTATTTGGGTTTTTCCTCCTACATCTAAAACTTACATTTATTAATTATCTTCTCTTCACTTGTTCACCGGTATCTTGAGGCCTACGGGTCACAGTGCTAGTCGTTTTTGAGAGTCCCTTGGTTTCACTACCAGAAAGATCTAATAATAATAATTTTGTAATATTAATGTACATTTTGTGCTTGGTTTTGACAGAAATAAACCAGTTTAGATACCAAACCAGTCTTCAGATTAACAAACCAGAAAGTACTACATGTAATTACCACTCCGATCTCTTTAGATAAAAGGTACATGATTGGGCAGTTTGAGGAACGGTTTTACACTTTTAGCATAACTAGCCGAAATATGATAATATATGTCAATTTCTTTTGTATGATTATCCAATCCAGAGCAAGATAATCAATTTGCTGAGACTCCTCCCGAATGTGAGTCCCCAGAACTGGAAGAGCCATTTATAGCACCAGAAGAATTGAACATTCCTGTTGGAGTTCAGATGGTAAGATTTGTTTATAGACCTTATGCACATGACATCATTTGAGTAGAGCGCCCTCACCTAGAGGTTAAAGGAGGTTGTTCATTGGCCAACCCTGTGCTCCGCACACACACATCAGTGCGTTTCCATTTGTTCATCATTGGTTTACCTCTAAGATGGCGGCTTGATGACTTCAATGCATCTGGTCTATTGTAGGGTTCCTTGTACGTTTGTATTGAAGGAAGGAAGTAACATGTGTCCTTCCGCCATGGTACAAGGAATAACAGAATAACACTGCCAAGAACCAGCCTAGGATTCTGTATTTGTATGGACTGAAAAGTTTAAATGTATTTCATTTCACATTCAATATTGCCAAAATGCCGAATCTTACAAAGTCAGTTTAATTCATTATGATAACAAACATAATGCTATGAAGGTAGATAATATAAAATACTGTGGTCAAAATGAGTGAAAAGTTATCAAATGTTGTATCTTTTCCCAAAAATATACATCTTTTTGTGGGATGTGGAGCACAAGAATGTGTTCAGTACAAGGTTTACTGATCTAGAGGTTGTTAAACAAAACTTGCCCTGAACCATTTGAAACAACAAAACTGGATTTCTAAATTGAAAGCGCCATTGTGACAAAGCAAGTCACTGCACTGGAAATGATTCAGTTGGATCTCACTACTTGGATATCTTGACACATATCATTCATAATCAAGGTGTTGTAATGTTGATTGGCTTAAACCTCTTCTCAGCATCTGCATTCTTATCATTTCTGAAATGCAATATTACTTTATATTGTGTCCAAATGATCTCTTTTGATACACGATTTGGTAACTAGGATAGGTAGAGGGTCATGTAAATATCTACTTCATGGCTACTATGTTGAGATAGTAACTTGTGTGTGAGGTCTGAAGGTGTGTGCTTGTATTGATTACTCAGTGTCATAGGGTGATGTGGTGGTAAGTATGGTGCAATAGGGTACAATGTATTAATATTGAAGTTGATTGACAATGCCAGATCATATGAATCATTTTAATCTTGACAATGAAGTATCTATAACGGCAATAACCTTTTGAGATTCTCATATTCTGTGTAAAGTTTCTTACAAATCTCTCTCAGCCTCTAATATATTATAAATGTGTTGAAGCCACCAAAGAAAAAGAAGTCCACAGTCTGTCCAACTTCTTCTTCTTTGTTTTATGATGATGAAGACCAAAAGAAGCTGAGACCATCTACTCAAGTTCCTTATTTGTGATGATGTACATACATGGTTCTTGAAATCCTTTTATCATCAGCTATATGTAAGGGGAAGATCCCGGAATTGTTGTTTTGTTTTCCCACCTTATATAGTCTTATATTCTACTCATAATAGTTGATTTCTACTTTCTAGCCTGGAACCAGAAAGACACACAAATTTATGGAGAAGACAGCCTTGTTCATCGTTGGTCAGGGCTCCCAGATGGAAATCATACTCAAGACAAAACAGGCCAACAATCCCCAGTTTGCCTTCCTACAGTTTGATCACTACCTCAACCCTTACTATAAACATCTACTCAAATGTATCAAATCAGGGAAATATAAGCCGCTACCTGAAGAAGAAGATAACCATGAGAGTAAGGGTAAGTTTTTATTAAGGCCACATAAAGTAACATGAGTATTTTTCACTGCCAGCCTGCTATAGACTGTGCAAGTCTCGCGCATATTGAACTTCCGGGACCATTGTGGTCCCAACCATATGGAGATTTACGTAGGCAAGGTTTTGTTTTGTCAATTATTTTAGTTTAACGTGGTTTATGACCATGAAAAATAAATATGTTGTTGGGAATGTAATATTTAGTTATAAAAAATATGAAAGTAAAATCAATTCAACAATATAACGAAGAAAACCCGATAATTAAACTTGACCTCAGCTTCCGGTTACTGCAAAAAACTAAGAATTTTGCGCTCACCTCCGATCACAAAACTTATGTAAACGCTTGTTTTGGATGCGCGATGATAATCGCCAGATGCTGTAATTGCAACGCGAAGCCTTTTCATAGCAGTCTATGATTGTTGAGGCGTCAGCGTCCTCTAAAAACTGCGTCAAGCGTTAATTTCACGCCCGTGTGACCTTCGCGAATCCGCGTAAGGGGTTTCTGAAAAGTTAAGATCAAATAAGCATCCTTGTCCCAGAGTTTTAATTTTGTTTCAATAATAATTAACACATTATTTGTGTATTTATTATATAAACTAAAACTTATTATATAAACATGTAATGAGTACTTTTGTTGTTCAGAGTTTGTCATTAGATATAATTTAAAACAAAGATTTGATTTTTAGAAAAAACAAAGTTCTTCGTTTGACGTGTTTTCTCGTTCCGATACGCGCGAGACTTGCACAGTCTATTACAGGCAGCGTGCCTATTAATACCTCTCGTCACTAACCCCTGGTAGGGAAGCACTGAAACACCATGCTGATTGGCTCTAAAAGTAGTGACTGCTTTGCAGGCATGCTCATTAAAATGCTTGTAGGGCACTTATGAGCGCTGAGCACACGCATGTCAACATGCAAGTTATTTTGACGCGATCACACTTCAATCGAATCATGTTTAATTCAGTCACCTTGAACTGTATACAGTTAAGCATATATTATACAAGTAGCAAGATTGAAGAAGAATGAGAGGGTCCAGTTACTCTGAGACTTGATACCTTTTTTGTTACCAACAAATTAGCCACAATCTCTTATTTAGTGAGATGTGTAATTACGTTTCCTTTCTGTTTATTAATTAACAGGTGGAAAAAACAGGGTACGAAAAAACAGCAGCAATGAAGATGATGATGATGATGAAGATGATGATAATGATAATAGCGGCTACCTTCATCCAAGCCTTCTTGGCCATTCCAAGCCACGCCCAACACCCATGCAGACTGGGGTACGTTTATACAGAAACAACAATTTGTATTCAAGTAAACTTTCACCTACATGTGGATGGTTTGGATAAATTCCATCTTCCCAAACTGTACCTTATCTTTAAGAGGTAGTTTTCCCAGGTAAGCTGTGAAGACAATGTCATCACAGCATTAAGCAGTGTAATCTGATTCAAGATCTTGGCACTTGGTAGGTTTTTTTACAACTATCAAGCCAGTAGGGAGTGTTGACTTGACATTTAAACATCCTGGATTTCCTTTCAGGGTGTTGACATTTGGTCTAGGAAGAATACTGATACTTTGTATAAAGGATTATTTGATGTTTACGGATTAAAACTGGGTACATGTACAGGGGTTTTAATCTCCTCTTATGAGAGTGAAAATTGCAATCGATTGACTTCCCTTATAGTGCAGCCATTTGCTTTGATTGGAAGCTAATGTAAATTTTTACAGAGCCTTGTAAAGCCCTTTTTTAACAGTAATAAGCCAATGCCGAGGAGTTTAAAAATCCAGAAAATTCCTTGGGGTTCTTGAACAATGGACACTCAGTTTTCAAAACGCAGAGTTACACATGTTTCTCACTTTACCCTACTCACATGCAGGGGTTGCCAGGGTTAGCAATTCAAGTGTGAAGAGATTTCCTGGGATTTTCCTGTGAACATAATCTATTGTAGTTTGAAAGGGTCTTTACCTAATAATTGTTGTGATGTATACATGATTCTTATAATAATGGACATGGTGTGCAGTTTGTTGAATGCAGTTAATGAGAAACAACCACACTACAGTAATGGGAGAACACTTGTTGTTTGGACAAGTGCACTTAAATTCATATTGTCCAGTTTTCAAGAAGCGTATCAAAAATCTAACTTATTAGTTAGAAAATTAGTGCCCACTTGTTGTGGAACTACATCAAATATAGGATGCACTTTTTATGTAAATGGACTTTCAAAAATGTCTTTCATTCAATTATTTGTTATTTTAGTGGGACTCTTTATTATTTAATTTTAAATTGATTGGATCCTACACCTGTTTTATTGTATAAAGTCATTTTATGTTTTATAACGTATTTCTTCATTTCCCATTTGTGCTTTATGTTTAGACAACAACGATTCAGACGTCTACCTCCATACCCCCGGTGTCATCCTACCCACCCATGGACTTCTCAAAACCCCCTCCAATCATGGGGTATCATGACCCAAACTTCATGGGCCCTGCAGCAGACCCTAGTCACATGGCTACTTCAGGATACTATGACCCCAATATGTACTCCATGTTCCCGCCCCCACCTCCTCCACCTCCTACGGATGGTTCAGGTGAGCGATCATAGGGTATCCAGTTGTTTTATACATTGTGAATAAACAAAAAAGCCTTAAATGGGAAAGTAGTTTGTCTTTATAAACCCTTTAGAGACCATTCATTTCTGTATAATCATCACCGTACACCCAGACACTGCTAATCATGTTTTGTTTTGTTCTCCATTATTTTCAGGAAAAATGTCAGGAAAATGATTAAGAAACGGAAATACATGGTTTTGTTTTAGAGATGTACATTCTATGTTAACATGGAAAACATTGGAAAATGTCAGTCCAGCCCGATACCTTTTCTATGAACCTCTTGTTTGAGCAAAAGTAGATCAAATCTTGCAGCCGCTATAGGCATTTTGATACAAGTTGCTTGCGGCCGCTATGGCCTCCAAAGGGTTAAAAGCAGTGCTAGATATTTAAACAATACTAATTTGTTTTGATTTTGTTTGACCAGGGATTGCCTTATCACTACCAACAGTGCCACCACCACCCTTTGCAGGGATGGACCCTCAGTATGTTATGTCTAATCCTCATCCAAGTATCCATCCAAATCACCATGTACCCCTGGGCCGTGACACCTCTACTCTACCTCACCAAGATTCACCATCAGTGCCCCCAATGTCATCTGCTATGGCAGGATCATCTCCATCTACAGATAGCAGGTAGGAACTGGTACTCAGTACTCATGCATGAAGGGAAAACAAATTTACCAGAAGGTGAAAAGAACCTGGTTTTTTGTTCTTCCATTGACAACCAAACTGTCACAGGTTATCAAAGGATCATATCAAATCATCCTCATTGCACAAGCATGCTTCTAAAGTCAAATCAAAGGATCGAATCAAATTGCACAAGCATGCTTCTAAAGTCAAATCAAAAGATCATATCAAATTGCACAAGCATACTTCTGAAGTAAAATCAAAGGATCATATCAGATCATTCTCATTGCACAAGCATACTTCTAAAGTCAAATCAAAGGATCATACCAAATTGCACAAGCATGCTTCTAAAGTCAAATCAAAGGATCCTATCAAATCATCCTCATTGCACAAGCATGCTTCTAAAGTCAAATCAAAGGATCGAATCAAATCATCCTCATTGCACAAGCATGCTTCTAAAGTCAAATCAAAGGATCGAATCAAATCATCCTTATTGCACAAGCATGCTTCTAAAGTCAAATCAAAGGATCATATCAGATCATCCTCATTGCACAAGCATGCTTCTAAAGTCAAATCAAAAGATCATATCAAATTGCACAAGCATGCTTCTAAAGTCAAATCAAAAGATCATATCAAATTGCACAAGCATGCTTCTAAAGTCAAATCAAAGGATCCTATCAAATCATCCTCATTGCACAAGCATGCTTCTAAAGTCAAATCAAAGGATCATATCAGATCATCCTCATTGCACAAGCATGCTTCTAAAGTCAACTCAAAGGATCATATCAAATTGCACAAGCATGCTTCTAAAGTCAAATCAAAAGATCATATCAAATCACCCTCATTACACAAGCATGCTTCTAAAGTCAATTATTCAATTGTTTTTCCTGTAATCATTTAAGGTAAATTCATTTGAATTCTCAAGTCTTCAGATACAACTTAGTCTTCATACAACCAACCTGAAAATTATATCAATTTTGTTTGTCAGGTTTTTATGATAATAGTTTTGGCTTGAATGGATGTTATACATGTTCATAGTTCTTCAGTGGCCTAAATGAATTTATTTCAATTTAGCTAAATTGAAATAACTGATTTTTTTCTGGCACATGGCAATGATCCTGGATATTTGGTGCTAGTATCAATTAATTAAATCTTAATATTTGGATTAAAGTTATTCCTGTGTTCTTCTAATCTTTACCATTATTTTTAACCACAGCGAGTCTGAAGTACCACAAGTCATTCCACCACCTCCAGACATCCAACCAGTTATTGACAAATTGGCCAAGTATGTTGCCAAGAATGGTAATGACTTTGAAGCCAGTGTTCGTAGTAAGACAGATCCAAGGTTTGACTTCCTACTACCATGGCATAAATACAATGCTTACTACATGCAGAAGAAGAAGATGTATGTCAAGGAGATGGGAGGCAAACTGGAGGAAGATGAAGACAACCCTAAGAAAGGTTAGTGTGGAGATTTACTTAAGCATGTTCTGGGTTCCTAGGAAAGAACTATGACATTGATGTTTGTAGCTTTGCATTGTGTGGAAGAATAAGAGGTAACTATACCTAGTAAACTTGCGGGTACAACCATGTGTAAATCTCTTGTAGGAGGAGTGTTGGCTCTGAAAAAAGAGCCGGTAAGGTCTCGACATTCGAACAGTATACTCTCGTTTCTCCTGAAGACGAGCAGAACATACTGTTTGAAACGTCGAGACCACACAGGCTCTTTTTTCAGAGCCAACACTCTCCCCAAAAGAGATTTACACATGGTTGTATCCGCGAGTTCACTAGTTAAAGTTACTTCTTAAATACTATGTTGTTGTTTCTTCGTCGTTGTTTTTGAAGATTGCATTTTTTCATTCATTTTTTTTGCTTTGTTATTCACAATTTTACAAATCACTTTGATATTGTACTCTCTTTAATAATGTATCTAGATGCTGTGATATATGTATTTTATTTCCACTTAACATTTTTGCTCTTTGTTTTCATTTTATCTTAATGTATTTTTTGGGGGAATGTGTTGATCAGTTTTATTGAGTTGATTGGAAAGATACAAATTTGTTTTTCATTAAGTGTAGAATTATTGAAACAACATTTCCCTGCTTTATTGTTCTTGAATCTTTACAAGTAGATGAGTTTACTGCTGATAAACTGCTGTTGTTATTATACATTGATGGATAATTACATTATTTGAATTGGTAGAGTATTTTCCCTGTGAAGGTGTTTGGGTTGTTCTTTATGTAGAATAGGCAGAATATGTTTTATTATTTGTATTATTTATATTTTAAGATGATTTGTAGGAGACCTTTTGTTACACTCAATTTTAAGAACCTTGTATAGTTCAATATAATTAAACCATGTGTCCTCTAAAAGCATCTTTTTCTTACAAATTCTTGTTCTAGTTTCTGTGAGCTTTTCCATCAAATCCAAAGGTCCTAAAGAAGAGCGCCCTCTAGAGAGGAAAAGTGCCCTGCCGATTGAGAGCAGTGACTCTGAGAATGAAGACGAGAGACCTCAACCAAAACCTCTACCACCTCAAGGATTCATGGATGCTGACATCATACCTCCTGCATCTAGCCGACCAATCAGAGATGAGTTAGAACGTCATAACATTCCAAGAGAAGAAGAGATTAGGGGTGGTGACCTTGAGGGGCAAAGGTCATGGGGTGACTATCCAGGTCAGCCACACTTCAACCCCGCTTTCAGGGATCGAACTCATGGAGAAGGTAATAACCCTCCATATGAGGGTTATTACCATGAGGGTTATAGAGAACCTCCACCATACAGGGAACCAGGTTATGCCAGATACCAGGAACATCCAGGTACTTCTGCAGAGCAGGGACTGTCCAGACAGAGAACTGGTTTTGATCGGGGACGAATGACTGAGGAAGAGTGGGATATGAAACAAGGTCAGTACTACTTCAAGCTTTAGAAATATCATCTCCCTCCTGCACCATGGAATTTACAACAAGTTGTTAATGACATTTATGGCTTTATATATACATTTTTTTATATAACCCATTTATCGGCTATTGACCCAATTCACCTGACATCACAATAATCTTGGTGGCTGCATATTGGGAGGCATTGTCTTCATGTTTTATACAGTGTATGGCACAATTTTGAGCGATGGGTCATTGACATGCGTGGCAGGCAGAAGCCGCATGTGATGTTGGTGAAAGTGGTCAATAGAAATTGAAAGGAATGGGGTGATTGAGCTGTACTTCATGTTGGACATGTCTGATATTGAAATAGTGACAGGATCAGACAGGTTTCCTAAAACTCATTATGCATTTTAGAGAAATTTCTGTTTTTAAAAGACAGATGTATGTCTATTACTTGATCCATATCATTGAAGCATTTATATCTTATTTTGATGGTACTTCTTTTTGATTTTTCAATTATTTGTTCACCAGAAGAATGATTGTTTTATTCAATGTGTTGCATTCACAGTGAAGATGCGTCTTGAAGACCGCCTAGCTCATGCAGCCAGAGAGAAGATGGCCTCTGCATCTAAAGATCGTATCCAACAAATGGAAAGACGTAAGAAAGCAGCTGTATTCTTGAGTATGATCAAAGACAGACCTCAAGCTGGTGCTGCTGCTGAAATAGATAATATTGATACAGGTAGGGAAACAAATATGTTGCCATGAGGAGAAACTTTCAATTAGAAATGTTCTTATCGCTTATAGACCTTGTGACATGATGTCCATTTTGTGGGGCGCCCTCGCCTGAGGTAAAAAGAAGGTTGCTCATTGGCCTGTCTTGTGCGCCGCTCATACATAGATGTGCATTTTCATTTTCAATATCGTTTTACCTCTATGATATTGACGAGGTAACATCAGTGCACAAGCTACATTACCCCTCCCACTCCTGGTATTAAACTACTCAGGTCGTGTAGGTTGGCACAATATTACACAGAACTAACAACGTAGTGTTTATGATATTGCAGGCTGGCATAGTTTATCTATCATTCAAAACCACAGTGGATGATATTGAATGTTTGGTAGGAGGATTGACTGCATTCACCACAAGATATCGTAATGCAGGCATTCTTGATCAAACGAACGTTAAGTAAAGGTAGATCACCAAATGACAGCATGTGCAGTTTATGCATTTAACGTTTCTTTATTATAAACTGAATTAGTGAAGGTTAAAACAAAATAATAATGTGTACCTGATCTAGGAATGAAGTTACGTTTCAATACTTTCATAAACTCAGTGACAAATAAACAATTGATAAATAAATAAACAGTTGCGTTTTTTTAATCTGTGAAGTTTGTGTAAGCTTAAGTTTGTTGTGATCCTTAATGAGAAAATAAGTAGGAAACAACACAACAAGCAAACATCAATATTCAAGAAATTATTTATGTCTTCATCAGATGTAAACGACATTCCAACTGAAACAAACAGTCCACCCCCAGAGAAGCAGCAGCGAATCCATAGCAACGAAAAGAAACGACACAAGAAGCACAAACATAAACACAGCAGCCGACACAGTCCTTCCCCTGAAAGAAAACACAAACGTCCCCCACGCTCATACCAGGGTGGGAACCGTGTATCCAAAGAGGCTGAATCCAAACCAAGGTCAAGGTCAATCTCTCCTGGTGGAAGGGCACGACCTGTAACACCACCGAGGTCATATCAAACAGCCCATAAGAGGTAAGAGAAAACTTGAAGGATACTGAATTTAATTAACAATGGTGATGTAGCCAGAGGGTGTTTTCAGACCATCAAGAAACAAATCATTAAACTAACCTTTACAAAATTCATCTAAATTGTTTTTTAAACTGTCAGAGCATAAAATAAAACACATTTCATGTTTTTATTATTCTCTTCTCTTTGATTTTACGAAGTGAAGGAGTAAGTGTAGATGAACACAAATTGCAAACTTTCAGTCAGAGGAATATCTGTTATGAGTGGTACCATTATTAATTTTACTTAAAGAATTTAAAATTAGTGGGGGGTTTTCTTTAAAATATAGATATATATAAAACTAGTAGGGGAGATGGCCTTAGCTTTCAATCCAGACCGGACCTTTGTCAGAGGCATGAACAAGCACAAACATATCCATTTATAGCAAAAAGAGGAGCAAAGGTATGGGAAGGCATCCAGAAAAAAAGCAGAAAAATTATAGCCAATCAAAGTTATTATTTTACAAACAATGGGGTGGCTAAGAACCAATCGGAGTGAAGTAGTGATGACAAAAGGATGGTCAATGTAAAAGGGTGGATTACTGGACCATTAAGGTGGTAACTGCATTTTGGGTAATGCGGGATTATATATATAGATATATTTCTAGGTTGTTGTTATTGTATTTTTGTTTTTGTCTTTTTCATTAAAGGTATCGTACATGTTTGGTAATGACTCAAAACAAATATTATCATAAAAACTTACTTGGTAACAAGCAATGGAGAGCTGTTGATAGTATAAAACATTATAGGAAACGACTCCCTCTGAAGTAACGTAGTTTTTTAGAAAGAGTTAATTTCTTACTAAAATAATAAAAACTTCTTGCAAGAAGTTTTTATTCCTATCTGAAAGCACACAAATTTGTACAACAAGCGTGTTTTTTCTTTCATCATTTTCTTGCAACTTCGATTACCAATTGAGCCCAAATTTTCACAGGCTTGTTATTGTATGCATATGTTGGGATACACCAAGTGAGAACACTGGTCTTTGACAATTTCCTATCGTGTACGATGCCTTTAAGTCTTTACATTGAAATGAAAAATAAAAATTGGTTTATCGTGAGGTTTAAGAATCGTGGAATACACTAGAAGCACACTGAATGAGATCAATTTTTCATTACTTTGTCAGGTCACCAAAGCAACGACGGAGATCAAAATCCAGATCCACCTCCCCGATCCGACCTCTACGAACCTCAGGGTCATCACCACGGAGATCAAGCAGCCTTGGTGCTACAGGTATACCAAGCAAATCAAGGTAGGCTTTTGTCATTTCTAACAAGTCATCGATTATATGAGAAAGAATCCTCTATCCCTTTTTTTAACAAATGAAATTCTGTCATTAAAAGAGGTCTTTTAGGTCAATTTCAGTTTTTCGCTGCACTCATTTTCCAAAAGATAAAGTCTTTATAACAAGAGGAAAACAAATTACAAGTCTCTAAACTCATGTGTTAACATCCAAAAATGCCTAATGACATCACATTTCAAATATATGGGTCCGTACAATTTTGTACGGAAAATGTTTAGTTCATTCCTGATTTTCCATGATATTCAATTGATAGGAAATTGATTTTGATCTTTAGACTGGCTGTGTAGAATGTACGGACCCATTTGTTGTTGACATTCATTGGCGTTATGTTCAAAACTTTGCTCTGAAAGAGTATCAAATAACATGACAATTTAAACCATTCTAACGTGAGGTT
This sequence comes from Plazaster borealis, assembly GCA_021014325.1. Lineage (NCBI taxonomy): Eukaryota > Metazoa > Echinodermata > Asteroidea > Forcipulatida > Labidiasteridae > Plazaster > Plazaster borealis. Next base: position 311,493 of record CM037473.1, read on the forward strand.
AGAGACTTCCATTTTTGTTCACTTTCAGAAGGACTCATTGAGTGCATCACAAAACTAAATTTGACCTTAGAGCCCCTCTATAAAATAACCAGGCCAAATTCCCAATACTTCATTGCGGTCTTGAGATTCATAATATATTGGGACCGGCATATTAGTGAGTTTCTACCGTAATGTCCTGTGTACAAGACGCGCCTTATCTTACTTTCAAAGATCCACAAAAATCACTGCGTCTTATCTACTGGTGCTCCTTATCTGATATCCCTCGAGATCATTGTGATGATCACTGTGTGAAATCTTACATTTATACTGTAAAAGAATTCCTTTCTTTTGTCCTGGGTAATCCTATTTGTTCTAATTTTTCTTGAAATACAACCTACATCTTTCACATTGTGCAGTTTTAACAAGTTTTGATGAACTTACCGTAGAACGAAGTCACTGGCCATGCTCTGCTTCCCACGGTAATAATAATACCGGCACGAACCAGCGACGACCCATGGTGTACACAGTACACTGTTATAGCGCGCACATCAGTGACATACTAGCCTTTATTAATCAAGTCGTTTTTGTATGTTATCATGTAATGCACTGTTAGAGGGCGTACGTTCTTATTGTGGAGGCACTAATGTGAAAGTGCCCTCTAGCGTTCACTGGTTCTTGCATGTATTGTAGCTGGCAAAAAAGCGAGATAACAAAGACTAGCAGCCCAGTAATTGGGAAACATTGTGACAACGTGTGTGTGTGTGCCTGCTAGTTAAGTAAAAAGAAAAGCCATAAAGTTATGTTTTTTGAAAAAAACTTAAAAACGAAAATGAAAAAAAGAATAAAAAAGTAACAGAAGCGATATTTTACTCATGTTCGTGATTACAAAACTAACGATCCCACCACGTTGTGGTAAGTGTCATTATCTTTAAGCAAACTTGAATCCTCGATTCTGATTGGTCAACCCATAGCAACAAGAGGTGTGATAATAACCTATATCACACGGCCCATATCATACCCTGTGTATTGCGCTGTTCTAACTCCTCGTATTGCGCTATTGTAAGCTAAGTATATGCCATAAGTACAGCTGTTCCAACACTGTGTATTGCGTTAATCTGCACATCAAGTTTGTTTGAAGATAAATTTGTTATCACACGCGCGCTCGTGGAATCTGGAAAATATAGCGCATCTGCGTCCCATATCCAACTCAGCCTTTGGCCTCGTTGGATATGGGATGCAGAAGAGCTATATTTCTCCGTATTCCACTCGCCCTTGTGTGGTGATAAATAATATTATCTTCAAGCAGGCTTGGATTCTCGATTCTGATTGGTTGATCCATAGCAACAAGGAGTGTGATATAAACTTATTGCGCTTTTTTAAGTTATACGCAAAACGTACAGCTTATAAGAAGTTAATAAGGGAATAAAAGAGTGGCGACGAGTTATTAAACGGCCGTTTAAAACCGGCAGGGTCGTGGCCACAACCCTGCAAGGTTATTAAACTGTCGTTTAGGAACAAGTCCCTACTCTAAGTAGGCCTACAGACAATCTGTGACAATCTGTTTTTTAGTGAATTTTCGAAGTTTGTACATTTTCAAAAACTTTTGTAAAATTCTGTTATGTGGGCGTTGGGTTGTGTGTACGCGCATGTACAAAAAGATTACGCGCGGGTAATAATAGCGTAAATGAGCTTGCCCGCCCAACACACGAAGCCAGCCCGTCTTAAACAGCTCCAGCTATGTCTTTATCAGCCGTATAAACACCCCCACGTGACGTGCTCTCCACCAATAGGAATAGCGAAACTGTCTGGGGTATTCATGAATGTAAATTCAAAAGTGGCACGTTTGCGTCCAATGCTGAAGTTTGCTTGAAGATAAATTTGTTATAACACGCTCGCTCGTGGAATACGGAAAAATATAGTGCGTCTGCCTTCAGCCTCGTTGGATATGGGATGCAGAAGCGCTATATTTTCCCGTATTCCACTCGAGCTTGTGTGATAACTTATATTATACCATCACAATGATCCCTGTAAGTGTTGATGTACCAACTGTCTTATACATTGACACTTCGGTAATCTAAGGTACTGCGCCTTATAGGCTCAGGAAATTATGGTATACATTGAATAACTAGGAAGATATGGGCAATTCTAAGCCAGCTTGTTTGACTGTTGGTGGGCTGGAGTTAGGCAGAAGTGTGAACATGACTAATAACGTAGAGTTCAAACTTTCAATGTATTCTGTAGTCAACTTGTTACAGATGTGATGCTGAAAATCTGAATAATTTTAAACACTTGTACTAGGTTGTTCTGTGACTGATTTTCTTTTCAGGTCCCAGTCTCCGGAGAACAACAACAAAGGAGAAATAGCAGCCACCACAATAATACCTCCCCTTAAAGAGGATAATTCCCCGCCTCCTCCTATTGTCATCCCTGCAGAGAATCTGATGAAAGAAACAAGGTATGAAAATTACCAAAAACGTTTTTGTAATTGTTTTTGTTTATTTTAAATCTTGGACCTCAAAAACGTTGGAAGGAGGCTGTCAGGAAAACAAACTCCTACCCTTTAACCTCATTGAGCAGTTCACATAGTAGACCAGTCAGACTGCAGTCGGACTGTTCAATAATGTTACATTTGGTTTAATTAGATTAAATTTATTTTAAAAATCTGACATCCAGAGCCTAATTTTATGGCTCTACTTGTTGCAGAATTTAGCGCTGGCAGTCACCGTTTGGTGCTGAATTTCTTGCTAACCTGTTAAATACTCTTGCGTTAAGCATCGATTTGTTTCTTATGGTAAGCAGCCCTAAAATTGGGCTCGGATTGTCATTCTTGTCCTCTAACAAATAAGCTAGAAAAGCCAGTTGGTTGACACATGCAAGTCATCAATAGCTTTGTTCATTTTCTTGGCGTTGCTTATTATGAGCAAAAAGCAATACTCACAGTAGCAGGAAATTCCCCACTTGCGTCTGATCATGTGTGCCTCAGAGTTAAAAGTAGGGTCATAGATTGGTAAGTACTCCAAATATTAATAATCATAAAAATTTACTTGGTGAGAAGCACTGCAGCTGTTGATAGTATAAACTATTTTGAGAAAGGATTCCCTTTGAAGTAATAGATTTTTGATAATTGTTCACTTAAAAACATTTGATTCTGAGAAACGATTCATGCATGAATCATTTCTCAGATTTCTGAGGGTTGGTGTCCGTTCGCGAAATGCTGTGGCCAGATATACGGTTGGTACCCTCTGTCACCTCGCTAAACGTGGATGGATTCAGTGTTCATGTGAAAATACTGTGACAGTTGTTTTCTGTTTTCTCAGCAAGTAGACATTGTATTCAGCTGAAACTTTCACGTGTGACTTTTAATGTATCTTTCTCAACATTCTTTACTTTCACAGCTGCCGTAGAAATTCTGCTTTTACCTCGTTAAATGATTATTGTGATTGTGGGGATGCCTCATCCAGCAGCGTACTCATCATATATGGCCAAAGAGCTTGCCTGAGTTATGATACCACTAATGAAGCAGGAGGAAATAGTAGAAGCTGTTTTCTGACATCCCAATAAAAGTTGAAATTGATTAAATTAACCACAATTGTTAACAGATCCATTGGGCTTAAAAAAACAATGGACTTCTAAACATTCTCTGGACATCTTAGCTGTGGTGTTATGTTGACTGAAATGGTTAATTGTAAGATTGTATTTATTGTTGCATAAATAGTCTAGATTTATTGTCAAACTCATACTTTCAGATGTTTTCAGTTCTTTATATTTCCTTTTTTATTGCAGTGATTCCAATTCCCCAACCATACCTCTTCATGAACCAACAGAGGAAAATGGATCTTCAGTGTCAGCTCCTAAAGAGGCTGGCCAAAAAGATGTAAGTAGAAACCATAATGTGTGTTACAATGTTACAGAAACCAAAACTGATTATGTTCTACAAAAGATAGGGGGGTAGTAAACTGGGTTTGGGGAGAATGTTGTACCCAAAGTGTTGCAGCCAGAAAGTGTCTCCATACACTACACATATGGCTGTCAGGACAGTACACAAAGTAGGTATCAGCGAGTGTAGGGAGGTGTTACTTTCAGCCGCCTTGATACCCTAGAACATAAGCGACGCTTCCATGACAAATTTGGTATAACTGGCACAGCGCCTGACTGGTTCACGTCATACTTCAACAACCGCAAGAGTAAGGTTATCCTTCCTGACGGTACCACCTCTGATGAAACAGCTTTTCTTTTCGGTGTCCCCCAATGATCTATTATAGGTCCTCAGGCTTTTATAATGTACCTGGCCCCAGTTGGTGACATTCTTTGTCAGCATGATGTCAAATTTCACCTGTACGCAGATGACATCCAAATGTACGTGGAATTTGACCCACAAATCCCCAATGATGCAGAATGTGGGCTGTTGAAGCTTTCAAAGTGCATCATTAACGTTCAACACTGGATGTTAAGCAATAAGCTTCAACTAAACGAGGAGAAAACTGAATTTTGTATTGCCTCTTCTAGCTGTAATTACAAACGTCTTGCCAATCTGACTCTCACTATAAACAACAGAACACTCCACCCATCAACTTCCATCCGGAATCTTGGTGTTTTCTTCAACAGCACTATGTCGATGAGTGATCATGTCACGTCAGTCTGCAAATCAGCTAACTATCACCTCCGTAACATCACTAGAATCCGGAAGTACACTGGCGCCGAAGCCTGTCATGCTGCTGTTCGGGCACTTGTACTGTCCAGATTAGACTACTGTAACTCTTTGTTAAATGGACTCAAACAATCTGACGTGATGAAGTTACAAAAGATACAAAATAGAGCATCTCGTGTCATCTTCTCCACTGCTCAAACAGCTGCACTGGCTTCCTGTAGAAAAACGAATAATGTATAAAACAGCCTTAAACATGTATAAGTGCATGTCTGATATTTTCCCCATGTAGATTTCCAACTCATTAAAAACCAGGGCTACAAGAGGCAACTTACGTTCACATGGTAACTTTTATATTCCCATACCACCAGAAAATCAGGAGATAGAGCATTTTCAATTGCAACCCCGATGATGTGGAATTCCATTCCACACTCCATTGAGAATTCTTGATCCGTGGCCAAGTTCAAAGGGTCACTAAAAACATACTTGTTTAATCTGTAATTCTTTGCCAGGCTCGGCCTGCACGTACACGTCATAGAGAGCCCTGCATAAGCTGGACTCTCTCCTCTTGTCTGATTGCTGTGGGCTGGGCCTGGCAGTGGTTTAACCACTTGGTTTCCAATCATTATTCCCACTGTTCTTTTTTCTTGGTCATTCTCTGAGCGCTTTTCAACCCTAGGAAAGGCGCTTTATAAATGTTGTTATTACTATTATTATTATCCAAAACACAATTGTTTAGCCAACATATTGAATCCCAGTTGGGAACCTCAACTTAAGTCAAGTATTACCCAAGTGCCAGAGATACTTTATTAAGGACTGAAGTAGGGCTGTGTTCTTTAAGTCTTTTAGGATGTAGGTATTGGTTTTCCTTCACCGTTTCTAGTCATCCTTGTGAATTACTTGTAGGATTGAAAAAATCACTTTCTTTGTCATAATTTGTCATGCTGTTAAAGGTTGCTCAAATTTCCTAGCAATGTCAAGCCAAGCTTTTATCCTCAGAATCATTTAGCAAACAATCCTATACAGTACGGTGTATTGAAATTTTTTGATTGTGGAAAGACCATTTTCTGCCAATGTCTGAGACATTGAAAGTAGAACAAACCACACAAAAAACAAATTCCAAAAACATTTGTATTTTAAAAAAAACTGAGAAAATGTTTGGTTACGCCACTGCATATTAAATGATATACTATTTTGTCTGTATTTCATGTTTACTGTGAATTTTTCCATACAGGATTTCCGGGCCAAAATCCGTGCAATGCTTGCTGCCACTAGACAGATGGAGTTTGAACCAAGCTAGCAGTCCCTGGGGGTCAACTGATCAGGTCAATTTTAAAGTCAAAGGTTACAGAACAGGAAGATGAGCACAAAAGAAGAAAATGGTTACAATTCTCAGGGATTCTGCACTTATGTTTAAAAATGTGTGTGAATCTTTTACATTTCTTTTTATTACAAATGAAAAATATTGTGACCCGATGTTACAAATGGAGAGCTTTGTGCCTGTAATGGGTTTGAGATATGAACCAACTGATTGCCTTCAGTAAAACAAAGGATGTCATCCAAGGCTTTCCCAATATAAGACTAGGTATACCCTTGTTGGGTTTACAGGATCCCAACTGGGTAATGGTATATCCCAGTTGGGTTACAGCAGTAACCCAGGTGGTTATTACAGTATATCCCAGTTGGATAACAGTAACCCAGTTGGTTGTAACAGTGTATCCCAGTTGGTTAGTACAGTATACCCATTTGGTTTACAGTATATCCCATTTGGGTAACAGTATCCTAGTTGGCTAGTACAGTATACCCATTTGGGTAACAGTTTATCCCAATTGGGTAACAGTATATCCCAGTTCGGTAGTACAGTATACCCCATTTGGGTAACAGTATATCCCATTTGGGTAACAGTATATACCAATTGGATAACAGTATATCCCAGTTGGGTACAGTATACCTCATTTGGGTAACGGTATATCCCAATTGGGATAGTGAGTGTGATACTAGAGTGTTACCCTGCTGTTTTTACAGAATAATAGCTTTTTCCTTTCTTTGGTGACTGCAGTCTTTTAATAAGGGGCGTTTGCTTTAATTATGTCACCAAAAAGTCAGATAAAGGCACTGAACACGTTTGGAAATTGTCAAAGACCAGTGTTCTCACTTGGTGTATTCCAACATATGCATAACATAACAAGCCAGTGAAAATTTGGGCTCAATTGGTCATCAAAGTTGCAAGAAAATGATGAAAGAAAAAACACCCTTGTTGTACAAATTTGTGTGCTTTCAGATAGGAATAAAAACTTCTTGCTAGAAGTTTTTATTATTTTAGTGAGAAATTACCTCTTTCTCAAAAACTACGTTACTTCAGAGGGAGTCGTTTCCTATAATGTTTATACTATCAACAGCTGTACGATACCTTTAAAGTGACTAAAATCACACTTCATTGCAAGACTCTTAAAGCTGGTAAAGTACAAAAATTGCTTACCATAGAAAACATTGTTTAGCAGAAATGCAGTGTTTCATATTGCAACTGATGCTTGCTATTATTGTTAACTTAGCAAATACATCAACATGCTAATCAGCACTTATGAAATTGGGCTCTGATTTCTTGAAGCTACTCCTCACAAAAAAAATGCTAACTATTGACAAATCATGCTAAGCAGAAATTGGGTCACCAGCTGAAATGTCATTGAATGTACACTGGTTACTGTTCCCTTCTAATTCGTGCTTATCATTTATGAATTTTTATGTTGATCATCTGCAGTTTTGTAAGCATTGCCAATTGAAGACAGAATTACTGCTTAATGAGTTCAGTGCTTAATAGTAGTGGATGGGGAACTGATTTGGAACTTGGGCAAACACAGTTTTAATTATAAAAGACTTGGAATGAATTATGGGCATTTTACAGCAATAATGTGCAACATTCCATTGTTGTCTTATGTGATATAGTGTGATGAAATAAGAAACATTATTTCAGTGTGGATTTTTCCCATTTATTTGGGAACTGTAAAACTTTCATTTATGTTTTGTTTTTGTTTTTTGTTGTTTAGTACCCCGTTCTAATAACTTAATTTGGAAATAAGATTTAAAGTGAAAGTAAAAATGTTTTTTAAGGCTTTATTTTTTCAAAGAAGATGATTTTATGCCACCAGTTTATAAGTGATACTCCAATGGATGAATTTGCTGCAAAAAAACACAATTTTGTACTTTCTCTTTAAAATAAAATGTCTTTGCTTTTAAAGATTTAGAAAAGTTCTTGGAGGATGTTTCATGTTTTTCTTAATTACTCAAACTGTTAAATCAATATTTTCCAAATGAGGTATGAAGGGGTATCACATGACAGTACAGCTGGATTTTGTTATGTGACTAAGTGAAGTAACTTTGATGTTGATTTGCAAAGTTTAAAACAAAACAATTACCATTCACCTTAAATGTCTTAAAGAGACTCGCTTAATAATTTTTATGGAAATTCTTGAGGCAAAGGCAGCTTAACTTTATTGTCTTTCAAGAAAGAGAAAGGTGTTGCTAGCCAATGAATTGTGTTGCCTGCAGATGTTTGTTGTATTCTGCATTTACTTCAAAGAGAATTTGGCACTCTAAAAAAGGTCATTTAATAATAGCAACATATCTTACTGTTCCACCAAAATTCAATTCAATCAAATTCAAACTTTAATATCCTATCTGAATTAAAATAGAACTTCCTTTTATACAAACTAAGGAGATTTCTCCCCAGTCAGTAAATCAAAATGTAATTTTAATGTTAAACACTTTAGCAAGTGGCAGACTTTGTAATAAATAAATAAATATGCTATCATCAAATAGGTGATCAATTGTCTTTGCTATTTTGAAATAATAGCGAACAGTCTAGGGTTAAAATAGTGCTCAGCATTAATATCTCTGTATCAACCACTGCTACAGGTATTAGCACTGTCTTTGAATCAAGATAAGGTACAGCATTGGTATTATTGGAAAACGTGCTGCTACTGGCATGCTTTATAGGACTATGTGACATAAGTTAATTTAAAGAGTAAACCTGTGCATCAAAATGTCCATAAGGTTTAATTGGGAATAGTAAGATATTGTTAAAACAATTTATCTTGTGCTACAGAAGTGATCAATTTGCATGCTGTGCAGTTGCCCTGTGTGATAAGGCCCTTATTTTCATAGAATAAAAGAACAGAGCAGTTTAAAATGAAAGAGAAAATGTTGATTGTTTTTCTATACATTCCATTTACAATTCTGAAAGAAGCATTTCTTATGAAGAAATATGTTGTGTTAAGACATACATTTAAATTTGAAAAAAACCCATCTCCCTTAAAAAAAAGTTACATAAATCAGTCAATCAACTAAAACCTAATCATCACTAGCCACTGCTGTACCCTAGTCTTCAAGATTAAATACACCCTTTTAACATTTCTCATCAAAATCATTCATGTCAACATTTTCTGATGATATTTACCCCCATTTGAAATGAGGTTGTAAACTTAATGGACTTTCTAACATTTTCTACATTATTAAAACTAAATGTGAACACTTTCTAGTTATTCTGAAGTTGAATGGTTAAACCATGAATAAGCATGAATTCTAATAGTTGAAGTGATTAACATAATGGCCAAAAGATTGCTTGAAAATGTCTATGTAGAATATCAAGTTATATGAGAAAGGGAACCAGGTTTAATTTTGCCTGACAGAGACTGTCTGAGCAATATTAATGTTAAAACATCTAATAAAGTGCATGAAATTAAAATGATAAATGGGGACATTACATCAACATAAGTAGTTCTTAATTTAATTGTATCCAAAGTGTAACATGTAGACTTAAGGGTAATGGGTCTAAAGGCTCCAATTTCAGAAACTCGCTAAGCAGGAAAGCAACAAGTCACAATCAATTAACTTCAATTGCTATTTTAGTGGCCAGATTCTGCTAAGCGTAAGTTGTTTAAATCAAGTTTTTTGTTTTAGTAAACAAAATTAATGAGTTTTCAGACTGTGAAGAAACTACATTCATGCTGTCACGCTGAACATTTCATTGATATAGTGCTCAGGCTAACAAGAAATTGTCATCTTGTGGTTTTTCTATCTTGTCTTCTAAAGCCAAGCTAGAAGATCAGCTAAAAACACAATTTTTCTTAAAGATTTTTCAAGCATTTTCATATGGCTCTTATTCCAATACTTCATCTTCTAAAGATTTATAACAGTCCTGACTTTTATTGTTCTGTCTGTGGCTAGGAATTAATTGTTAAGATTGTTAGCATAAAATTGCTTAGTATTTGGGTTGTGTTTTCTTTTCTGTTATTGTGTTCTTATTTTTAAGACTAATTTGGGGATCTTTTGCTGGTGCTCTTTTGGTTACCAATCAAGTTTGGAATTAATTCTCTGAGGAATAGCAAGATTTCTATGAAATCGGCCGGAAATTGCTTAAGGATTGCGTTTGTAAAATCAAAAAGAAGAAGTGTATCTTCATTTATAGTAGGAAAACTCAGGTTTATATCAAATAAAAAAAGTGTGTGAAAAGAATCATATTTTGTCTAATTTTGTGTTATTTTAATAAAAGCAAGCGTGCTTTTTCTCAATGAAATGTTTGTTTAGTCCTTAGAGAATTAAACTAAACATGAGTTAGTATCATAAGGATACTTGCATAGAGCTCAATATACCAATTTGCTTAGCATACAAATATTATGCTTAGCAATGTCTACAGGTTATCAGCCCAAAGTCAATGTGATTCTATATTGTTTGTGATTGATTTCTTCTTATTTTGCTTGGATAATGCATCTTGCTTAGCAATATTTTCTGCATGAAGTCTATGAAGAGACATGCAATCTGCAACATTTTATAGTGTGCAAGTATTTCATATAAGTGAACTGTGTTGGCAGTAACTTCAAGTGTGTGTAAAGGAAGGTACTTTGAATTGACAACAGGTACAAGAACCCTTGATCATTTTATAAAATGCTGGTGTACCACAAAATATTCCTACATTTCTTACAAGAGTTTTCCTCGTTACAGAAAAGAACTTTAACAATATTTTCCCCTTCAGTTGTTTAAGTGACAAAAAATACTAAAAACATCAATTTGTGAAAATCTATTTTAGAGGTTTTGGCTAGAACGAATGGTATGTGAACTGCAAGGAACATGAAAAGGGTTCAGACTAACGGACAAGATGGCCCTGATTACTGGCCTACAAGGGAACAAATGAGAATAATATTAGTAGTCCCCAATAAGGATACTTTTCAACTACATCGTTTGCTCATGTGACTAACCTTTTGAAACTTTTCATGATATATTCAGATAGCATGTAAAATGTCAATACAAAAACACAGTAGGCCTGCGTGTTTTTATTTTAGATCCAATTGCTTCCTTTTAAAGAATTCTGAAGTAATTAGTAATCAACAGTACATGTAGAAATTATCTCCAGTGTTTTCTACTTCTAAGAGACGGAAGGATACAGCATAAATGTAATGTTTGGCACAACCCTAACTTTGTTATAAATGATTGGTCAATCTGCCAGTGGAATCTAGTGTCTGAGTTACAGTCAGATATTCATTAATAAAACTAATTAGAAATATTCACATTACAAAGTGTAGTGAAATTATATGACAATTTATAGATCGTGGTGAGGCAGGATATGGGTAAGGAATTCTGCAAACAGAAAGGCCGTTTTAAAAGACTATTATTATATCTTTCCTTTATTAAGAAACCTCTGGTTTGTTTGTATTTTTTGGGGTTGTAATGAGAATGAAATAAACACAGTCAGTTTTATATTGGCTGATAGACCTTTATTCTACAGTCATTTTACTTGTTGTCTGGGGTTGTAATTCAAATGAATTTCCATAGACATGAACTAAAGACAGTCATTCGTTGTAACGGCTTATAGACCTTTATTCTACAGTCATTTTACTTGTTGTCTGGGGTTGTAATTCAAATGAATTTCCATAGACATGAACTAAAGACAGTCATTCGTTGTAAGGGCTTATAGACCTTCATTCTACAGTCATTGTACTTGTTGTCTGGGGTTGTAATTCAGATGAATACATACATGCATGAAGTAATGGGAAAACAGTCTAGCTCCTTTTTAATACAATAAGAATCACTATTGATTATTGTTAAGGCATATAGGGAACATGACACAAATAAAGATCTTTTCCTGTCATTCTGCCAATCATAGTTTAATGGAAAGTGAAATAAATTCTCGCTTTGTTGTAAAACATGTCAATTTCTTCTGCCTGTTTGTTCATAGTTTTATGAGTTATAATTTTCTAGTTTTGTTTTAACTGTAGGCTGAATATATCTCATCTCACTTTTGACGTTGCGTTACATTAGTGGGTCAAAGTACGTAGGGGTTGATAGGGCATGATTTCGGGACTGGATAGTAGGGCAAGACTTCAACTTCATCCATACTTCATACTAGTCTTGTAAATACTAGTCAAATGTTAAATAACAACTTATTTTTGTCAGTTGTTTTATTTACTTTCATCATGTTCTTATTATGTTTTTCCAAGGCAAAATAAGAACTGACATTTGAGTGACAATTTTCTTGCACCTAAAGATTTGCTCAGATCTGTTTTATCCATTTATGTTGCCTATATTTTGCAGAGACTTTACCAATTGAAAGGTAACTTGAATGAAAGATTAATTTGTCACCCACGTTAACCTATCATCCCTAGAATTTTTTTCTGAGTTGATACGACTCGATTAAAAACAACAAACAAACAAACCTTATGAACTGCTATTTTAACCATCCAGGGATGTCTTTTATTCAACAAGCGTAGCACTGTTTAATGGTGGATCGGATTGCAAGTTTCAAAGGAGGAATAATTAAGTGAGGTTTGCGGAGACACCATGTTATGAATCTCTTATGAGCTTTAACAACTCGCTAATCGAAACGTTGAGTTGTTAAATCACTGGTTCTTCTCAGAACCAACACAGCTCATAAGAGATTCATATCATGGTGTCTCAACAAACCTCACTTGATTGTATCATCATGATTGTATCTTCACCGTGCAAAGTTTCAAATCCTACTTAAAGGAGGAATAGTTTATTTTCTGACCAATGTTTCTTCATATCTTAAATTCCATTCCTTATTATACCACCTAATGATGCATGATAACCTAGATCCTTATGGTCACAAAAGAACAGACAAAGTCTACACCATGTGGCTTGCAGTTTTATCGTAAACAATATTTGGCCTTGAGTTTTTGTTAAGTAATCAAAAATGTTTTTATTGATTTATTTAGGTAGGAAAATACATTCAAAAAAATAGTTAATTGCCTGAATTTCGACCCTAGCAGAGTCTTTCTCGAAGGCCAACATTACAACACAAAGACGCACATAAACAGGTTACTGTAACAGAAGCATTCAAGTGGAAAGAAATGAAAAGAGAGACAGGCAGAAAGAACAAGGGATGAACAATGAAGGAGACAAGGGGGTGCAGAGGTAGAGGCTGGTTTGTCTTTTGTGTTTCCAACCTCATTTGGTCAAACCCCTTACCTCTACCCCCACCCCCTTGTCTCCTTCATTGTTCAGCCCTTCACTCTACCCCCACCCCATTGTCTCCTTCATTGTTCAGCCCTTCACTCTACCCCCACCCCCTTGTCTCCTTCATTGTTCAGCCCTTCACTCTACCCCCACCCCATTGTCTCCTTCATTGTTCAGCCCTTTACTCTACCCCCACCCCTTGTCTCCTTCATTGTTCAGCCATTGCTTTTTCTGTGTGCTTTCTGCCTCTCTCTCTTTTCATTTCTTTCCACTTGTCTGCTTCTGTGACACCAGTATACCTGTTTATGTGTGTTGTGTTCTTAGCCTTCCAGAAAGACTTTGCTAGGGTCGAAATGTCAGGCCATTATGTGAACGTCCTTTTGGTAGGCAATTTGCAACACTGACTAATCCTATTTTCTCGAAAAACTTCTGTCAGGATTAGTTCAATGATAAATGCATGTAATGTAATAGGCTAAAGGCGGACTGCCGTCATGATCATTTGGCTGTACATGGAATTATGAAACAACCCAGTTACTGCACGCGCGCTGTGTACATCACATCACAGTATAATGACGCTTTGATGTGATGGCTAGTGGGTATGTGTGCAGTAACTGGCTTTATAGTTCCATGTACAGCCACAGGCTTGCTATGATCAGGATAGCATTCCCCTTTAATGTTCATAAACACTAACTCATTGGTATCTCAAAATGTTTTATCAAAGTACCTTGATGGCCAGAGTAGTAATTTAGTTTTGGACACACTGTATCACCCCCCCCCCCCTCCCCAAACACACATACACACACACACACCATTTTGTTTGTTATCACATCCAAGTAAATAATGCACAATACGTTTGGTTCATGACATTTGACTGACCCGTGATTCTTATCTCTTAGATAATTCTTATTCAAAGTATGCACATGCTGTTATACTCCATTGAATACAGAATCAAAGGTTGAACTTAATGCCACATCGGTAAAAATTCATTTCAAATCTGGAATTTAATTCTGTGGTGGGAAAGACCACTTCAGTTCTTGAAGGACCAGATTTTACAATTGAGTACAGATTCGCAAAGGTTAAGCCACGTCAGTACAAATTCATTTCAAAGGTCAAGTTTAGAGCAAAGTTGTTCTGGAAAATTTACAACAGTAGAGGCATCATACATTGTTTAACAGTATTGGTTTTTATTGATTTTTGATTTGTCAAAAGTGTTGTATAATTTCCAAATCTCTGATCCTGAGGGAAAACCAAGAAACTTGTTAAGGTCGTTGGGTATGACTACATGAGGTCATTGGGATGGTTACTTGAAGTCATGGTAATGGTTACTCGAGTTTATTGGGGATGGTTCCTTGAGGTCATTGGGATATCTTGAGGTCATTGGGATGGTTACTTGAGGTCATTGGGGATGGTTCCTCGAGGTCATTGGGATATCTTGAGGCCATTGGGATGGTTACTTGAGGTCATTGGGGATGGTTACTCAAGGTCATTCAGATGGTTACTAGAGGTAATTGGGGATGGTAACTTGAAGTTGTTGGGGATGGTTACTTGGGGTCATTAGCCTTGATGGTTACTTTAGGCTGTTAGGGATGGTTACTTGAAGTCATTGAGGATGGTAACTTGAAGTTGTTTGGGATGGTTACTTGGGGTCATTAGCCTTGATGGTTACTTTAGGCTGTTGGGGATGGCTACTTGAGGTCATTGGGGATGGTAACTTGAAGTTGTTGTGGATGGTTACTTGAGGTCATTGAGGATGGTAACTTGAAGTTGTTGGGGATGGTTACTTGGGGTCATTAGCCTTGATGGTTACTTTAGGCCGTTAGGGATGGCTACTTGAGGTCATTGGGGATGGTAACTTGAGGTTGTTGGGGATGGTTACTTTAGGTTGTTGTGGATGGTTATGGTTACTTGGGGTCATTGAGGATGGCAACTTGAAGTTTTTGGGGATGGTTACTTATTAGGTCCTTAGTCTTGATGGTTACTTGAAGTCGTTGGGGATGGTTACTTGAGGTCATTGGGGATGGTTACTCAAGGTCATTCAGATGGTTACTTGAGGTCATTGAGGATGGTATCTTGAAGTTGTTGGGGATGGTTACTTATAAGGTCAATAGCCTTGATGGTTACTTGAGGTCATTGGGGATGGTTACTTGAGGTCATTGGGGATGGTTATTTGGGTTGTTGGGGATGATTACTTAAGTCATGGGGATGGTTACTTGAGGTCATTGGGGATGGTGCTTTGGGTTGTTGGGGATGATTACTTAAGTCATGGGCATGGTTACTTGAGGTCTTGGGATGGTTACTTGAGGTCGTTAGCCTTGATGGTTTCTTAAGGGCGTTGGGGATGGTTACATAAAGTTCTCCTCAGACTTTACATGGGATATTGAAACAATTTAATGTAATTAACAATACTGATACCTTGATGATGCATATATACCTCCTTTGCTCATTATTTTTAGAGGTATTTGCTCCTAAATTAATGAACAAAGCCCATATGGACCTAACTGATAACAATTGTACATCACACATCCATCATTACACTGCGCCAATAAGACTCATTACAGAGATTTATTGCGAACAACACCTTGAGAATCATTTTGTATTGCACAACAAAGCCATGATTATATAAATCACAAAATTTGTACAGATGATTTTAAACATACACAATTGCATTAATAAAAACCTGCATATATAGGAATCCATATTTTTATATGGAACAGAGGCACAATAAAAACTACATTCACCCAAATTAATAATACAAGATATACAGATCAAAACAACACAAAATTTACTTAAATTCAAATATTGTCCCGACATAACAGAATAGTAACAAGAAATCAATCAACATTTATCAAATAAATGAGTAAGAAGTACATGAGAAACTGCAAATATTTTTAACGGTGGATTCTTAAAAAGGAATGAAATATCATCAGTAATAAGTATGTATCATACTATGAAGGACAGATTACCCGAGTACACAATGGCATTTATATGTCAATAATCTTTATTTCATACAGGAACCAGACTATTTTCACTTCAGCAGCGTCAATTTAATTACAATTTTATTTCTTCAATGGGTGAGAAACAAGATGGTTGTCAAACAAAGCCAAATTCCTGTTTGATTTAATTTTCCCAGATATTTTGGGTAATTATGTCAACAAAATCAAAATGTTTAGTCATGTTTGAGCGTATGGAGATAATTATACCAAAATGAATGGTCTCTGAAAGTTAAAAATCACTTCTGAAATGTTTCTGTAATGTGACTGGTCATATTTCAGTTTTTGGTTTAAAGCTGCATTTCATACTCTAGAAACTGGCTTCTGGAACTGGTTCCATGCAACACAGTATTTTGTTGTGCATATAACTCCGTTATTTTTTCAGGATAACTTGTACCTGAAACATGTAAGCTTTAAGATTATAACTCAATAATTATTGTCTGCTTATCAATAAAAGAACCTTCTCCAGATAGAATGTGTAACTATAAAATAATAGTGAACGCAGCTCCCTCATTCTCTCCCTCCCTTCAACTCCACAACCAAACACAACCACAAATACTTACTCAATAGTTTGTAAAAAATGCAAAATGTTATCCTAATATAGGCCAACAAATTATGTTGTAAATTAAAAATGCAATTCGGTCATTCGAGTGCAAATTTGTTAATGTTTTTAAACCATCAACTATTTAATTTAAAATCTATTTAGAAGGAATGTTTCAAACATTTGTGACCACAACAGGTTACATTAAAAGTAACTTATTATTAAAACATAAATGAAATAAATCACCCCAACCATAGTTAGAAAACAGTGACTACAAAATAATATCAAGTAATAATTTTACAAGAAGGCACACCAATTTGTTTTCACACACTTTGTTAACCTCTCCATATTATATTAAATATATTATTAAGAACATTAGCTGGCAAACTCATCCATAACTTTTATATGGAAATTAATCTGATTCAATAAAATTGAGTTGAGTAAGTGTAAATTATAAAGAGTCTATTCGTTGTCATAATTATAATAGCAATGACACAGTAAGGGCATCCGTGGGCAATAGAAACTTGGAAAAACACAAGATCTGTAGTGGTGATCTGTAAAATAAATGAAATACTAAAAAGAGGTAGATTAATCCGACAGGGTACAAGCTACATTATAAGTAGTTTGTTTACAACTGAACTGCAGTCTTGATCCTTCATGATAAACTAACTATGGCCTATTCAAGCCATTTATCTTCAAGCAAACTTGAATCCTTGATTTTGATTGGTTGATCCATGGCAACAACAGTGATATTAACCCATATTGCACATTCCAGACCACACCCTGTGTATTGCATTATTTTAAGGTGCGTGTCAAGTTCGCTTAAAGAAAAATGTTGGCCTTTTTGGATACGGGCCGCAGAAGTGCTGTATTTTTTTGTATTCCACTTGTGTGATAACTAACATTAATTAACATTATTTAAACATTGAACTGTTAAGTGTACAATGAGATAATATTACCAAGAATGCATTTACTTATGAGATTTACCTATGGCTTGTGCTACATATGACTTTCATACACAAATACACAAATCAAATTTCCTTTTATACAGAGACAAAAGATCCACATTTCACGTGTTAAAATTTACCTCAGAACTTCAAAACGAAACATCAATGTGAAACACAATTTGGAAAATGGCACAAAACAAAATTCTGAAATGATATAAAATCAATGGCAGTTTTCAGATAAACAAATATTATAATAACAGCTTGTCTTATTTAACAAATATCTTACATTTTCTGATTAACAATCTTCCTTGAAAGGTTTGAAATCATTCAAAAAGTATACACACACCATATAACGAAAACTGAAAAAAAAATCTTTCTTTTGTAATCCAAGTACTGTTTGTCAAAAGTAAAAAATACTTTGGTGTCATTGGGTAATTCTGTATTGACCTCTTAAAGCCTTTACATTTCCAAAAAAACTCTCAAAAATAATTTTGTTGTTATATGAAAACATTCACACAGCCATACTTCACATCAATTAAATATTGCACACAGCATAAAATCAGGAAATATCAAATTGTGGTTAAATTGCGCACACACTGCATAAAATCAGGAAATGTTTGTTGAACTGCATTCACTGCATAAAATCAAGAAATATTGGTTGAATTAACTACACATTATTTTCTCCTCCTACTTTTACTTGAACAATTTGATGCAATTGCATCAGTTTACATTGAACCTCCTTTGACTCAACATAATATAGAAGTCTAGATGTTGAACACTCTTCAGCCAGACTGCCGACTTACAATATGTTAACCAACAACCTATGAATGATAAAGTTGACCCAGACATTATGGTGCATTCAGGGTATGTTTAATGAGCTCATTATCTATGCAGCTATAGCAGGTCAAAGGTCAAGTAATTATTGCATCAAATTGGAAAGTTTGCAGAGGCAGAAAAACTTCCAGGGAAATTAAAACAATGGCATCTATTAATATATCAAAACAGATTGCAACCCAAAATATCAAGTAAAAACTGTTTCCAATGATATTACTTTGCTCTATGCTTTCACATTACAAATATTGGCTGGTTTCTTGAAATGGCGATTGTTCATGAAACTCTACAAAATATTTTGTTTTTCATATAGTCCCTCCAGCCTGGAATTTCATTCTGTGGTTGGAAAGGCCGCTTCACATCTTTAAGTTCCAAATTTTCCCTTCTTGTAGATTCACACATAGCAATTAACCGGCTTGTTCCTTGCTCATAACAATGCTGAATTGCGAGCATCATTCTAACTTAAATCGCAGCCAAATTTTTCGAAAGCACAGTTAAAACCAAATGGATCCATCAAAGGTTTTTCAATTTGCATAATTGAAACAAAATAAATTGTACAATTGCAAAATTTTAGAATCTATTTCTATAATGATGGCATTCAGCTGGGTGCGTTTTCCAATACACATGTTATAATTATGTTATCTAAACCACTACATACACATTTAAACCTTATACATGTAAACTAGAATCTATTATTGTAGGCTCTACTAGTAAACACTACTGACTGGAACATTCATTTACTTATAGAATTGTACTTTGGAATTCCTAATACTGTATCATTATTAGAACTTAAGCAAATTTTTAAAAATATTTCAAGGTTGTGCAATAACTGAGCTTTATCAGAGAGAACTTTTAAAAAATGATAATGGTACACAAAATGCCATCACTTCATAAATTAATACTTCATTCAACATTTACATTTTAAACTGATAAAATGGGAATACGGTTTTCTTAGCAGCTTTGTGAAATTTGTTTGTTTTTTGTATTAGAAGTATGTATTTAAAGATCTTGATACCCTATTATCAACAAACCATTTGACTGTCCCAGCTTCCTGATACATCAATGTCCCAATCATTACACCAACAATTCCCCCAACGCTAAGCCATGATAACTCATTCTGAAAGACCACTAAGGAAACAATGACATCCAGTACAATGCTTACATTTCCCAAAACCTGTAGAGCAATTGGGGAGGTATAGAATGTTACCATGAAATTCATGATGTTGTATCCAACGGCACAGAAGCAGCTTAAGAGGATGAGACCAAATAGGCGAGCCTTGGCCCACAGGGTAAGTTCAAAGATGGCAGAAGGTTCGAAGATGGCAGTAGCTACAAGAAGCATGATAAAGCTTGGAATGGACATGTGATAGAGAAGGCGGATTGAGTCTATCCTCTGCTCCTTCAATAAAACACCTGCAGGAATAAGATTTAGCACAAGAGGTTAATTTTTATGGCAGTATCTCAATTACAGAATAAGAAAGTTTCTTGACATCTTAAAAAACTAACTGTTTCACATCAATTGTATTCTAAAATGTCCAGATATGGGGTTTTTTCTTCAAAATCACAACCTTGTACTAAGGTCGTCATACTCTAGTCTAAATCTCTAGGTAGTCAATCAAATTACTTGAAGAGTGATTAGAGATTACCGTAATTAGAGGAATTCAAGGTTAGTTTTTGAACTAGTATAACTTTGCTAGAGAGGTGAGAAGAATTGATACAATACATGTACCGGTAGAGCTTGCTTTTACAAACTAACATTCTCTCAAAGTACTTATACTGCAAAGAATTAAATGTTGCAATACTCCTAACCAAGAGATCAAAATATGTTAATGTCCACTACAATTCAAGTTATCATGAATAAGTGCATCAAAAGCTTAATAACATAAATACCTTGTAATAGACTTTTGAGAGCTCTTAATATCGTAGCCGCTATTGCTGCAATGAATCCAAAGACGCTAAAGTTGACTTCTCCTGTAATAGAAAACATACTACCAAAGCACAATGGCACCATAGACATAAGGACATAGGAGTCTACAGGACGGTGGAAAAACACCCTGGATAATCCAACAGTCACCAGAGGAGTCAATGCAAATACCATCTTCAAGAAAGAGATATAGAGATGTTGAAGAGCTATATTTCCAAGAGCTATCGCAAGGGTAAACACGACACTCAGAATGAAGATTTTTAGAGTTGATTTGGGTGGCATACGTAGTCGGTCATTGCCTTCACCAAATGCTGCTCCCAGTGGGGTGTAGCGAATGGCAATAGAGCCAAAGACACAGGAAGAAAGCATATGCAGTGTGGTAAGGAATAGTGGGTAACTAAAATGTTCCTCACTGAACACCCACTTGTTGATATTACTGAGTCCAATGCTCATGAAGAGCCAACCAGTTATAGCAAGGTAAGTCATTGTTTGAATTTGGAAATTACAAAACATCCGGAGCTCAGATGTTTTTGTTTTCTGTGTAGACTGCTATCCTGCAATCTTCCTGTTGATGAAACTTGTTGACTTTCAAATGTTTAATTCAGCATCCAAGTAGTACTGCTGGGTCCCAAGCACTGGATGACTGATCCTGTTTCAAAGTGCAAAAAGTACATAAATAAATAAAATAATTGTTGTTCATTTGATAACTTCGTACCAAGTTTCCTCCACAGTTTGTTTAGCAGCTGCACAGTAGATTAAATTTCCGCAATCAGTAGATTTATACTAAGTTCACCCATACACTGATGTGTGTTAAGCCATTGTATACTCGACTTGGTACAAAATTAGATGGTTGGAGCATAGAGCAAGGACTGGTCTCAATCATGCTTATCTACAGTGTATGGTGGCCCTGAAGGGACATTGCATATCGCAAACGTGTGTGCAGTGTACGTATGCGATGTCGCGAAATTTATCGCGAATGTGTGCGCATACGTATTGGATGTCGTGAAACAATTCGCGAATATGTGCGCACACGTACGCAATGTCGTGAAACAATTCGCGAATATGTGCGCACACGTGTGCGAATTTATTTGCAATGTCGTGAATTTTATTGCATACCATGTTGGATACCTTTGAATAAAATTTCTAATGATCCTGATGGTTTCCAAAATTCCCCCGTAGAGTGGCTATCACACGCCGGAGGTTTATCCACAAGAGGGCGCTATTTCAGGCAACAATATATCGGCTATCAGGTAGACTAAAAACCACGATCACAGACTTCGAACCAAGTCTAACTAGGGCCTGACTGTGTAGCGCCACGTACTCCCTAGGTCACTAACAAATTGTCCGCAACTATGACATCATCCCAAAGGTATGCGACATGGTATGCAATAAAATTCACGGCATTGCAAATAAATTTGCATACGTGTGCGCACATATTCGCGATAAACTTCGCGACATTGCATACGTGTGCGCACATATTCGCGAATTGTTTCACGACATCGCATACGTGTGTGCACATATTCGCGAATTGTTTTACGACATTGCATATGTGTGCGCACATATTCGCGATAAATTTCGCGACATCGTTTACTTATGCGCACACGTTTGCGATATGTGATGTCCCTTAAGGGCTACCATACTTATCCCACCCGACCCTAGCCCCATTAATAGTGCCAATTCTCTGGACTTCCTCCGATCCTTGGCCCTACGCCCACGTACCTCCAGGAGGTGACATTTGTTTTCGAAAAGAAACTCACGTTTTTATGCCAAGATTTTTCCCCAGTTGTCACTTATTGTAGCTCATTTGTGGACAGCACATTAATTCGAAAAAGAGCTCATTCGTTTTGGTGTAATTTATGAAGAAAATCGGCGGCGTTACTGACACGGTTTTTGCAAGACGTTTCTTGTTTACCTTTCACGCACAGCGCGGCCGACGACCCGCTCATTCAACTCGCCAATAGCGCGCGCCACGAACACCTGACTTTAGCCCACGAACTGCCCCCGCGCTATTGGCGAGTTGAATGAGCGGGTCGTCGGCCGCGCTGTGCGTGAAAGGTAAACGAGAAAGGTCTTGCACCAAGACCATAGCGCATTAGCAAAATCGCGGATGCCGGGCAGTCAAACCGTGTCAGGTAATGCCGCCGATTTTCTTCATAAATTACACCAAAACGAGTGAGCTCTTTTTGGAATTGATGTGCTGTCCACAAATGAGCTACAATAAGTGACAACTGGGGAAAAAATCTCGGCATAAAAACGTGAGTTTCTGTTCGAAAACAAATGTCAACTCCTGGAGGTACGTGGGCGTAGGGCCAAGGATCGGAGGAAGTCCAGAGAATTGGCACTATTAATGGGGCTAACCCGACCCATTTCAATAACTACTGTCTGTACTAGTGACCCAGTAGTAGTACTGTGTTAGTGTATGGTAGGGATAGTATTTAATGCCGGGAGAATGTTTAACTTAACATGTACAGCTACTGTACTGTCCTACTCCAACTACAGCAAGCCTCCCATCTGGTGGATGTCGAATTATAATCAACTAGGCCTAGGCTAGTACGTTTTGATAGTCTTCAAACAATAAAGTTACACAACAAATCATATTAAATAGTACCGGTACCAAGAAACAGGAGTTTTCTCTGCCCTTTTAGTACATGTGTCCGGTGCGGTCCATGGGCAGTTGTGACGTGATGTTGTTGTTAGAAATGATCTTTGCGCAACCGGACCACCGACTGACTGTACATACACCACCACCTTCCCTGGATATCTCTGTGTGTGTGTACTGTGTGCCTTGTGCCTAGCCTGTACCTGTGCTTTCGGATCATCGGATTCATTGGATTTATTTGAGTCCCTCGGCCTCCTATCTGAATCATGTCTAAATTTAGTCAACGACCGTCATTCACAGTTAGCGCAACCTCCTCCATGGTGCAACCGAAATGTTGAATTTTGTCACACTGTTGTTAAAGGCATCGTACACGTTTTGTCAAAGACCAGTGTTCTCATTTGGTGTATCCCAACATATGCATAAAATAACAAGCCTGTGAAAATTTGGGCTCAATTGGTCATCGAAGTTGCAAGAAAATGATGAAAGAAAAAACACCCTTGTTGTACAAATTTGTGTGCTTTCAGACAGGAATAAAAACTTCTTGCAAGAAGTTTTTATTATTTTAGTGAGAAATTACCTCTTTCTCAAAAAACTACGTTACTTCAGAGGGAGTCGTTTCTTACAATGTTTTATACTATCAACAGCTCTCTGTTGCTCGTCAAGTCAGTTTTTATGCTAATATATATTTTGAGTAATTACCAAACGCAGTTGTTTATTACATTCCCCTCTTGCAATCATTACACGACTTTGTGCAGGGTGGATGACCTGCATAGACCTATTACTCTTAGTTCATTGCATGCATTGTTTAAGCGCCACTGACTGATTGCCTGGGTTTCTAGTACTTTGTAGTTTTTCTTGATATCTTCATTTTCCTCTCGCTGTTCAGGACTGCTGGTCCACTTCAGAGCACTGCGGGTTTATCATTAGGATATATAATTATGACTGAAGTCTTTTCTCGAGAAAAGATCACAACTTTATCTCATGTTTCAATTTTATTGCACAAATCGGGCTGAGGAAATTAATTAATTTATTGATCTATAGGCCTATAGTACTTATTTATCAATTCGGGAGAGGAAAAGAACTTCTGATTTTTTTAAATGTTTGTTGAGCACAGATTGACTGTTGTGTACGGTTTTTGACAGGAATTTGAGACGTGTTCCCACTTCCGTGGATGTCATCTAGCGCCCTCTCTGATTCCGTTTTATAAATACAAGTGCCCCGGATTTTGTTTGATTTTTTTTTTAAGAGAATTAAAATTTGTTATTGTGTTTTGTTAAATATAAAGAGAAATTAACTGCTATTGGTAAAAGAAAAATTAATCCAAATTTAGAATATTTTTTTGATTTTCTTAAGTGTATTTTATAAGATTAAAAAGCTTTAGTTGGTTTCCTTAATAAAACAGATTCGTACATTTCAATATGTCTGCGCCCATAGCACGGGCTGCTATTTAGAAAAAAGGCACGTTTTACTTATTCGTTACAAGACGTTAGTTGGTAAATACGTTCACTCTGCATGCCCCGAACATGGTGGATTCCAGTTCCAGCTCCGATGAAGAAGAAAAGGCAAAACTGAAATCTGCAACGTGGTCCAATTTTTCTTCAGTTTATAATGACAGTATTAAAAAAGGTGATGTCTAATTCAATAACTGTCCTATCTAGCCGGCCCTGTGTGTGTACTGTCACTGTGTCAGTCACTGAGTGTCACTGTCAGTGTCACTGTACAGTGTCAGTACGTTGTCGGTAGTGCTTTTTTACTGAAGGCTTTCGGCAGCACTTACCTGTTACCATTTTATTTTAAACAATAAACATAGCAATAGCATAAATCGTTTTTTGTTTGTTTCATCATGGAGGTAAAAATAGATTTATATTTCTGCCTCCATCGACCATGCCCATGGTTTCCATTTAAAAACGAACATGACCAGATGACCACCAAATTTGATGAAAGATTTGAATTGGTTGAACTTGTAGTACAAAATGGGATCGTCGCAAGGAAGACAGGGTGGTAATATGTTGCGATAACGTAACCCTCCTCCCAACGGCGAAGCCGGCTTCGCTGTCGGGAGGAGTGTTACGTTATCGCAACTAGCATGACTAGGTGGTAATTTGTTGTTGGTTTAACATTTGTTAATCTTCCAAAAAGCCAACCTGGTTACAACCTGGGCTACCAAAAAGCATACTTTTTCCAGTACTTTCCCTTCTTTACTAAAATGAAATTAGCAGTCACATACTCACAACCCTGAGAAAAGGTTATACTATGATATTGATTTCAAAGTACAAATTGTTAACACGTTTGTAAACGTTTTGACTTTTGTATCGGACATATCTCTTTAATTGAGATTGAAATGAATGAACGAACTGACAGCGTTAATAAAAGTAAAATAAATGGTTTTGTTTGCAGATAATAAACCATCGCAAGGGAAGAGGAAGAAGAGTTTAAGGTGATTACATTTTTTGTTTTACAATGGAATATTTATTTATAAATTGTTTTTTATTCAATGATGTTACCCGACGCTAGGGCCTGCTATATGTGTATCTAATTCTAACCACATTTGGAGGAACTTTAGCAAAAACTGCATATCTAAAGAGCAAAACTATCTAAGCTTACAATTCTTATAACCAAGCTGTCTTAGAGATGAAGTTTAGTTTCCTCTTTTTTGCTCATCTATCTGGTCTAAGTGATAAAGTTCAGTTTCCTCTTCTTTTTCTCATCTGGTCTAAGAGATGAAGTTCAGTTTCCTCTTCATTTTCTCATCTGGTCTTAGAGATGAAGTTCAGTTCCTCTTTTTTGCTCATCTATCTGGTCTAAGAGATGAAGTTTAGTATTCTCTTCTTTTGCTCATCTGGTCTAAGAGGTGAAGTTCAGTTTCCTCTTCTTTTTCTCATCTGGTCTTAGAGATGAATTTCAGTTTCCTCTTCTTTTTCTCATCTGGTCTTAGAGATGAATTTCAGTTTCTTCTTCTTTTTCTCATCTGGCCTAAGAGATGAATTTCAGTTTCCTCTTCTTTTGCTCATCTAGTCTTTGAGATGAAGTTCAGTTTCCTCTTCTTTTTCTCATCTGGTCTTAGAGATGAATTTCAGTTTCCTCTTCTTTTCCTCATTCTGGTCTAAGAGATGAATTTCAGTTTCTTCTTCTTTTTCTCATCTGGCCTAAGAGATGAATTTCAGTTTCCTCTTCTTTTGCTCATCTAGTCTTTGACATGAAGTTCAGTTTCCTCTTCTTTTTCTCATCTGGTCTTAGAGATGAATTTCAGTTTCCTCTTCTTTTTTTAATCTGGTCTAAGAGATTAAGATCAATTTCCTCTTCTTTTCCTCATCTGGTCTAAGAGATGAAGTTCAGTTTCCTCTTCTTTTTCTCATCTGGTCTTAGAGATGAATTTCAGTTTCTTCTTCTTTTTCTCATTCTGGTCTAAGAGATGAATTTCAGTTTCCTCTTCTTTTGCTCATCTAGTCTTTGGGGTGAAGTTCAGTTTCCTCTTCTTTTTCTCATTCTGGCCTAAGAGATGAATTTCAGTTTCCTCTTCTTTTGCTCATCTAGTCTTTGACATGAAGTTCAGTTTCCTCTTCTTTTTCTCATCTGGTCTTAGAGATGAATTTCAGTTTCCTCTTCTTTTCCTAATCTGGTCTAAGAGATTAAGATCAATTTCCTCTTCTTTTCCTCATCTGGTCTAAGAGATGAAGTTCAGTTTCCTCTTCTTTTTCTCATCTGGTCTAAGAGATTAAGTTCAGTTTCCTCTTCTCTTGCTCATCTGGTTGTGTACATTCATGTAAGTTGTCATTCGTTCGTGACTTGTTTGGCATAAGTTGTATTCGTTAGCGGTTCGTAGGGGTTTGTAGAGGTGTGCTGGGGTCTAGAAACGTAGTGATCGATATGCTATGTATCTGTTGATACATTCTTCGAACGCTGTTCAGCCATGTACGTCCAACCCATCTGGAACTTTGTCATAGTGCATACCCAGCGTATACATAGCATTTACAAATGGCTAAGGTATGGCCAGTACACAGGGTATTCTGATGTACATTAACTTTCACCAGGCGTTCATCTAATGTGCATGACGCTAAAGCACAGATATAGTAACGTGCGTGTACAGTACAGCTACAGTATAGGTAGCATTTTTCAGTCCCATCCATGACGTCACCGATCTAGCTCTTTCATCATTCCTGCTCAGCTGGTCATCAGAGATGGATGCTCAGAGACTCCAGACTCCAGTTCAGTTTCCTCTTCTTTTTCTCATCTGGTCTAAGAGATGAAGTTCAGTTTCCTCTTCATTTTCTCATCTGGCCTAAGAGATGAATTTCAGTTTCCTCTTCTTTTGCTCATCTAGTCTTTGAGATGAAGTTCAGTTTCCTCTTCTTTTTCTCATCTGGTCTTAGAGATGAATTTCAGTTTCCTCTTCTTTTCCTCATTCTGGTCTAAGAGATGAATTTCAGTTTCTTCTTCTTTTTCTCATCTGGCCTAAGAGATGAATTTCAGTTTCCTCTTCTTTTGCTCATCTAGTCTTTGACATGAAGTTCAGTTTCCTCTTCTTTTCTCATCTGGTCTTAGAGATGAATTTCAGTTTCCTCTTCTTTTTCTAATCTGGTCTAAGAGATTAAGATCAATTTCCTCTTCTTTTCCTCATTCTGGTCTAAGAGATGAATTTCAGTTTCTTCTTCTTTTTCTCATCTGGCCTAAGAGATGAATTTCAGTTTCCTCTTCTTTTGCTCATCTAGTCTTTGACATGAAGTTCAGTTTCCTCTTCTTTTTCTCATCTGGTCTTAGAGATGAATTTCAGTTTCCTCTTCTTTTTCTAATCTGGTCTAAGAGATTAAGATCAATTTCCTCTTCTTTTCCTCATCTGGTCTAAGAGATGAAGTTCAGTTTCCTCTTCTTTTTCTCATCTGGTCTTAGAGATGAATTTCAGTTTCTTCTTCTTTTTCTCATTCTGGTCTAAGAGATGAATTTCAGTTTCCTCTTCTTTTGCTCATCTTGTCTTTGGGGTGAAGTTCAGTTTCCTCTTCTTTTCTCATTCTGGCCTAAGAGATGAATTTCAGTTTCCTCTTCTTTTGCTCATCTAGTCTTTGACATGAAGTTCAGTTTCCTCTTCTTTTTCTCATCTGGTCTTAGAGATGAATTTCAGTTTCCTCTTCTTTTCCTAATCTGGTCTAAGAGATTAAGATCAATTTCCTCTTCTTTTCCTCATCTGGTCTAAGAGATGAAGTTCAGTTTCCTCTTCTTTTTCTCATCTGGTCTAAGAGATTAAGTTCAGTTTCCTCTTCTCTTGCTCATCTGGTTGTGTACATTCATGTAAGTTGTCATTCGTTCGTGACTTGTTTGGCATAAGTTGTATTCGTTAGCGGTTCGTAGGGGTTTGTAGAGGTGTGCTGGGGTCTAGAAACGTAGTGATCAATATGCTATGTATCTGTTGATACATTCTTCGAACGCTGTTCAGCCATGTACGTCCAACCCATCTGGAACTTTGTCATAGTGCATACCCAGCGTATACATAGCATTTACAAATGGCTAAGGTATGGCCAGTACACAGGGTATTCTGACGTACATTAACTTTCACCAGGCGTTCATCTAATGTGCATGACGCTAAAGCACAGATATAGTAACGTGCGTGTACAGTACAGCTACAGTATAGGTAGCATTTTTCAGTCCCATCCATGACGTCACCGATCTAGCTCTTTCATCATTCCTGCTCAGCTGGTCATCAGAGATGGATGCTCAGAGACTCCAGATTCAATATATTCTGGCCGCTAACGAATACAACTTATGCCAAGTCCCATCCATGACGTCACCGATCTAGCTCTTTCATCATTCCTGCTCAGCTGGTCATCAGAGATGGATGCTCAGAGACTCCAGACTCCAGTTCAGTTTCCTCTTCTTTTTCTCATCTGGTCTAAGAGATGAAGTTCAGTTTCCTCTTCATTTTCTCATCTGGTCTTAGAGATGAAGTTCAGTTCCTCTTTTTTGCTCATCTATCTGGTCTAAGAGATGAAGTTTAGTATTCTCTTCTTTTGCTCATCTGGTCTAAGAGGTGAAGTTCAGTTTCCTCTTCTTTTTCTCATCTGGTCTTAGAGATGAATTTCAGTTTCCTCTTCTTTTTCTCATCTGGTCTTAGAGATGAATTTCAGTTTCTTCTTCTTTTTCTCATCTGGCCTAAGAGATGAATTTCAGTTTCCTCTTCTTTTGCTCATCTAGTCTTTGAGATGAAGTTCAGTTTCCTCTTCTTTTTCTCATCTGGTCTTAGAGATGAATTTCAGTTTCCTCTTCTTTTCCTCATTCTGGTCTAAGAGATGAATTTCAGTTTCTTCTTCTTTTTCTCATCTGGCCTAAGAGATGAATTTCAGTTTCCTCTTCTTTGCTCATCTAGTCTTTGACATGAAGTTCAGTTTCCTCTTCTTTTTCTCATCTGGTCTTAGAGATGAATTTCAGTTTCCTCTTCTTTTTCTAATCTGGTCTAAGAGATTAAGATCAATTTCCTCTTCTTTTCCTCATTCTGGTCTAAGAGATGAATTTCAGTTTCTTCTTCTTTTTCTCATCTGGCCTAAGAGATGAATTTCAGTTTCCTCTTCTTTTACTCATCTAGTCTTTGACATGAAGTTCAGTTTCCTCTTCTTTTTCTCATCTGGTCTTAGAGATGAATTTCAGTTTCCTCTTCTTTTTCTAATCTGGTCTAAGAGATTAAGATCAATTTCCTCTTCTTTTCCTCATCTGGTCTAAGAGATGAAGTTCAGTTTCCTCTTCTTTTTCTCATCTGGTCTTAGAGATGAATTTCAGTTTCTTCTTCTTTTTCTCATTCTGGTCTAAGAGATGAATTTCAGTTTCCTCTTCTTTTGCTCATCTTGTCTTTGGGGTGAAGTTCAGTTTCCTCTTCTTTTTCTCATTCTGGCCTAAGAGATGAATTTCAGTTTCCTCTTCTTTTGCTCATCTAGTCTTTGACATGAAGTTCAGTTTCCTCTTCTTTTTCTCATCTGGTCTTAGAGATGAATTTCAGTTTCCTCTTCTTTTCCTAATCTGGTCTAAGAGATTAAGATCAATTTCCTCTTCTTTTCCTCATCTGGTCTAAGAGATGAAGTTCAGTTTCCTCTTCTTTTTCTCATCTGGTCTAAGAGATTAAGTTCAGTTTCCTCTTCTCTTGCTCATCTGGTTGTGTACATTCATGTAAGTTGTCATTCGTTCGTGACTTGTTTGGCATAAGTTGTATTCGTTAGCGGTTCGTAGGGGTTTGTAGAGGTGTGCTGGGGTCTAGAAACGTAGTGATCAATATGCTATGTATCTGTTGATACATTCTTCGAACGCTGTTCAGCCATGTACGTCCAACCCATCTGGAACTTTGTCATAGTGCATACCCAGCGTATACATAGCATTTACAAATGGCTAAGGTATGGCCAGTACACAGGGTATTCTGACGTACATTAACTTTCACCAGGCGTTCATCTAATGTGCATGACGCTAAAGCACAGATATAGTAACGTATGTACAGTACAGCTACAGTATAGGTAGCATTTTTCAGTCCCATCCATGACGTCACCGATTTAGCTCTTTCATCATTCCTGCTCAGCTGGTCATCAGAGATGGATGCTCAGAGACTCCAGATTCAATATATTCTGGCCGCTAACGAATACAACTTATGCCAAGTCCCATCCATGACGTCACCGATCTAGCTCTTTCATCATTCCTGCTCAGCTGGTCATCAGAGATGGATGCTCAGAGACTCCAGACTCCAGTTCAGTTTCCTCTTCTTTTTCTCATCTGGTCTAAGAGATGAAGTTCAGTTTCCTCTTCATTTTCTCATCTGGTCTTAGAGATGAAGTTCAGTTCCTCTTTTTTGCTCATCTATCTGGTCTAAGAGATGAAGTTTAGTATTCTCTTCTTTTGCTCATCTGGTCTAAGAGGTGAAGTTCAGTTTCCTCTTCTTTTTCTCATCTGGTCTTAGAGATGAATTTCAGTTTCCTCTTCTTTTTCTCATCTGGTCTTAGAGATGAATTTCAGTTTCTTCTTCTTTTTCTCATCTGGCCTAAGAGATGAATTTCAGTTTCCTCTTCTTTTGCTCATCTAGTCTTTGAGATGAAGTTCAGTTTCCTCTTCTTTTTCTCATCTGGTCTTAGAGATGAATTTCAGTTTCCTCTTCTTTTCCTCATTCTGGTCTAAGAGATGAATTTCAGTTTCTTCTTCTTTTTCTCATCTGGCCTAAGAGATGAATTTCAGTTTCCTCTTCTTTTGCTCATCTAGTCTTTGACATGAAGTTCAGTTTCCTCTTCTTTTTCTCATCTGGTCTTAGAGATGAATTTCAGTTTCCTCTTCTTTTTCTAATCTGGTCTAAGAGATTAAGATCAATTTCCTCTTCTTTTCCTCATTCTGGTCTAAGAGATGAATTTCAGTTTCTTCTTCTTTTTCTCATCTGGCCTAAGAGATGAATTTCAGTTTCCTCTTCTCTTACTCATCTAGTCTTTGACATGAAGTTCAGTTTCCTCTTCTTTTTCTCATCTGGTCTTAGAGATGAATTTCAGTTTCCTCTTCTTTTTCTAATCTGGTCTAAGAGATTAAGATCAATTTCCTCTTCTTTTCCTCATCTGGTCTAAGAGATGAAGTTCAGTTTCCTCTTCTTTTTCTCATCTGGTCTTAGAGATGAATTTCAGTTTCTTCTTCTTTTTCTCATTCTGGTCTAAGAGATGAATTTCAGTTTCCTCTTCTTTGCTCATCTTGTCTTTGGGGTGAAGTTCAGTTTCCTCTTCTTTTTCTCATTCTGGCCTAAGAGATGAATTTCAGTTTCCTCTTCTTTTGCTCATCTAGTCTTTGACATGAAGTTCAGTTTCCTCTTCTTTTTCTCATCTGGTCTTAGAGATGAATTTCAGTTTCCTCTTCTTTCCTAATCTGGTCTAAGAGATTAAGATCAATTTCCTCTTCTTTTCCTCATCTGGTCTAAGAGATGAAGTTCAGTTTCCTCTTCTTTTTCTCATCTGGTCTAAGAGATTAAGTTCAGTTTCCTCTTCTCTTGCTCATCTGGTTGTGTACATTCATGTAAGTTGTCATTCGTTCGTGACTTGTTTGGCATAAGTTGTATTCGTTAGCGGTTCGTAGGGGTTTGTAGAGGTGTGCTGGGGTCTAGAAACGTAGTGATCAATATGCTATGTATCTGTTGATACATTCTTCGAACGCTGTTCAGCCATGTACGTCCAACCCATCTGGAACTTTGTCATAGTGCATACCCAGCGTATACATAGCATTTACAAATGGCTAAGGTATGGCCAGTACACAGGGTATTCTGACGTACATTAACTTTCACCAGGCGTTCATCTAATGTGCATGACGCTAAAGCACAGATATAGTAACGTGCGTGTACAGTACAGCTACAGTATAGGTAGCATTTTTCAGTCCCATCCATGACGTCACCGATTTAGCTCTTTCATCATTCCTGCTCAGCTGGTCATCAGAGATGGATGCTCAGAGACTCCAGATTCAATATATTCTGGCCGTTCATCAACATAAAAATTACCTGAACCAGCTTGGAGAGCGTATTTATGGGTCAGCGGAGAGAAGTCGCCGACCGCAGCATGCTAGGCATACATTGGGCATTCGTTGGCAATTCGTTTGCAATTCTTTGCGTACGTTCAGTATTTGTTGGATGGTTGCTACGCATGCTCTGTCATTCGTTACATGGACACTAGTTATAGACTCAGCATTCATTCCTCATTCTTTGGGCATTCGTCTTATACATCAGGAGTTTGCCAAGAAACAGATTTTTTGCCAAGAATTTTAACGTAACTGGACTTTGCCAAATTTTCAGAAAAAAATTGGTACGCTATGCATAAGTTAGATCAATTTGCTACTATGTGACAGGGCCTTTAGAGATGAAGTTCAGTTTTCACTTCTTTTTCTCATCTGGTCTTAGAGATGAAGTTCAGTTTCCTTCTCTTTTTTCTTTGACCAATGATTGTCTCCTTAAAGGTTATATTTTTCCACAGTTGTTAATGTATATTGGTTTAATATAGTTTTGTGTAAAGAAATAACTTTGTTATTGTCTTTAAAATATGCTTTAATTTTTATTTTTTATTTTGAAGAGCTTCAACGGATACTTCAGATGAGCAGAAAGATTTCAGAAATGTTGACACTACACCAGAACAGAAAGCATTCATTGCTAAAAAACTAACTACCTGGCTGGACAGGTACATTTGTAAATGTTATCAGTATAATAAACGTCAATTCTTCTTAAAATTCTTCTTTTCATGGTTGTACAGTGTAGGAAAAGAGATGCTTATTTTCTGGCAGTTTTGTTTACCTAATTGTTTTCCTAATTGTTTGGCTCAGTCGTAGGTTCAAGTTCCGCTCTCTAGTAAATTTGTCTTTGTTCAACCCAAAACTGTTTTACTGAGTGTGAAACCATTTTTGTTGGTGTGTGGGGGGCTGCACACTTGTGCCAGAAAACGTTTTTGGCTGATGCTTAAAAACAGAAAAAGACATACTGCAGGTGGTTTGTATTCATCATTAGTAAGCTTTAGAAAAAAACGAAAAAAACATATTTTCCCCCAAATTGAATCATGTATTTGAAGTTTTTTAATTATGTTAAAACTATTGTTTCATCCTTGCCACATGATTGCCTGACAGTTCCATCTCAGTAGTTGAAAAGACCACAACAAGCCCGGCAACTCAAGAAGAATCAAATGGTGAGTTTCAAATATCATTCAAATGTTGCAGGAATCCTTTCTATATCTTTACCCCTATTTTTACTCTCTCAAGTTATTTATGTTATGACCTGAATGCTTTTCTGTATTATATTTGGGGTTTTTTATTTCAATTTGTATGGACTCCTTCCACTTCCAAGCCTTGTTGTTATTTATTAGTTTCTTTTCCACTCCATTATGTATAACATCTCCATAATCTCTGTATACATGACATATGTAATGTATATTATTGTTCATTTCTTGTGTTTGGATTTGGAAATAAAATTCAGTTAATAATAATAATAATTTATTTAATACTACTGCTGAAAAATGGTTTTGGATGCTGGTTGTTATCATGCTGGTTGTTATCAGTAAAATCAGCTTGAATGATTGTTGTTTCTTAGTTTATTTTTATGGATCCTCCCCAGGCTAGAACCCACTAGGTATATCTATTCCGGGGGCTAGAACCCAATAGGTATATCTACCCCAGGCTAGAACCAACTAGGTATATCTATCCTGGGGCTAGAACCCACTAAGTCTACAGACTGCAAATGGGGCTAGAACAAACTGGGTAAAATAACCCCGGGGCTAGAACCCACTAGGTATATCTACCCCGGGGCTAGAACCCACTAGGTATATCTACCCCGGGGCTAGAACCCACTAAGTATATCTACCCCGGGGCTAGAACCCACTAGGTATATCTACCCTGGGGGCTAGAACCCACTAGGTATATCTACCCCGGGGCTAGAACCCACTAGGTATATCTACCCCGGGGCTAGAACCCACTAGGTATATCTACCCCGGGGCTAGAACCCACTAGGTATATCTACCCCGGGGCTAGAACCCTCTAGGTATATCTACCCCGGGGCTAGAACCCACTAGGTATATCTACCCTGGGCTAGAACCCTCTAAGTATCTACCCCGGGGCTAGAACCCACTAGGTATATCTACCCTGGGCTAGAACCCACTAGGTATATCTCACCCGGGGGCTAGAACCCACTAGGTATATCTACCCCGGTGCTAGAACCCTCTAGGTATATCTACCCTGGGCTAGAACCCTCTAGGTATATCTACCCCAGGCTAGAACCAACTAGGTATATCTATCCCGGGGCTAGAACCCACTAGGTCTACAAACTGCAAATGGGGCTAGAACAAACTGGGTAAAATAACCCCGGGGCTAGAACCCACTAGGTATATCTACCCCGGGGCTAGAACCCACTAGGTATATCTACCCCGGGGCTAGAACCCACTAAGTATATCTACCCCGGGGCTAGAACCCACTAGGTATATCTACCCCGGTGCTAGAACCCTCTAGGTATATCTACCCCAGGCTAGAACCAACTAGGTATATCTATCCCGGGGCTAGAACCCACTAGGTCTACAAACTGCAAATGGGGCTAGAACAAACTGGGTATAATAACCCCGGGGCTAGAACCCACTAGGTATATCTACCCCGGTGCTAGAACCCACTAAGTATATCTACCCCGGGGCTAGAACCCAATAGGTATATCTACCCCGGGGCTAGAACCCACTAGGTATATCTACCCCGGGGCTAGAACCCACTAGGTATATCTACCCCGGGGCTAGAACCCACTAAGTATATCTACCCCGGGGCTAGAACCCACTAGGTATATCTACCCTGGGGGCTAGAACCCACTAGGTATATCTACCCCGGGGCTAGAACCCACTAGGTATATCTACCCCGGGGCTAGAACCCACTAGGTATATCTACCCCGGGGCTAGAACCCACTAGGTATATCTACCCCGGGGCTAGAACCCTCTAGGTATATCTACCCCGGGGCTAGAACCCACTAGGTATATCTACCCTGGGCTAGAACCCTCTAAGTATCTACCCCGGGGCTAGAACCCACTAGGTATATCTACCCTGGGCTAGAACCCACTAGGTATATCTCACCCGGGGGCTAGAACCCACTAGGTATATCTACCCCGGTGCTAGAACCCTCTAGGTATATCTACCCTGGGCTAGAACCCTCTAGGTATATCTACCCCAGGCTAGAACCAACTAGGTATATCTATCCCGGGGCTAGAACCCACTAGGTCTACAAACTGCAAATGGGGCTAGAACAAACTGGGTAAAATAACCCCGGGGCTAGAACCCACTAGGTATATCTACCCCGGGGCTAGAACCCACTAGGTATATCTACCCCGGGGCTAGAACCCACTAAGTATATCTACCCCGGGGCTAGAACCCACTAGGTATATCTACCCCGGTGCTAGAACCCTCTAGGTATATCTACCCCAGGCTAGAACCAACTAGGTATATCTATCCCGGGGCTAGAACCCACTAGGTCTACAAACTGCAAATGGGGCTAGAACAAACTGGGTATAATAACCCCGGGGCTAGAACCCACTAGGTATATCTACCCCGGTGCTAGAACCCACTAAGTATATCTACCCCGGGGCTAGAACCCAATAGGTATATCTACCCCGGGGCTAGAACCCACTAGGTATATCTACCCCGGTGCTAGAACCCTCTAGGTATATCTACCCCGGGGCTAGAACCCACTAAGTATATCTACCCCGGGGCTAGAACCCACTAGGTATATCTACCCCGGTGCTAGAACCCTCTAGGTATATCTACCCCGGGGCTAGAACCCTCTAGGTATATCTACCCCAGGCTAGAACCACCTAGGTATATCTATCCCAGGGCTAGAACCCACTAGGTATATCTATCCCGGGGCTAGAACCCACTAGGTCTACAAACTGCAAATGGGGCTAGAACAAACTGGGTAAAATAACCCCGGGGCTAGAACCCACTAGGTATATCTACCCCGGTGCTAGAACCCACTAAGTATATCTACCCTGGGGCTAGAACCCACTAAGTATATCTACCCCGGGGCTAGAACCCAATAGGTATGTCTACCCCGGGGCTAGAACCCACTAGGTATATCTACCCCGGGGCTAGAACCCACTAGGTATATCTACCCCGGGGCTAGAACCCACTAGGTATATCTACCCCGGGGCTAGAACCCACTAGGTATATCTACCCCGGGGCTAGAACCCACTAGGTATATCTACCCCGGGGCTAAAACCCACTAGGTATATCTACCCCGGGGCTAGAACCCTCTAGGTATATCTACCCCGGGGCTAGAACCCACTAGGCATATCTACCCTGGTGCTAGAACCCTCTAGGTATATCTAACTGGGGCAAGAACCCACTAGGTATATCTAGGTATATCTACCCCGGGGCTAGAACCCACTAGGTATATCTACCCTGGTGCTAGAACCCTCTAGGTATATCTAACTGGGGCAAGAACCCACTAGGTATATCTACCCCGGTGCTAGAACCCACTAGGTATATCTACCCTGGGCTAGAACCAACTAGGTATATCTACCCTGGGGCTAGAACCCACTAGGTATATCTACCCAAGGCTAGAACCCTCTAGGTATATCTACCTGGGGCTAGCACCCACTAGGTATATCTACCCTGGTGCTAGAACCCTCTAGGTATATCTACCCTGGGCTAGAACCAACTAGGTATATCTACCCGGGGGCTAGAACCCACTAGGTATATCTACCCCGGGGCTAGAACCCACTAGGTATATCTACCCCGGGGGCTAGAACCCACTAGGTATATCTACCCCAAGGCTAGAACCCTCTAGGTATATCTACCTGGGGCTAGAACCCACTAGGTATATCTACCCCGGTGCTAGAACCCTCTAGGTATATCTAACTGGGGCAAGAACCCACTAGATATATCTACCTTTGGGGCTAAAACCCACGAGGGATATTGACTCTAGGGCTACAAACAGACCTTAAACAAAACATACATATGTCTTGTCTACAAACTGCACAAATAAAACAATTGTGATTCAGTAACTAAACAACCAGACAAAGCATTGACAAAGCAATAAACCTTGAATTCAAACCCATAACATTCAATCACTGCATTCTATTTGTATACCACACTGGAATCTCACTTGAATGAAAGGTAGGTTAATGGATTGACTTTTGTCAAGATAATGCTGATTTATAGGCCAAATTATCAAGAAAGATACAATAAAAGTCACCTGTGAAAGTTTCAGCTGAAGACGGTGTCTACTTGTTGAGAAAATAGCAAAAAAATGTCAAGGTATTTTCATCAAGAACATTGAATCCACTCATGTTTAGCGAGGTGACACTGGGTGCCAACAGTATCTCTGCCACAGCATTCCCAAACAGATACCACAGAAATTTGAATCTCCAAAATTCGCCCTTAGGCGATCTTTGGAGATTCAAATTTGTTGACATAGTTTTATTGATTTCTAATCCACGGGGGCACTTCAGAAGAAAATAATTTAGCAGGATGCTTACTACCATTACCATCTTTATAACAAGTAAGCTTTCTGACAAAAAAACCCACACTTTTTTTTTCAGAGTCATCACCAAAGTATGACCCTACCTTTAAGATAATTGAAGGTTATTTTAATTATATTTCCTCGCTAGATGACTTTCAATTATTCTCAACCTCAAAACCTGGACTCTCGGAGGAAACTTCCACACCCGTGAGACAAAGAAGACGTTGTAAAAGCAGCAGTGATAGGTAAGTACAAACTAGGGCTTTGAGTTAACAAGTGTTTATCAAAGGCGGGTACAAGCTGAGTTTTTGAAAAACTCTCAGAAGAAGATGAAATATATTGAAGACTGCAGACTCAGACTGTGGAAAATTTACTTTTTCTTATTTACAAAAATAAAAAATTATATTTCCTTAACAATTATAGTAATTAAGATAAATATTTCCAAGGATTTTCAAGCAACAATATTCAATTACAAGGTTTACATAAATATATAAATTATATTGAAATAATAAATATAGATTTGTTTGGTGTTATTTTGTTTTACTTCAGTGACTCTGATGAAGAGAGAATGAAGCTTGCATCAGTGGCAGTCTCTTATGAACAAGTCCTCCAAAGCTCCTTGCCACCAGTATCCAAAGACCTACAGGTGACCTCTAACCTTTCATCTACTAACCTTTCAACTCTGACCTCTGCTGAGTATGCATGTCAAACAAACAAAAGCAAATTTGATTTGAGTACTTGTAAAGAGGAGAAAAAGAAGAAAAAGCGGAAAAAGAAAAGGAGTGATGCAACAGTAGAAGAGAATGACTTGCCAGCAATGATTGGAAGGAGTCAAGCCGTGGAAAGAAAGAAGGTCAATGCCTCGTTAAATAACCAAAATGGAACATTTCTTGAATCTTCACAGCTGGAGGAACAAACTATAAAAAAGAAGAAAAGGAAAAAGAAAAAGGATCATAGTAGTGCAACGGTTGAAGGGACATGAATTAATCCAAACCATCTATTGAATTATTGGACAAGGAAGAAAAATGAAGAACTAGAAACATTCAAATGTTCACAAGGAAGACATAAAGGGTCTTATAGAGCCACCTATCAAGTGAAGTAAAAGAATGAATCTATGGTGAGAACAACGTCAGCGCTCAGGCAAACCATCCTATTTAGGTTTGTCTGTTGTTGAAGTACAGCACAGAAAGGTTACCAAGCCTTATAATAATGTTGGTTGCTTGTGAAATGTTCTGCACTCTAAAGTCTTATTTGCAATTTCATATCCGTAATAATTGAGAGGGAGTCAAATGTAAAATGAAAATAAATATTTTTCTTACAAAATGAATGTGACCTTTTCTAAACAATTACCTTGGAGACCATTGTGACCTTACAGTACTGAGCCGATGAAACCTTTTCGGAAATTGGGGCTTGTGAAACTGGGTCCAGGTATTATGCTTCAAGACTTGGGAATCATGCTATGTACTAGCCCCATTGTCAAGAAGAAAAACCAAAATATATTTTTTTTTAAATCAAATCCCGGTATTTTTGACCCTGAAACAAGTGAAACAAACTGTTTCTCATAGTTATTATTTTTATTTATTTGGCCGATGATACAGGACAATAGCATACAGGCAGTCATAATAAGATAAACTGTGAATGGGATTCAAGGAAATTCACTGTTGAAAGCGCCCTCATGCAGTCAAAAATACAATCAATTACCCCCTTCCCCTAAAATAGTTCAGAAATCATTCAGACTGGATCAGCCATTTAAAATCTCATCAAGTTAAGACAAGTCCGTTACCGAGATGCTATGAATTTATCAGGTTGCTAGGATACTCAAATGGCTACTGCTTTTACCAAATTGAACCAACAATGCTTTTATTGAATGTTGTACTTTACATTACAAATTGAAATTTACTTTACATTTAGGTCATGCTCCGGGGGAATTAGGTGTGATTTATTGCTGCAAGGGTAGCATGATGTTATCAATAAATCACTTTTCTTTTGTCATTTTAAAGGGTTTTTACACTTTTGATTCTGTTCAAAACGATCTAACAGCTTTATTTAGAGATAGTATAGCATGGGTTTGGGGAAACACTTATTCATTTACACAGATTACCTGATTTCCCGGGTAATTTCAGTCTTTAAACTCACATTCTGTTCATCACCAAGCAGGGAGCCAGTCACAATTATATTGTCTCAGACATTTTGGCTGGTCCCTAGTTTCTGCTTAGCAACGTTTTCAGTATTAGCATGTGTGCTGAACAGCTCCATTGAATAGTCCTCAGATTGTGGTCTTGGGGAAGCAGGATTCACAACAAACAAACTACACAAGTGACACTCGTTGTCTTCTTTTCCCACACTTTTTAATTTTAAGAGAAATCCTTGGATCAATAAATATATGTACAAGAAAAACAATATTTTGCATAAACAATATCGATTCATAAATAGTTTTATTGTATATTGGCAATTATTCATTTGTCATAAAAAATTAAGTGATTTTATTGCAGTCAATTAGTTTGTCAGTTAATTACATCTTTGGTGAAATTATAAGAGTCCATATCATTATTAGTGTTAACATTTCATGAAAATAAAGACACATTTATCAAAATACATCATAATGGCAACAAACTTATTCACATTTCTTTATACAGATCTTAAGGAATTAATTATTATTTCATACATATCTTTGTAAAAAGAGCTATCATTAGTGGCACAACAAACATTTGAAACAATAAGATTCTTTCTCCTAAAACAGGCCTGGAATTTCATTTTTGAAGGACCAAGTCCAAGTAGTCTTTTGTTTTAAAGAAACTGAAGACCAAGAGCAAAAGAGGCAATAAACGTTGTCACTGTACAAGTCAAGGCCTAAAGAAATGTGAGACCTCCTCAAAAATAGGAATATCTCATACATTTATTAACCTGTGTAAATTTGAAAACAAGGTTGTCTTGTTATTTACATTCCATCAAAAACTCCATCTACTTAAAAATTGACAGTCTGAGGATTTCAATCTTACTTTGAAAAAAATAAAATACTTGACATCTCCACAGATTTTGTGAAACATTAGTTGCTGATTGTGGAAGTTTCCATGAGGACACTTATGTATTGACTTAATTGACCTGACATCATGACATCATCACTCACAATAAATCTTGGGATTGGGTCTCGCTTTGACTTACTTATGTGCAGTGATTTGGATTAGAACAGTAAGATTAATTGTACTGTTAACACTATTATTAATATTATATTTCATCATTCTCACATGGTCTGCACATTTTCAAACATTACAGACTTGCCTGCATTATTAGTAAATACACCAGTGTTGAAGTCAAGACCTCAAAGTCCAAGACTGAGATTGAGACCTCATCTTCCGAGACTGGGACCTCATCTTCCGAGACTGGGACCTCATCTTCCGAGACTGAGACTTCATCTTCTGAGACTGAGACCTTGGTCGAAACCTCCAACACTGAAATACACCTCACCTGGGGTTTGGCAAGCATTCTTTACCTTAGTGTGATTTTAAAATGAGTGAACAAACCACAAACAGCAGTTAGGATGAGTTTTTCAATGAGAGTCAACAAACCAGTAGCAGCAATTTTTTCAAACTTGACTAAATGCTCTACCTCATCTTTAACTTTTTCTCAGCATTGTTGTTTAATACAAAAAGAATGAATAATAAAGACAAAGACGGTACAACACAAATTACACTTCAAGGAAGTACTAATCTCAGCGCTGTCCTTTCTCACCATTAACCATCTTCGATCATGAAAACATCGTCAACCTTTTTGTACAAATGAGGAGTTTATCTGTGTTTGAACGTGGTCAAAGTTCTGTACTGATTGACAGGCTGTCGTACCAGTCACTGCACTGTTTGACCCAGATATAGTTACCAGGCAACCGGTACTACGCAAGGCAAAGTGCTCTTCAGAGGTTATACACGTACTGACTGAGATCGTCCCATTTCCAACATGGCAGAGAGTTAAATAAATTTAAAACTGTAAATGTTGCAGTTGTTTGGCATGTTTGCATTGCAGTTGTTTAGTTTGTTAATGTAATTTCAGACTGATTTTGGTGAAACAAAGTTTAAATATCAAGGTTTTCAGTTGATATTTTTTTATCTGAACTTTGTTTTGAGGTTTTTCAATTTTTGTTCTTCTCCCCACCCCCCTTTTTATTATTAATTTAATGGAACTTGTCCATTAAGTGTCATTAGACCACTAATGTACATTTCTTGTGATCCAGTGAGAGTGGCAAAACCTCTACCAGGTCATTATTTGGTATTAAAAACTGAATTGTATGTTTTCAGTTCTGATGCAAAGATCTGATTTACTATATTTTGGATGAAAAGAGCAAACAAGTTTGAGGCGTAAATATTTTTTGATGCTAGTATGATGCAATACACCTCTCTCACATTGGTCTGCCTAAACTTTGCATCACTCACCGTCCAAGTAAAACAATCGGTGTGTTACAAAACATAAACATATTTCAAAGGCCAGATAACTTTAAAAATTACAGTTCCTTCAAAATCACGACTCATTTCAACAATCTTTGAACAAAAGACTAAACCTCATAAAAATTACATGACAATACAATACATAACATTACAATAAAACTTAAATATGTACAGGCAAGACAACAATACATTATAATAATGTAAGAAGTAAGAAATCATGTGTTCATTAGACTTAATCATGAACCCCAAGAGTTCTCAGAAGGGTTAGGAGCTAAAACAAAAATAGGAAAAAAGAAACCTGTCAAAATGTTCACTTTTAAGAAAAAGCTTTTAGTTGTTGTTTTATGTCAGGCCTTTCCACAACTCTAATTTTCCCGCACAATAATGAATAATCTGTAAAAGACCTATCGGGAAAAAAAAGACTTATATGATGATGATCA
This sequence comes from Plazaster borealis, assembly GCA_021014325.1. Classification (NCBI taxonomy): domain Eukaryota; kingdom Metazoa; phylum Echinodermata; class Asteroidea; order Forcipulatida; family Labidiasteridae; genus Plazaster; species Plazaster borealis. The sequence goes on from CM037473.1 coordinate 354,235, forward strand.
ACATCAATGTAATGTATTTATAAAATACAAATGTTTACCAGATTTGTAACATAAAAAAGGACAAATACATCAATTGTGAAATTGAGACAAAAAACTATTACAATCCATATGATTTTGCGGAAGCATAAATTAATAATGACCAAAAGTAAATCAGTTATTTATTAGTACATGTGAATCCAACAGGTTGCACCCAAAACATCAAATAAAATTTGATTAAACACTTTTTCATTTGTTAAGTCCCCTATGCTCTGTACATTATTTTACAAGTTTATTTATTTACATTTTGTATCAATAAGAGAAAACACTTCTGAAGTCGAAAATTATACTAGCACCATAAAATTGTAAATTTCATTTCCTCTAAATGACAACCCAAATTAACTTATTTGTAACAAGGTTAGAATTATATAGGATTTGAGGCATTGCATGGTGAGGTATCAATATATTTGGTTTGTGGTAACACCATGTGTGTATCTACTTGCCAGGTAGAGTTTGTTCTTAGAGAACTGTCTTGCTTAATTCTACTACCGCGGAGTAGATTGTTCGGGTGTTCGGGAGACTTCTCAGTTCTGAAAAGAACTGTCCTGTTTATTAACTATTACCTGAGCGGAAGGTATAGAATTAGGCTGGGACTACTACTTTAGCTTACAGAACATAAAGCACACGGCCGCAGAGGGGAATATGACAAATCTGCCATTGTCAAACACTCCACCGATTTAGACCATGTCATAGATTGGGATCAGGCTCGAATCATAGCACCTGAGAGACATTGGTATACAAGGCGTATAAGGGAAGCAATCGAAATACACAGACACGACACTGTACAACAAGATATTGGTTATTTCATCAGCAGTATTTGGCACACTATCCTACCACCCTCCTCCTCTAACAACCCCCAGCCTACTGACACGCCTCACTACACCCGAGGGGTTTCTCACACAATGGGCAACCCTAACAATAGCCCTGAGCCCGCCAACCACTCAACCAATCAGAGCATCGATTGACTTACACTGGATCCTCTGAACCCCTATAATAAGCCCACTCATCTCTTACCTCTTCAGTCTCCTGACGATGACTAGAGCAAGCTAGTCGAAACGTTGAGACCAATCCAAGAACTGACTCCGCGGTAGTACAGTTAATTACGATCCTATAAGCTAAAGTAGTAGTCCCAGCCTATTTCTATACCTTCCGCCCAGGTAATAGTTAATAAACAGGACAGTTCTTTTCAGAACTGAGAAGTCTCCCGAACACCGAAAACAATCTACTCCGCGGTAGTAGAATTAAGACAGAGAGTTCATTATTGAAATGATCTTTTGACATTTCTTATACAGGAAGGGTTCAACATTTTTTGTAAGTATTTTTTTATTCCAATTCCTGAGTCTTCAGTGCAAGATTGGTAAAAGTGATGATGCAACATTAATTTTTTTTTTTCTTTTTTTTTCTGGGGTTCATGCAGATCACAAAACATTCATGTTTCTATTTTTTCAAGAAAACCATGTGTAACAGTTACTTCTGCTTTTCTCTTTTGTTATGTGTAATTGAAGAGCTCTAGTGTATTGCACACAAGAGAAGAAAGACCAGATTCAAACAACGATTTCTCAACAACAAAATATATCATTTTTATCATTGTTAAACATAGTTTACAAAACAGGATTTTAAAGCAGGTACACCAATCGTGTTTAGCGGTCAAACTTGCTTAAATATGCTTGAACACTTTATTTAAAAATATGGGTCAAAAAGAAGGCAAACAACAGTAAAATGATGACATATAACCTGCACTAACAGAATATGAATAAGCCATCCGATACAGATGCCCATAAATTAAAACTATTTAACTTTTGATTGAGAAATTAAATGACATTGTGCCTTTTTACTCTCAAGTTGTGGGAGGTGGGACTTTAAGGACGTTTTATATAATTGATAATAAATTTGGTTTTATTATCCATTTCACCAATCAGCCAAAACACCGTGATTAAAAGTCAAATAATGCTGACAGTTTCTTAACAAAAAAAATCCCCAAAATGTTCTTAACTCATCGTTTCTTCTTTAACCAATTTGAGTTGTAAAATAATTTGTATCACGAAACTCTCCATCAAGTCAGTCTACTACAGCAATTAGTTAGAGAGAGTTAATTTGTTCGTAATTGCTGTTGTTTTTCTACAACTAAAGTCACTGCAATCTCTTAAAGCGAAGTCAGTAAAGAGAAACATTAATTAAATTTTCTTGATGCAATATTTTCTTGATACAAGATTTTCATCAATTGCTCTTTTTAGTGTCAGAGTCGGACATACCTACCAGCTGATGTCCTACCTAACACCACTCCTGCTTTAGAGTCTTCAATCTCCTCAGTCGTTGTTCCAGTTGGAGCTGAAACTATCGTAATATTTCCCTCTCTCTGCTTGCCCTGGAGGCTCATGGGTAACTCAGCCATATCAGAGATTTTGATTGGGCTAAGGGTGGCAAGGGTTGTCATGGTAACACCTCCAGAGACATTGACAGGGATAGTAACTTCTTGATGGATATGTGGTGATTGGTGTTGATGTTGGGTTGGGAAGTTGAGCTGAATTTCCTTTGGTTGATTCATTACTGCTGTGCAAGAGACAACAAATCAGATTATATTATTCAACATTTTTATAATCAAATAATTAAAAATAACTAGTCTTAAAGATGATATTTACACTTTAGTGAACTTGAGTCATAGCACTAAAACCTGTGTCGCTTTTGTAAAGTGTTCAACATTTAACTTGGTAATTTCTGTGAAAGAGGTAACTGACTCGTCCATAAACCTTTTGTAAGAAACAAAACAGTTTCAAATGATACCAAGGGCTTAATTTAACAAAACACTTAGATTCATCTTTTCACCATCATAGTGATTTGTAAAGTAACATCACATTTTACGTATCGGTTAAGATTGACGCACAGTTAAGATCAACTCTTTGTTCAACCCACCCCTGAGTTGTGCATTGTTACTTGTTTTGCCCTTCACAGGGTAAGATAAAAAGTTAACCCCAGAATGCAGATGGTTCAAGTCCTGCCTGAGTCACATGTGAAGTTTCTCTCCAAACTTCCCTCAAGAAGAATAATCTACATGTATAACTATAGTATGTTTATATCAATACTTCTTGCACTGATGTAATACATGGCTACTCTCTGCAAAATGCATGTAAAGGTATAGAAAATGCATGTCTAGCTGTGCGTGCATTGCCTAAAATGCACACTGCACAGTGACATACAAGGAGTCCGACTCCCAAAATGGTGCAAGCAAGATTTATCATTGGTGATGACAACAGGTGAATTGAGTCAATAGACCCCTTGTATTGGCCACCATCGCTGAGGTCAAACAATTTCATTTCATTTCATTTATTCTGGTTGTGAAGCCAAGGACTCTCAGAAAGCGAACTTAATCACTATACTAGCCATGAACCCAATGGAGAGAAGACAAAGAAGGAAATTTTAGTTTTAGATGTGGGAGGAAAACCCCAGAGAAATACTCCAGGGAAAACCCACCTAATCCACATAGTGCCCCCGGTGGGATTCGAACCAGGGTCCTAGAGGTGGAAGGCGAGGAAAGATACCACTACACCAACCCAACCGCAACAATGGAAACGTACACACATGTACGACCCCGTACACAACTCTCAGCCAATGATTGGCTTTTTACGTCATATGCAAGGGTCTTTAGGTTGAGTCTTATTTTTAAATGTATGAAGAAAGTAAATTTCTCCTTATTATGGACCACACCTTGAGTAAGTTGCTGCAAGAAACTTGGCTCTATCAGATTCTGCAGTTGCTGTATCTGTGCCATCTGATGCTGCTGTTGGTGTTGATTTTGTTGCTGCTGCTGCTGTTGCTGCTGGTGTTGTTGTTGCTGCCCCTGGTTCAGTTGCTGTTGTTGCTGTTGTTGTTGTTGTTGTTGTGATCTTCGCTGTGCTGCTTGACGTGATGCTACCGTGTAGTGAGGTGGATGATGGGTAGGTTGGATGGTGGAGTTGAGGGTTGTCAGGCGGTTGACGCTAACAGGACTCTGTGATTGTATCACAGTGGCTTAAAAACAAATGGGATAGAATTTTAGATTTAAAATATTTATGAAACTATGGAACATTATTTATAAACAAGGGGCCATTATCATTAAAAAAAATACTCAAGAAATTTCAGTGTAGAAAAATTTAACTAAAATTGGACCCAACTCAAAAGGGAGAATTAAATTTAAATATTCTATAAGGAGAGAAGAATTTCTAAAATATTTTTCTATTCAGCAAACTGCTGGGTTTTTTTTAATCAAAAGAGTGTTGTTTTCTTTTTTCATCTTTCCCTAATGTTGGTAATTAAACCTAAAGATTCTCAAAAGCCTCGCTGTCTAACATACTTGAAGTCCTAAAGAAACCTATGAGGGAAAGATATACTGCCTCACCTTGGAATTTCTTGCTTTCTTTCTCATTTTAAATCAAACTTTTGCAGAATATTAACTGAAAATCTTACACAAATATTTTCTTTCTTAAGACTTTCTGTTTAAGCTAAACCTACCTGTATTGTGTCCCTGTGTCCCTTGTAGCATTTGTACCATCTGTCTAGAATGTGAGTGAACCTGTGGTTGCTGCTGCTGCTGCTGCTGCTGCTGTTGTTGCTGCTGTTGCTGCTGCTGTGATTGACCCTGCTGCATGGTATATACCATTCCTTGGAGACTTAGCCGAGATGCTGCCTGATGGTAGTTAGAAACTGTTGACAGGGAACTGACGGGAGGGAGTTTAGCTGACGGTGACATTGTTACCTGTAGAGGAAAAGGTTTTGGCAACTTTGTCAAAAGGTTAGTTCAGTTTGATCATTCCTACTATAACACAAGTGAGTTTACCTGACGGTGACATTGATACCTATACAGGGCAACTTGGTTAAAAAGTTGGTTGTTTATTTTGAACGTTTGTAAAATAATATATTTTGTGCCATTCCTGCATAAAACAAATTATTTTCTGCAATTCTATAGTCCTGGTTTCATCTCCTGTGCCAACATTATTGTTGAATCATTAATAATGAGAAACTTGCAAGAACACTGTGATCTCTTTTGAGTAGTAGTGGCTCTCCTGTGCCAACGTTATTGTTGAGTCATTAATAATGACAAACTCACAAGAACGCTGATCTCTTTTGAGTAGTAGTGGCTCTCTCATGTCAACACTGTTGAGTCATTAATAATGACATGACAAACTCACAAGAACACTGTGATCTCTTTTGAGTAGTAGTGGCTCTCCCATGTCAACACTGTTGAGTCATTAATAATGACAAACTTGCAAGAACACTGTGATCTCTTTTGAGTAGTAGTGGCTCTCCCATGTCAACACTGTTGAGTCATTAATAATGACAAACTCACAAGAACACTGTGATCACTTTTGAGTAGTAGTGGCACTGAGAAAAACTTGTCCTTGTCAACAACTCTCATTATTGATTTCGTTACAGAGTCATTACCAAACGTATTGGTAATGACTCTTAAAATTAATGGCAATAAAAACTTGGTAAGAAGTACAGCAGCTTTGGATAGTATAAGGCATTTTTGAGAAACTTTTCACTTTGATGTACTGCGGTTATGGAAAAAGATATCACTTTTTATCCCCAAAAATCTGAGAAGCGTTACTGACAGTAACGTTTCTCAGATTGTGTATTCCAATTGCAGATTATTCTTCCTGCGTGGACAAACCGCTCCAGATTTTCGGCAATATCTCAAAAACGCTACCACCTTTTGAAATGAAATTTTCACAGGTTAGTTTTATGGTATAAATCTACAACTATAAAGGATTTAAACAAACAGTGTGTTCCAATTACCAATTGTATACAATCCCTTTAATGGTACTTCAACAATCTTGTAAATGATAACTGAAATAATTGGATAAGTGATGCATTGTACTTACCATGTGTGGCTGGTGGCTTGCAGCGCTTGTCTTCATACCACCCTGCTGCTGTGCCATGCTGTAAATAGCATGCTGCAGTTGACTTGATTCTAAAGGAGACATGGTGGTGATTGGACATCCACCCATAATACCTGGCTGGCCATTATGTTGGATTACTGTCGGGGTACCAGTCCCTACACTGGTATTTACCATGGCTATGTCAGGACTACTACTGTCTTCGATGTTTCCTGGTTATTCATCAAATGTAAAGTACAATTCAACAGTCAAGTATTTAATAAGGAAACTTGTACTTGTAACTCGTACAGTAATATTCAAGAATCATGTAAGTAACTTGTACTCAGTTAACTTGTGCAATAATAGTCAAGAATCAAGTAAGTAACTTGTATTCAGTTAACTTAAATACTCAGTTAACTTGTGCAATAATAGTCAAGAATCAAGTTAGTAACTTGTACTCAGTTAACTTGTACCCAGTTAACTTGTGCAATAGTAGTCAAGAATCAAGTTAGTAACTTGTAGTCAGTTAACTTGTACCCAGTTAACTTGTGCAATAGTAGTCAAGAATAAAGTAATTAACTTGTACTTGTAACTCATACAGTGACAGTCAAAATTCAAGTAAGAAACTTGTTCTGAGTTAACTTGTGCAACAGTAGTGAAGAATCAAGTAGTTAACTCGTAAAGACCAATACTCTCAGTGCATAAAAAATATGAAGGAAGCAAAGTGAAATTTGAAATTGAGAGAATAATTTGGTGGCCTTCTGATGGAAAAGACGCCCTTGTTCTAAATTCATATTGGTCATTCATTGCCCCTCGTTTTAGTGCTGTCTAAATTCACACATTTCCTGGAAGTTGAGAAATAAACTAAACAAAATATTCAACATTTGTTTTTCTAATTGTTCTTCATTGTTTTTCCAATGTCAAGTTTGATTGATTGTAATGCCGGACGCTATTTAAATACTACCAGCTTAAAGCATATATGAAGGTTCTTCAGTTTTATTTGACAGTTATCGCGAACAAGCATGACAATCAAAACTGACAATCTTGTTTTGTTTTTCTTGTCTTTATGCATGTTGTTAGTTAAAAAATTAATTGCCAGTGTGATTGAATTTAATCCAAAAGAAGTAATATTAATATTAATTGAATACCTTCTGAACAGCATCTTCTAAATATATCACACAGTGCAGGTGTGTTTTAATATATCAAAATGTTTCATTGAGTTTAAGGGAAAATGTCTGATGAATTTTAAAATTATTTCCTTACCTTGGATATTGTACTGAATTCCTTGAGCATCTAATGCTAATTTGTTCTTGAATGCCTCTTCTTTCCTTCTGTTAGCAAACCAGTTATAAACCCTGACTTCTGTTACCAAGTTTGTTCCTAAACCACTAACTTGGGTTGGTAAAGCCCCTCTCTGCATACACTCCGCTCTGAAACAAAATAAAACCAGTTATAAACCCTGACTTCTGTAACCAAGTTTGTTCCTAAACCACTAACTTGGGTTGGTAAAAACCCCTCTCTGCATACACTCCGCTCTAAAACAAAATAAACTTGTTATAAACCCTGACATCTGTAACCAAGTTTATTCCTAAACCACTAACTTGGGTTGGTAAAGCCCCTCTCTGCATACACTCCGCTCTGAAACAAAATAAACTTGTTATAAACCCTGACATCTGTAACCAAGTTTATTCCTAAACCACTAACTTGGGTTGGTAAAGCCCCTCTCTGCATACACTCCGCTCTGAAACAAAATAAAACCAGTTATAAACCCTGACTTCTGTAACCAAGTTTGTTCCTAAACCACTAACTTGGGTTGGTAAAGCCCCTCTCTGCACACACTCCGCTCTGAAACAAAATAAAACCAGTTATAAACCCTGACTTCTGTTACCAAGTTTGTTCCTAAACCACTAACTTGGGTTGGTAAAGCCCCTCTCTGCATACACTCCGCTCTGAAACAAAATAAAACCAGTTATAAACCCTGACTTCTGTTACCAAGTTTGTTCCTAAACCACTAACTCGGGTTGGTAAAGCCCCTCTCTGCATACACTCTGCTCTTCAACAAAATAAAAACCAGTTATAAATCAGGTTACCCTGATAACTCAGCTGTCAACCTGGTTTCGGTAAATCAATCCAAAATTAACAAAGAATTTACTTTTGTTTTTGTAATATTCACATAAATTCAAGCTTTTTTATACCTGTACAAAATAAATGACTCCATTATAATTGTTTATTGTTTGGGGCATGGAGGAAGGAAATTGCCTCCATGTTAGGAGAGCAGTCATTTTTGGTTGTTGTTGTTATTTCTCTGTAGTTCCTTTTTTCTTTTCTTTTTTCTTGTATGTTATATGGGAGTATGGAGAGGTCAGTGGATCGGATGGGATTAAGGGTTCAAACACCTGAAGCAGAACAACCACACTATCAATTGACATTTTTCCATGTTGCTATTTAAATCATGTCTGTTTGAGGTTTAGACAGCTAACATTTGTACTCAGTACCCTTGTACCACTATTACCCTTCTTGTTATTGCCTTGCTAAGCCATAAAACAAATCTCTTACTCAGAGTTTGCAAAGGGATTAACCTCACTCTTTACACAACACTAAAAACTTGCAACAATCCCTTAGCCATTATATGTATGTTTTTATCACTAATTAAACAGAGGAACCATAGCCCTATAGCCTACTTGTTCTATCAACAACTCTCTGCATGGGAGTTATTGCATGTAACAAGTTGTACCTCTGGCCATGCTCTGACTCTCTTTGTTTCCTTCAGATTATTGAAATAGATGCACAATATATTCCCATGTTTTTTTACTGCTTTTGCACAGGTAATACAACACATAAAGTGAGCAGATTTTAGCACATTTTTCTCAAAAACAACAGTTTGTTATAGCACAAACGTCTTTTGGCATGATTTTTAGAAAGTAATAACTTGAAACCATGAAGACACCTCCATCATAAAAACTAAGGCTGTGGATAAAGCCTTTGGCTGCAGTGGCAATAATAAAGAATTCAGCCATTGCCACTGTGTATACTAGATTGAAACACCAGGGGTCAATTTCACAAAACTCTTCCTAACTTAGGACTAGTCCTAGGCAATGCTAAGAGATAGGACTAGTATTAAGTACTGGTCCTAACTTAAGACTAGTCCTATCTCTTAGCATTGCCTAGGACTAGTCCTAAGTTAGGAAGAGTTTTGTGAAATCGACCCCTGGTCTGCCTGATCTATGGACTTATGGTCAGAGTGTGAGAGGGGGGTTGGGAGTGTTGAATTGAGGCACACATTCAACATCAAAGGGAAGGATAACAGGATTAGGTTAAGTGGTTTCAAGAAAGAATCTTTTGTCTAAACATGGAGGAAATCTTAGCATAAGTACAAGTTCTCTTACACACTTAAGTACATCATTCGCTTTGGGAAAAGTACACATGAAGAAAACACACCTCTAGTTTAGTCTGTTCAAAGCTGGTGCATATCGAAAAATGAGGAAACATTTTTAACAAAGACTTCATATTTCTATGAAATCAAATCTTCTCTTTAAATTATATTTATACAAAATTCTTTAAATTAAAAATAACCATAGTGATTTGTTATAAATACAATTTAAATTTTTATATAACACAAATAATTTGTTAAAATTAACATTAAAACAAAATTAAAACTTGGGACGAAGATGCTTATTTTTTAGAAACCCATTTGCCAATCTCACCGAGTCTTAATTGTTTACAAGTAGCCGGAAACGGGGGTCAAGTTTTACTCTCAGGTTTTCTTTGTTGTTTTGTTAAATTTGTTTTACTTTTATATAATTCGTGACAACATTTTATTTTCCCAACAATATGACATAACTTTTATAGCCATAAACTATGTTAAACTAAAGTATTTGAAGAAACGAAATTGTGCACGCGTAAAACTCAATATGGTTGGGACCAACTTGGTCCTGGAAGTTCAAGTACTTGCGAGACTTGCACTGTCTATTATTAACTGAAAACATTGCATAACATTATGTGACGCACCATTCCAAAATCAGGAAATAAGTCAAAAGGCATTCAAACTGAAGACAACCAAAACATCAGTCTTGACATCAATATGATGTGATAATGTTGAGAAATACTTTGAAGGCCTATTGGGCAATACGCAATTGTTGCTCGGGTTTTAAATTCATTATTTGGTATAAAGTTGATATAGTATTAAGAAACTTGTAGTTTTTACGAGTAGAACTAAAAACCTCACAAAATTCAGTAATGTACGGAATGCTTTACAAAGTCTGTATTCCATCATGAAAAATTTACATTCAACTTTTTAATATTTTATTGGGGGAGGGGGACGGGGGGTAAGAAAGGGTAGAATTTTTATTTAATTATTTTGTCTGAGCAGTTTACGACATCTTACAAAATCAGATGGATTTGGAAGGGTTGACATATGAGTTAATTAATCATTTTTTTAATGACTTGTAATATATGTTTACAATACAGTTTGTTTTATTGTAATCGGACATGAGGTCAGGAATTTCTTAAGTTTGAATTTTGTGTTTATTTCATACTAAACAATATTTAAAAATTGTGTTTTTCTTGATGATGATGTACGGTAAGCCAATTGCCATCCAATTTTACCAAACATATGACATCTTTAGTGCATTGTTTAAAAGACAATGAGCTTCAAAATTAATTTGTTAATTCAATATTCACACATGTTTGATATTGCACTTACTAATTTGTATGTCTTTAAAATTGTTAAATTTGTCCATTGGTAAAGTTTTGAGGCCTGCATCATTGTAAGATAATGTTATTATAAATTGCACTTGTCAGTACCACCTGTTAAACTACAAGTCACAACTTACTTTTGAGGTTCTGTTTGGAACACATGTTCAGAAGCCAACCTATGCCAAATGCACTGAAATCTATAGCTTTGTTAGCTTTGTGCTCAGAGAAAATGAGTCGATAGTGCAGGTCAAAGTCCAGCCATGTTTATTTTTCATATAAATTATTGCTAATGAGGTGAAATTTTATGTTCTTGCTTTTTATTTTTAGAGCATGTAGACATTTTCCAGGATTTTTGTATTCAAAGAAATCTAGGTTATATTGTTACGTATTTCAATTGTTTGGGAATTTGTAAATAATCTTCTTCCACATTCCTTTAAAATTTTGTTGATAAATATAATGAGGGTCTACAATGGAACAACTATCAGAGAATTGTTATCAGGAAATTGGGATAAATGAAGTGTTTTCACGCAATGATTTCTAGATTGTTGATTTCTTCATAAGGACAAGAGGTTTGACATCAGGGTAAAGTTTTAGTTTACCAGTTTGGTTGATTTCTTTACTTACGCATTGCACTGAATGACCAGATTCTCTCTGTCTTCTTTACTAGGGTTTCGGTTCTGTTGATATGCATCGTATAAGATCCTTTGTGACGCTGGTCCCCACTTGAAGCGATTTCGTCTCATCTTTTTGTTCCTGGACTCACCTCTGTCATCTAACATAGATGCCTTCTCTGGGTTGGTAAATTCTACAGGAATCAAAAATCAAGGTTAGTTAGAAAATTAGCATGAACTTCAGACCCGGGGGCCAATAGAAATGCTTGAGCACATTAATTTGTTTGAAGCACAATCACATTTCTGTGTTTACAAAGAAGAAAAGCGCTATTTTGTTGTTTTCTCAATTCATTATAAATAACTTTATTTGTTTGTAGGCATTCATAAAGTACTTTTTTGCCCATTTCTCTTTTAGTGTGGGTAAAAGAAACTTGTTAGGTAGTATTTGCATGGTCTTGTAAACAAGATGAAGACTATAAGCAGCATAAATTGATTCAGAGACGTCATAGCACCATACTAAGACTAGACAAAAATAAAGACAGGCCCCAATACCTTGATGATTTAAAACTCAGACCAGACTAAGACCAGTTAATCTTTAAAACCCAGCGATCCAAGACTGAAACCAGATGGTTTCATGGTGCTTAGCATCTTGTTGAAACCTTGAGACTTTAATAATAATCTTGAGACCTAAGTCGCTACTTCTTAGCGATCCAACTTACGTTGTAATATCTCTTGTTGTTTCTTCTCATACCAGCCATACAGCATAGCTCTTTTCACCCCTTTCATGGGCGTGCCCTTGTTAAGATGTTGGGAGAGGTGGCTCTGGTTTAAACCAGTTGCATCTACCACCTCTCTCTGTGGGATGTTATGTTGCTGCATGTATTGTTTGATCATCTTAGCAACCTGCCAGGAGTCTGTCCTGCAATGACAAACAATATCACATTGGTAAGTCAATGTTTACAATTTGCTACTTCTTGCTTAAAGGCATCGTACACGTTTGGTAATTACTCAAAATATATATTAGCATAAAAACTGACTTGGTAACGAGCAACAGAGAGCTGTTTATAGTATAAAACATTGTGAGAAACGACTTCCTCTGAAGTAACGTAGTTTTTGAGAAAGAGGTAATTTCTCACTAAAATAATAAAAACTTCTTGCAAGAAAAGTTTATTCCTAACTTGAAAGCACACAAATTTGTTCAACAAGGGTGTATTTTCTATCATCATTTTCTTGCAACTTCGATGACCAATTGAGCCCAAAATTTCACAGGCTTGTTATTTTATGCATATGTTGGGATACACCAAATGAGAACACTGGTCTTTGACAATTACCAAACGTGTATGATGCCTTTAAAACTCATTTCTGTTGATGTCTTGAGTCTTTAGACTTGACAGTTTCTTCAATCTTGAAGAAGAGCCATCTCAGTGCATTAAAATAAATAATAACAATAATAAATATTTATACTGTGCTTAATACTATGCTTCAAAACACAATGGTGCTGTTGTCCTTGCAGAATATAAAGTAAAACGGCAACAGCACCAACAATACAAAGATACAAAATTTAAAAAAAAAGAGTATATTAACAGAATCAGATAGTATTAACAGGAAATTTGGGTTATTACAGAGATTTGAATAAGTGAGTTTTCAAGTTTCAACAGTTGTCTGCTTACAGGCTATCCCCTAGCAGAAGTTTTTTTCACAATCTCTGCTGAATACTCTTACCTGGAATTATTAAGATCACATTTTATACAAATTAATAATTTGTTCTAAAATGTTAGAATTCAATGTGAATAAGACAGCCATGATTCCAATATTCGACTAGTACACAAGGTACTGTTCCCTTAATGTACGGAAAATCAGTTGTTTATTCCACTGAAGTAGACTCTAAACTCTGTAGAACCGTTGTGTGTGTATTTTTTAAAGTTAAAACCTACAAATGCCTGTGCATGCATGTGGTCCACGATTCAAAGCGACCGGGAAAGGGGGGTGATAGTGAGTCATGTGGCAATCTTACTGTTTTATTGGTTACAGTAAAGTGTAGGTTTATTTCTGTTTTATTTCTGTTGGTTGAATGTTATCAATCAGATGTCATGCAGAGACGTCACCGTTCCCATCGCCATGGCGTTGGTGTACAAAGCATCAATAAGAGTGTCCTCAATTAATCTATAAAGGTCACATTCAAAGATACTATGGTACAGTCTGTGTGATTATACAAAGAACTAATAAATCAACAAAATTTACTTAGTTTTCAGTTTGTGCTGAGAAATATTTCTTTCAAAAAATGCTATTTTCTTTGGAGAAATATTTGAATTCAATTCAAATTTGTCTTCCCTCCAAGCTAAGGGAATTTAGCTCTTGGCAAAGTGTTTTAAATAACTCACAGTAGATGAATATGTGAACATTACTCTCTATTTTTTCAGAACATGAACATCCTTTCCTGGGAATTTGTGCAGGTTACATTTAGTTGAATTAATTAAAATTAAACCTACTAAAAGTATTTGTTGGTAAAAACAAAACAAAAAACATTTCAAGATTCATTTTTCGTGCTCTATGTAGTAGTGGTTTAGCAGGAAGCATGTTTCTTTATAAAATAACTTGGCTATTCTTACTCCTAAATGAAACTTTTTGTTGAGAATTATAACACACTTAAACTCAAGTTCATCTGTAAAGTAAATTTCTGAAACTCACCATTTATCAAAAAAATTAGTTTTAGTATAAACATTTTGACAATGAATTATTAAATACATTTCCATTTGTTCCTTCAATTAAATTCCTTATGAATAGAGTGACTCTAATAAACACAATGTTACCCCATAAATATAGAACCTCATAAAAATGTGCTTCTGTGTGCCCTGCTTAATGGGCCCTAGATACAACAAAGGATGAAATGAGGAGGGAAAAACCACCAAGAAAAAAATATAGGAAAGGGAAAAATAAATGTAGAAAAAATTAGAGCTAAAATTTTCATCATGACCCTTGGACATGCAAACAAGCCCACATTGTGCGCCGTGTATGCACACACCAACTCCTAATATCCACTGGCGCCATGACGGTCACGGGAAATTAACATCTTCTCTATTTTCCCTCTTCAGTCATTACAATTTCTCCGCCCTAGGTCCTGTTAAAAGAAATAATGGGCAGAAAAAAATCTAAAGAACAAAAACAGCGCACTATCTACCATAGCTCTACTTCTTTTTCGGTCACAGTACTTTTTCCCCCGATGGGTTCTTGTTGATTCACATCTGGATTGCTTTTTTTTAGAGTTAATCATCAACTTTTTTCAACAGAAGATGATGGTATGTTTTTTCTGGGTTTTTTTCTACAGAAGTGAAAGATAGTTAGAAGTACAGCTACACCCTGTGTACTTGCTCAACCCCTCAGTAAACTTGTACCAGTCCTGTTTGTATTAGGACCCTTCTTGACTGGACTGGAAAGGTACTGTGAAACAATAATAAATGGTTCAACCCTGTGACCTGAGATGCTCAGCAAGTAAATTGTATACTAAGCACAGACAAGTTTGAGCAGGTAACCATGCCGCTGGAAAGTCATGTGATATATCTCTTTGTAAATGATTCCCTGGTAACTTTTGCCTACCACATTAATTTATATAAAATGTTGTATAACATTTGCCTACCACATTAATTTGATATAAAATGTTGTATAACATTTGCCTACCACATTAATTTGATATAAAGTGTTGTATAACTTTTGCCTACCACGTTAATTTGATATAAAATGTTGTATAGTTTAGCTTTGTTTGCTTAGCCATTCCTTAAAGTTCAGGTACAGTTTATAACTTTCTAACAAATTTGAGTCTTTGAAATGGAAGTTTCAACAATGGTGTTACAAATTTGAGTTTATTCCCTAGGTTGTATTTGTAAACCAGTTTTGTGATTGCACCATTTGTTTAAAATGTAGCGACTCTGAGAAGAACTATATTGTTCTATTACAACAACGCCATTACTAAATTTATAGTCTGATCACATTCAGGAATATAGAAGATAATTCTGTAGCCAACTAAAGTAGTAATTCCAATCGTCCTGATTTCCAGATAGTACTCCAGGTTGGGGGGGGGGGGCACAAGCATTAAATTGAAGGATAACACAAGCCTTTTTCTTATTATGGTATCCTTACCGCTGTTTGCCCACAATATTTTGTTTATGGTGTTTCCACATTAATGGTCTTTGGTGTGACTCCAAACAGTGAGGGACCATCTTTGCCCTATATGGTTCCTCTTACCACAAAATTATTGGGCATTTATTTTCAAGATTTCACCAAAGAAACAATTATGAAACTATATATATTTTACAATATCTGCAAATACCCCCCCCCACCACCACCACCATCACCACCAGCAACAGCAACCCAATACGAAACGTCAAGTAAAAGAACCTGCTTTTCTTAGATCCACAACTAACAAACCCTAATTACAGTAACGTATAATCAACCTCAGTTGCTTTTACAGTCCATGTTAATACTTCCATCATATGTTGTTTTTTTTTCTTCTCAGACATTACTCGGGACTTATACAAGTTGAATACGGAACCAAACCTTCTGGTATTTGCTCATTTTCTAGTTTGTGTGCACAATGATCTGTGTTTAGACAGAGAGTAGTGCATGCATTGGGCGGCATTACATGTGATGTTGGTGACACAGGAATGGTAGCATGTACCATTTACATAGAGGGTGGTAATTAGTGAAGGGAATGTTTACTTATTTTAAAAGAATTTGTAACTTTTTGGAATGCTAATTCTATTAATTAGTTTTTAGGAGGATTAACTTGATGAACTTTTCAAATTATATAGATCTTATCAAACATCCCATAATTAACACAAATTTAGATGATTTTGGTAAACACCTTCAAGAATTTTAATATAAATTCCGAAAAGCTTACAGGGTTTAAGGGTGGTACTGGTTCTATTGTTTCTGTTCAAAATGCTAACATTTGTAAGTATCTTGTGTTGTCTACCAGACACAGTTGACTATCGAGGGAAGAGAATTAGCATAGATGGGTTGATGTATTAAGTAAACTGGTATCTCCAAAATATGAACCTTTGTGATAGAGGAACACCTGCCTAAATGTGTGTGTTTTCGTTCTTCTCCATAAATATAGAGTGCACGGCTTGTATAACATTCTCATCTCAAAGTTATTAACTGCTCCAGAGGTACATAATTTCCAACCAAGATAAAATTAATAATTTAAAGACCACAAAGTTGCTATAAATTGTCCTTATTAGTATTTCAAAAACAATCCCCTTACAAATAACATTTAAGTTATAATTTTTAATCATTGTCACATTAAACAGCATTCAAGTTTTAATAAGTGAGTTATTTGAATGACTTGGCATTGATGTATAACTGGAAGCTGTTCAAGTAGAGAGGTAAACAGATGGCTTTCAATAAAATGGGAACATTTGGGTCGAGTTTTTTGCTACCAGTCTTTGGCAACCAGGAAAGGACCAAACTGTTTTGTGTTTACTCAGGTTTGCTAATTGTTATATTTGAAACATTTTAACTCTCTTTTGAAGCTAATAACATTTGTTTAATATAAAGAACATTTTAAAATTGCAGCTGAGTATTAAGCCTTAATATTAATTATTATTTATTCCATCTTGTTTTCAGTTCTGTTATTTCGAACAAACTAATGCCCTTTTTTGTGTTGAATAATTTGATTAAAAATGGTTTAATTTGTTCGACTACTACCAGCAGGTAATTTTCAATTTTAATTTTAATTTATTTATTTGAGGCATGTTTGCTTTACACCTGCATATTTCTGCCGATTTTCTTAACCCAAGGCAGACGGGGGCCTTTGTGATCCTCAAGAAAAATAGTTCCGTCATAAATGTTGACAAAGTCAACCAAATAGAGTTTGAACATGACAGCCCCCCCCCCCCTAATTCCCGGTTGCTTTTTTCGATGACTGCAATCGGAGTACAGCTCTCCATGATTCTACAGAAAGTTCCTTGTAAATAAACAATCTGTCCATGCTCTGATGAACACATATGAAAATCTACCTGATTATGGAAACTTTTTTTCCTATTATGTTGAATGTTATTCTGAATATCTCCCTGAGTGTTGGACAAAATCTCCCTGATTGCAAGGTGCAAATGTTGGCAGCCCCGTGGACGTGACAAAATAAATCCGTCGTTTTCACTAAAACTTTGAAAGGTGATCACCGATGTTCATTCAAATCTTTTCACGAGTTGGTTACAGTGTGTGTTTATTGAAAACAAGAGCATGGAAATTCATTTACTTCTAAAAAATTACAATGTACTTTCCATTTAAATCGTTAGTTAACTGAAAGAAAGCGAGAAGAGGCGACCACACCGCGAGACAAAGAGCGCTCCAAGACAATGCCAACTTTGGGTTTTCAAAGTCGATTTCTTTCTCTTCTTTGTCAATCGGGAAATTGTATCCTGCATTTATTGGCATCAATTGAATTGTGCATTTCGACCACATCTTAATATAATGATTGTATCAGGAACACTTAACATGTTGACCTTCTTGTTGTATATAGAATTGTTGGATATATCACTTTAGTGCCGTTTAGTATTTTGAATTCGTTTTGCAAGCACTACAGATATAAAACTACGCGTTTTACATTTACAACGATGTTTGCCTTCCGTTTAGTGCTGTGTAAATACTACAAAGCCGTGCATCGTGAACCAGCATTGCACTTTACAATTAAAAATAAACCATTCCATCTTCTGCAATTGAAGTAACCACAAATTTGGAGCTCCAATAAGAAAAAAATTCGTTTGTGATGGTATCAATAATTGTAGTGCCAGCCATCATGGCAACATCGCAAGGCGGCCGTGCCGTTCTCGACCCGTAAGATATCTTACCTTCCCAGGGAGTGGGGTGTTCCAGTTTACACAGCGAGCTGGGCTACAAACACGCGGTCTGCTCTCCAAACGGCCTGGCAGGGCAAAGTCCACCTTTCCTCGGCAAAAACACGATGGATCTAATTTCTAAGGGTAGGACAATCGCAAAATGGCCGGCAAAATAGATGAATATTTTTCCACTGGCACTACTACCCGAGTCATCTTCATCGGCAAACGATACGAGTTCGTGTGCACTATTTCCAGGCGCCATGTTGTGAAATGAAAGAGTACAACTCGGAGAGTAGTTTGTGATCACGGTGTTGCCTCGGTGGTGGATGGAGCGTATTTAAACCTTGATCTCCTCCACTACCGAGACTAGATAGGGTCTAACTAGACCCTAAAGATAAAGTTATAAAGTTTGGCAAATCATCTACCCGACTCCTCTAGCCCTGTCAGCAATTAAGCCATAATACCGAGTTGATCATTTATTCCTGACCGGCCTAAGCCTAGTTATGAAGTAACCAGAGTTTTCCTGGGTCTGGAAAACTTCTTTCCAATCACAACTCGAGATTACATCAGTAAAAGATAGAAGGTTTCACGGTGGCGGGTTTGGATTAAACAACAACAGTTGCGGGAATCATGTTACATCGTGTGAACTCTTATACAATAAGTATATTTCTAAAACATTTAAAAAGCAAATCAGTATTTGATCCAAAATGAATTTTGTTTTATAATTGCACTTGTTGCACAGTTTTTATTTTAAGTAACAGGGCTAACTGGTCATTTATTGTAGCCTATCATGGTAATTTCAGTGTTTGGGTTTTTTGTTTTTTCCTTTTTTTCTTTTCCCGTTTCTCCCAATTTTCAATAGACCGCCACATGTTTCGGCATATTTTCCTCATGAATAGTTAAATAGAGATACATTTTTTTGTAATGCATATCTGAAATTCTTCTTAACATAAATTATGTTTAAATTCTATGTCAAGATGGTGAGGTACTTCTTATTAAGAATATTGTTTCTGAGAAGAAACACAAGTTGACTTGGAATCAGCGAACAGTAATCGGTCACGCCCTCCTATCCATTTTTACTAGAAACGGTTTGCGAAGGAAACTTCCCCCCGCCCCCGTTTTCATTTCAATTTCCAATATATAGACCGCCACATGTTTCGGCATATTTTCCTCACAAATAATTAAATATGTTCGGGGGTTTTTTAATGCATAACTGAAATTCTTCTAAATATAAATTATGTATAAATTTTATGTCAAGATGTTGAGGTACTTCTTGTTAAGAATATTGTTTCTGTGAAGAAACACAAGTTGACTTGGAATCAGCCAATCGGTCACGCCCTCCTATTCATTTTTACTAGAAACGGTTTGCGAAGGAAATAATGCGACCTCGCTGTTATTAGAATTAGGCCTACGTTGTTCAGTTTTATTTTGCTCAAAGTGAAATGTGTGGATAAAAATGTCCAGTTTGCCTTGGATTTGACTTTAATCAAGTTTTAAGGTGAGGTGTGGCCTACACATTGAAGACGACTTTATGCAAGAAACAAACATGAATTTCTTATCGAATCATTTTTGAGAATGACGCGTTATGTTTCTGAACTGGAATCAACCGGTACTGATAAACAAAGAATCGTGCAGACTAAATGTACAGGCCTGTGATTACAAAACGGTCTCTAATAATTTTCATTTACCATTATATTTTCTTCATAGCAGAATGGAACTCAATATTGTACTTTTCCCCGTCCTTTACCGTAGCGTCTGTAAATAACTACCTGGAGGTTCGGGTCGACTTCAAGCAACCCACCCGCGGAGCCATTTGCATCATATCACACCCATCTTTATCGTCGTGTCCGATACCTTACCACCATCTTTATTTACAGCTTTTAAAATGAACATTTTGCCAAAAAGTAACTACCCACCGAGAAAAGCTTTGCATTTATTCTTTGATGCAGATTATTAAACTTGTTTTCTTCTTCAAGAAAATGTATCAAAACATAAGAAGAGAACTTTCTATATTGTTTCATCTTTTCAGTGTACATTAGTTTCACACCAAAACATTATTTAGAGTATAGTCACAACATAATTTGATTACCAAATACCAATACCGATAAACAATAATTATTATGTTACCATTAGACATTTTCATTGCTGTTGAATAAGAAAAACAATTGTTTGTGACTTTAGCTAACCAAGAACTTTGGTAGAGCTTTAAAACCAACACAAAACAATATTCCATGTTCACGATTCACTTGACACAATGGGTGTTGTCATAGGCCTAGATACAAGATACACAAAAATAACTAAAATTTACACCATAGGCCTAGTGTTTTAAATAACACAAATTTCTGCAAAAACAATTACATTGGTGTTATTTTAACACACCCCTAAGATGTTTTTAATTTTGATTCTCTCTTCGGTATCTATATGTGACCCATGGTGTCCATTTTAACACCCCAGTTTTTGCAGTGTGTAGGTTAATTTCTCCACGGTTAAAGTTATCATTAATCATAAGAAACAGTTAATGTATTAGCGCGTAATTATCGAAAAAAGTCACAATCCTGGAAAGAAAATTCAGCCTACAAATATTTCAGCCAGGTTTTGAACTAGATTATTATACTCGTCGATTTGATGGAATGATTTGCAGTTCAGAATGGAATTGGAACAACAGTTTGCTTCAGCCTTGTTCTTAGAGGTTTTTTTTACATACGACGATCATACTTCTTAACAACCATTTGAGAAGCGTTATTGTTTTATCATGGCAGTTGTTAGCGATGTAATGATGTTATATTGATTGATCTTAAGTTAGCTACCGGTATCCAGCCAAGCATGAATCAAACTATTTGCAAAGTAAACCACCAATTAATATTTATGCAGGTTTTTAAACTAATTGTTTGCAAATAAAATTATCACATTCATGTTGTGATAAAGATGAACAAAGATCAATATTTATTCTGAGAAAAACATATTGGTATTGATTGGTTAGAATGACGGTCGTCATAAAGGCAAAAAAAAACAACTATAAGTATTTATAAATTAAATGTGTAGTTTTGCTTTTTACATGTATTTCTTTTGGGCCTTGTGGTTTAGATTTTTTACGAAGTACCTGCTTTTCAAATAGATTACTCAAGTGAATCTTCCGGTATTTTATTCTTTGGTGAATTGTCGATCAACAAGTAAACATTTGTAATTTTCTACTTCAGAGTAATCAACGTTATCTGGCTATATACATTTTTTTCCTACTGATACAAAAATGTAGTGTTTTGTGAATTTAAAAACGAAAAATGTGTGAATTTCGTTTTGAGTTCCCCTAGCATTGGTTCAACTTCTTCTATAACAAGCTGTGTTTTACCTGTGGATGAGGTCTGATTTAGAGAGAGGAAACCTTGCTTACATTTATTATATTTACAAAAAGCAAATTGTAAGAAAAACTTGTATTATTTGTGTTTTTGAATATGTGATTATTTTACCTTAGCAGTTCGTCTTTGAGAGACATTGGTCTGTTTGGATCCACTGAATTATTGTATTCATGCTCTCCCTCGTCGTATTCATCGCCGCTCATCGCTCCGTTCTCCCCTCCATCTCCTACTTCATCCTCGCTCAGATCATCCACACTTCCGTCATCTCCGTCTTCGCTCCTCTTTGCCCGCTTACAGCAACCTCCATCCTCCTGTAACGGTGTAGGATGATGCACGGGGGGAAGATCACTCATGTCGAGCGTGTTCTCCTCGGTGCTGGCTTCACCGTTACTCGGACGAGATCCACTGTCGCGGTACCTCGCTGCGTCCCCGTTGTTGCGGATTTCTCCGTGGGAATATGCCATGGAGATTTCTCGCATGAGGTCCATCTTTTCAATCCCCGACTGCACCAGGGCAAGTATTAACTGCCGCTGGAGTTCTGTTACTTTACCAGACATTTCAGTTCCTTAAAAAAATACTTCAGGAGATGTATTTTCGTACGGTTGTTGTTTTTAAAACCCGCATAACATCGTCAAATTGACTACATCGTTGTGGAGAAGGGAGCGTGTTTTGAAGCGGGACTTACCGTAAAATTCTTTGTAGTTCCCCGCCGAATGACGGTTCGTTTACACCTGGACAGAGCGCCGATCTCCACGGATAAATACAGGTTGTACTTTATGCACACACAAACTGTGTATGTACATACATTTTCTCGATGTTTGCTTTCTTCGGGTTTTTTTTTTCTTTTTTCGAGAAGGGGTCATTGCTGAAAGTCCAATCTATGAACTCAATTTGAACACACCTACTGATGAATAATTCATGAGCTAATTTGCGTGTATCCGATAACTGATGAGATAACACGTTAATCAGTTACGGTTTAGCTGCTTAAACCGTATTAATTATTAAGAGGATTTAAGTGTAATCTTTGATTAATAATTTGCAAAAATTATCTGTAATTTCAAAATTAACGATCAGGAAAAGACACCCCTACAGTCCTTGAAATGGTGCGGCCTGGTTTGTACCAACTCATCACACTAAGTGCTGTTCCTAAATTGTAAACGCATTTGTTTTCACGTCTGAAGTCAGGGGAGAGCCAACCTCGTTTTTGTCACGAAAAATGTAAATGTATTTTGCAATTTTGTTTCTTCTTTAATTATATAAATTCAACTGAACATTGGCAGGTAAATTATGCAAACAAAACAACTTGCAATATGTCTACGGCCCAAATTATTGTTTGCCCGTGTTGCAATAATTGCAGTAAAGTTCATATGTATCTGCTTGTTAAAACAACTTTTTGTATTCCTGAAATGTCTACACATTAATTCCACATCTGTCATATTTATGCTGGCGGGAAATCCGCCCGCAAAAAATCATCACAGAGCTCCGACGCCACTTGTGAAAAGAACTCGTGGGCATACATTTAAATACCGGTTTCAGCAGCAAAATCACCTCGGAACACAGCAAATAAGTTAAAATAAGATGATTTAAAAGCAGCAAAAACAACAGCAACATCAACATCACCCAGCAACAAATTAACAATTACAGAGTTACACATTTTCAACAGTTACCAACAGCTAATAATACTTTTATTTTTTGTACACATCCAACTGCACAATTAGCACCAACAACAGAATAAATAGGAAACGAGAAAACTTCATTCGGTTTTAGATATGGGAGGAAAACCCCGAATGGGGAAATCCACGCAATCAGGTAGGGACTGAAAATCCAATCCACATGCTCCGGTCTAAGGTAGGATTCGAACCGGGATCCACAGAGGCGAAAGGCACTGCACAAAGTTCCACACAGTATAATAACTATAGAGAAAGGACAATGGTATAACATTTATAAAATAGACACAGCAACATTAAAGGCACTGGACACGTTTGGTAATTGTAAAAGACCAGTATTCTCACTTTGGGCTCAATTGGTCATCGAAGTTGCAAGAAAATGATGAAGGAAAAAACACTCTTGTTGTACAAATTTGTGTGCTTTCAGATGCCTAAAAAGGGTGAGAAATTACCTCTTTCCCAAAAACTACCTTTCTTTAGAGGGAGTCGTTTCTCACAAAGTTTTATACTATTAACAGCTCTCCGTTGCTCGTTACCAAGTAAATTTTATGCTTACTTATATTTTGAGTAATTACCAAACGTGTACAGTGCCTCTAAAGGTATCGTACACGTTTGGTAATGACTCAAAACAAATATTAGCATAAAAACTTACTTGGTAACAAGCAACGGAGAGCTGTATAGTATAAAACATTGTAGGAAACATTGTAGGACTCCCTCTGAAGTAACGTAGTTTTTGAGAAAGATGTAGGCCTAATTTCTCACTAAAATAATAAAAACTTCTTGTAAGAAGTTTTTATTCCTATCTGAAAACACACAAATTTGTACAACAAGGTGGGTTTTTTTCTTCATCATTTTCTTGCAACTTCGATGACCAATTGAGCCCAAATTTTCACAGGCTTGTTATTTTATGCATATGTTGGGATACACCAAGTGAGAACACTGGTCTTTGACAATTTCCAAACGTGTTCAGTGCCTTTAAACCAACAACTACAAGCATCAAACAACACAACTCTAGCATCAGAATATAAACTTTGATATTGATGTATTTCTTTCCAACCTTTGAATGTTGTCTTTTGTGTCCCCAACCTCTTGTGGTTAAAACAGCCCCTTCCCTCACGTCCCACCAAACCACGCCCCAACTCTTTAAGTGTCATCTTACGTTAAGTTCACCAACATCAAATCAACCGTGTCAGAAAACTAACCAAGGTTCTTGGGTCAGGAAAACTGTTCTAAATTCTTTCAACAAATTACAGATGGATGACTAGAGTAAACTGAGACAAGAAGGAACAGCATGTAAACTTGATACGAGGGCGATGATTTGACCAAGTTTTCTAGGGATAAAGATTGAGTTTTTAGTCTTGTCTTCGTGATCAACTTGACCCAATCCACCGCAGCGGAAATAAGTTTATTATGTCCCCCATACTTCCCTCTAATACAAAATCAACGCATCGATTTCTGTTTCAACTTAATTTGATAGTTTCATTTTCTTTGAGTTGCCACTTTTCAGTCGTTGTCATGTTTCCTTTTGGAATAAAGAAAACAAATTCTTATTAGAATTCCTCTCCACGAATTTTGTCTGCGATCACGTTCGAGTGTCAGGACCTGCTATTGAATATAATTAATTTGCCTTTCCATTACACGCAGTTCTGCATGTTGTTTCAGTTGGAACTAGGTTAATGTTGATAAATGTTCTCTGGCGATTTCTTGGCCCGTACATCTCAAAGGGCATTATTAAATAATGAATGTATATTGAGGAAAAATACTTCAAAAGTACGCATACTCAGTGCACGAGGGAAGCTGAGTACAATCATTTTTAGCATTATACTTAAAATCTATAAAAGCAAAACATAGTTAATGGCCTGACGTTTCGACCCCAGCAGAGTTCTTCTCACAACACACATAAACATGTAACAGAAGCAGTCAAGTGGAAATAATTTAATGAAAAGAGAGAGAGGCAGAAAGCACGCAGAAAAAGCAATGGATGAAAAATGAAAAAGGACAGAAAAGGGTAGAGCTCCCTCCCCCGTCAGATACCCCTCCCCCGTCAGATACCCCCCTTTACCCCCCCCCCACCCGAGTAAAATAGTGAGGGCGCTATGCAATTAGTTTGTCTGGCCAAGCATTAGACGAGATGAGTTACGCAGGCATTAGAGTTGCGCATTACTCTTTTTATTCCAATAAACGGGTTACACTGGTTTATTTTTCGATCAAACTCTTCGAGTTTGTTTTGACCTTCGTTATTTAAAAAATTATATATAACAAATTAAATTTAAAATTTACGCAGTCAGTTGCGATTGTGTTTTATTACTTGATATAACAAATTAATATACAATTTTTGTGATTTTATTAGGTGACTCCGTATAGTAAAAGCAAATCAACAGAGAGTCATTACAAGTGCTTGGCTAGCCTTGATCAAGGCGTTGGAGTTTTTTCTCAATTTTATTTTATTGTTTTCATTTTTATTTTATTTTGCGCCGCGCTACCCACCCGAGCTACCAAGAGCTGTGTGCATGCGCGTGCTCGTGTGAGCTGTATGCGTACTGTACTCACCGAATCAACGCCTTGACGGTTCTGTCTCGAAGCCAATGACTCATTACTATAATGCACGCGAAAGGCGAGACCCCATTGGTCAGTGGCGGAAGTCTTGTTTACTCATTCTTATGAATATGCATGCAGTATCCAGATGTGGCTACTGCACTGGCGCGCCGGTTTGAATTTGGAAATACTTTGTTATAATAATATCTATCTAAAAATGTTGCGTATTCTCCTCTGAGCGAGACAATGAGGGCATGGCAGGAATTAAACAAATGGGGTTGCGTGGATCGATTTTTTACATACATTACATACACCATTTTCCAGCAGGAAGACGCTTTTCTGGTGTGTTTTTTGTAATGACGTAAGGCCCGATTGACCATCTCCTGTCTCCATCTTGCATCCTTAAACAGTAATTTAATCATTGTTGGTGCATTCATTGGAGGTAGAATATACAAAACAAATACCTCAAGAAACTACCATTGTTGATTGTTTCATCATGAAGGCATAGCTCATTGCACTTTTTATATCATTTGGACCGCCCCACTAAAAAAGAGCTGCCTAACACCAAATTTCCCAAGTACACTCACTAGAATAGGGTAGCTAAAAATCTATTTCACATGTATCATGTGTGGCTGTATCCTGTCAATTTTTGTTAAGCAGTAAATTCTTATAAGACCCTGTCTGAGAACAATTCAAAGGTATGAAGACGGCGTGGCTGCACAGAGTCGGACTTCGAGAGGACATGTCAGGAAAACACAGATGCAGAAAGTACATCAACTCCAGAATTAATAACCAAAAGAATGGCGAATGATCACTAGTCCAATGAGGGAACTTGAGTGCAGCGCATAAAGCTCCAGGGGCCGCGCCCGGGTTCAGCACTTGTAGCTGACTGACCAGCCTGGGCGACAACCCCGCAGATTACCGGTCCAAATGGCTGAGACAATGCTACACACAAACGCCATTAAAGGGACACGTTGCCTTGGATCGGGCGAGTTGGCCTATAAAAAGCATTTGTAACCGTTTGTTATAAAATTCATACATTTAGAAAGATGTTTTGAAAATGTGCTATCCACATCCTGAAAAACGAATCTCGAAATTTTTCTTTTTTTTTAAACAACACGGAACACGCCAGGAGTCTTTGTTTTGTTTCACAATTCCACCTCCCGGCCGTGTGTTTGTTCGCAAAGTAAAAAAAAACCAAAAGGAAATTTGCAATTTGTTGTGTGGATCATTGTATTTTTTCTTTTCTTTTTTCTTTCTATTTGCATGCATTTTATAACAAACGATTTCAAACGCTTTTTTGTCCGATCCGTCCGATCCAAGGCAACAACGTCCCTAACTATAACTCACACCGCATCACATACAGCAAGCATGATATGGTACATACAAAGGTCATAGTGAGAGAAGCTCGTGATTGGACGTCAAAATGAATAATTCATTTGCTTCCCATCCTTTGTTGTCTGCAATAGGTCTGACGAAAGATTTAAATATGCATGAGCTGCATACTAGCATATCCGAGAGCCCCCCCCCCCCATTTTCGTCCAATATTGGACGAAAATATCAAGAAACACATTAAACCCGGAAGTTACAGACCCGTCAAGGCTGTCGGCCTGACGGCCTCCGCATGCGGAGAGTGGTACGAGTGCGGATGACCTGCGCACAGTGTGTGTACGGGGTCGTGCGATGTGATACACACATTACGCACAGTGTATACGGGTGGGTCGTGCGATGTGATACACACCTTACGCACAGCGTATATGTATGTGTTTACGGCGTCTTTTTTGGAGTGAAAAATGCGACTGCTCAAGGCTAGTGCTTGGCGAAATAACAGGTAGTTTTTTTAATTGATTGCTATCAAAATTTGAAGTCCGCCCTCTGTTGAAAACACACCTCCCTTTAAATGACTGGTTCTCGGTAGTAACAGCTGTGGCTTTACACAGTCATGGAACATAAATGATAGGGGACCAGTTTAAATAAATAATAACATTTAATTCATTGGTACTCTGCAAATGTAATGCATTGGATATGAAAAGATGACGGGACACTAGTGAATGCAGGATTACAGAAGTTGGCATCATTTTTGTGCACAAAACCTTGTATTCAATTTGTACACGATGTATATTGTATCTTGACTGAGAGAAGTTATAAACAAAACAACAATTTTGGAAGGAATTTAAGCGTCCGGTTCTCATAAATGCTGTTAAGGATTAGCCAACTGGTTTCCCATTGGGGTTCAGGGAGCTCTTTGTTAAAAGAAGACACGGTCAGTGCAATATGAAGCCAAGAATTTGAGGTGTTTTGTCATTCCTGTGGAAATTTTATGAGATCATCGTCCATCGACATACACAAGAAACTTGGAATTACAACTTGTGTACAAAAGAAATCCTACGTTGGGATGTTTTTATCAACATTATTATGAAGAATGAAGACTTCAAACTAATGTAGCCAACTCAAAGTCAGCAGATTTTGGTCATAGGAAGTGGTTGAAATCAGCTGCAAGATGGCTGCTGAGTCGTACGATTGGTGAGTTTTCAATGATATGATGATGTGTGTGTGTGGAGGTCATGTGATTTTCTCTGTTGACAAACAAAGAAAAGATACACCATGAAGGGATCTATTTTATTTAGGAGCAGGATAGTATACCACCCATGGTTGACCATAATAATAATAATAATTAATAACAATAATAATAATAATAATAATAGTTAGCAAGGCACCCAGAAACATCACATTGTCAGATTGTAGATTTGTACATTTTACAAATATTTCATGTTTTGAATATATTCATATTGATTAATGATAGGCTAGGCCTAGAGAACTATCATTATATTAACTGGTTTGAAAATGTTCCCTACTTTTATATCACCATTAGTTGCGATAATCGTAACCCTCCTCCCGATGGTCGGAACGACCGGAGGGTTACGAGCCATCCCGTTACGGAAAACGGCAATCTGGTCCAACACTAGCCCCATTAATAGTGCCAAATTCTCTGGACTTCCTCCGATCCTTGGCCCTACGCCCACGTACCTCCAGGAGGTGACATTTGTTTTCGAAAAGAAACTCACGTTTTTATGCCGAGATTTTTTCCCCAGTTGTCACTTATTGTAGCTCATTTGTGGACAGCACATTAATTCGAAATAGAGCTTGCTCTTTTTGGTGTAATTTATGAAGAAAATCGGCGGCGTTACTGACACGGTTTGACTGCCCGGCATCCGCGATTTTGCTAATGCGCTATGGTCTTGGTGCAAGACGTTTCTCGTTTACCTTCTACGCACAGCGCGGCCGACGACCCGCTCATTCAACTCGCCAATAGTGCGCGCCACGAACACCTGATTTTAGCCCACGAACCGCCCGCGCTATTGGCAAGTTGAATGGCGGTGTAAGTGAAAGGTAAACGAGAAACAACTAGCAACAATACCATAGCGCATTAGCAAAATCGCGGATGCCGGGCATCAAACCGTGTCACGATTTTCTTCATAAATTACACCAAAAAGAGCAAGCTCTATTTCAAATTAATGTGCTGTCCACAAATGAGCTACAATAAGTGACAACTAGGGAAAATCTCGGCATTCGTGAGTTTCTTTTCGAAAACAAATGTCACCTCCTGGAGGTACGTGGGCGTAGGGCCAAGGATCGGAGGAAGTCCAGAGAATTTGGCACTATTAATGGGGCTAGTCCAACACGTACAATTTCGACAGCTAGTCACCAGATTTGCTCCATTTTTACCACTTTTGAAAATCATTACACAAATTCTAGGAACACGAACTTGATTCTCAATGTCTAATGAATCCTTCCATATCACTCAAAACACCATTGAGGAAATATTTTGAAGAAAAAGGACAAAAACTTACCAGATCCCCGAGCGAATGAGTCACCACACGCGCGCAGCGCTGAGACCGTTGACCCCGTTGACCTGCACACACAGCCGAAGCTCCGCGCGCCCCACTCAGATTCAAATTCTCAACCTGGGACATTTTTTACTCTTTCGCTCGGGGTAAGTTTTTGTCCTTTTTCTTCAAAATATTTCCTCAATGGTGTGTTGAGTGATATGGAAGGATTCATTATTGAGGATCAAGTTCATGTTCCTAGAATTTGTGTCATGATTTTCAAAAGTGGTAAAAATGGAGCAAATCTGCTGACTAGCTGTCGAAATTGTACGTGTTGGACCGGTTGCCGTTTTCTGTAACGGGATGGCTCGTAACCCTCCGGTCATTCCGACCGTCGGGAGGAGGGTTACGATTATCGCAACTATATCACCATTGGCATAATGTATGAGTTGAATCACTTCCAATTAAACTATTCCTCTCGCCAACCTGTCAATTTTTTCTAGAAACCTACATTAGACCCAGTAACTGGGGCGCTGTAGGGCCTACTCCTTTTTCGAAATTTTGACATTATCGGTCGTATTAGCGCCCCAGCGTATCAAAGTATATTCCCCGAAGGATCTTCAATTTGCTATAATTCGCAGCAAAAAATGCTTCAGAAAGACAAAAATACCCAACAGAATAGTTTTATATATAAGCCTACTGGCTTCTTGATATGTCTACGAGGGGGCGGTTCGTGGGCTAAGCCAGGTGTTCGTGGCAGGCGCTATTGGTGAGTTGATTGAGCTGGTCGTCGGCCGCGCTGTGCATGAAAGGTAAACGAGAAACGTCTTGCACCAAGACTAGCGCATTAGCAAACATCACGGATGCCGGGCAGTCAAACCGTGTCAGTAACGCCACCGATTTTCTTCATAAATTACACCAAAACGAGTGCTTTTTTTTTTCGACCTTATGTGCTGTCCACAAATGAGCTATAAGTGACAACTGGGGAAAAAATCTCTGCATAAAAACTTCAGGAAACTTTTCTTTTCAAAAACAAATGTCACCTCCTGGAGGTACATGGGCGTAGGGCCAAGGATCGGAGGAAGTCCAGAGTATTGGCACTATTAATGGGGCTAGGGTCAACTATGAACATTAGACGGGTGCCTTGCCTCAACCGTGATAACAGCGCGGTTGAGGCAGGACACCTGTCCAATTTTAGACGGGTGTCCTGCCTCAACCGCCCTATTATCACGGTTGAGGCAAGGCACCCGTGTAAATTGAAGATCCTGCGGGGAATATACACTTCGATACGCTGGGGCGCTAGTACGACCGATAGGCCCCCTAATGTCAACATTTCGAAAAAGGAGTACAGCACCCCAGTTACTGGGTCTTCATGTACTGTACTACCTCAGAGGTAGGCCTATAGATGTAATTTGTTGGCATCAACTTGACAGAAAATGCTGCAAACATTAATTACAAGAAAAGTTGTGTTTGGTAAACACATATGCCTCGCAAGCCAGTCTGTTTCTTGACATTTGACCTATATCATGTACGTACGTGGTCCAAAAACAATAGGCTCTGGGGATCCCAAGACAAATCCACACACCAAGTTTGGAGTTGATGTATGCCAAGGGGTCTTAATAAATACTGTAAACACACCATCAACCTGAACAGTACCCTCAACACACCCAAAACACGTTCTAATTCAACAGAAGCGGTATTGGACCCTTAATACCGGTTACAACGACATTTAACTTAAGACCACTTAAGTTTGAAGAGATTCAAATGATTCAAAACTGGATTTTGGAAAATGTTTTGATACATGTATACATACGAAACAAGAAGGCAAAGAAGAAGCTATCTGACAAAGTTTAGTTACATTACTGGAAATGTTTATAAGAGCAATCTGACGGACATTGCAAGTAATATAATTTGGACAGAAAGAATTGTTGTTAGTGAGCTTCTTCTTTGCATACATGGCTCAAGTGCCAATAACACTAACAGAACCGTGATTAGGAAACAAAAAGAAATGTTCAGTTTTAGATGTGGGAGGAAAACCCCCAAATGGGGAATACCCACGCAATCAGGTAGGGACTGAAAACCCAATCCACATTCAAGACTCCAGGTCTGAGGTGGGATTCGAAGTACCGGGGTCCACAGAGGTGGAAGGCATGGAAAGAAACCACTGAGCCAACCCTAATGCCTGAATATTTAGTATTATTAATTAATAAATTAAATTGAGGATCTGGAGGAGAGCCTGGGTTGGATCAGGGCATCTGTCTATCAGATCTAATCAATCATCAATATTTGACTGATTTGTAGAGCCCCCAGCTTTTCACTCTGGATGTGACTTGGTTTTGAAGCTCAGTGTCTGGAGGTTAACATTCAGAATGGTTTTTCAGCTCAAACCACCAAGAAATTGAAATACTGCCCTTTTCCCACCAAAAATTAATAATAAGTAAATTAATTTCTTTTAGTTTTACAAAGAGAACACAAAATGTGCGCTTTTCTGAGATGGTAATAAGACTCTCTAACTATTTGACTTCAAATTTCATGAGGATAAAATGTAAACAAAAAATAATAAAATAAAAAGCGCTTCAAGCAGGCCTTGAAATTCATATTTGAGAGGGCAAGACCATTTTCAGTTTGCCAAGAGCTTTATCAAATGTGAGCAGTATGCAGGAAATTCAGATGAAACAATCAGACTTTAAAACCCAACAAATATTTTCATGACAAATTCAATTTTCTATTCAATTCACCATTAGGAATTATTTAGTATACTGATTATTTAGGCCAAGTAAAATAAATAACATGTTAATCGTCCCCGCCCGCCTCGGTTTTGGCGGCCGCACCGATTTTTTGTTGTTAGGGGGCCTATTTGTTATTTAAAAAAAAAAAAAAAAAAAAAAAATATTAAAATCAATTTACATATTATTTATAGCTATTTCCAATGTACCCTTTATTTTTATTGAGCAGTTTCATCATCTGTCTTACATGTAGGCCTACAAGAATAGCTATTGCAACGCATAATGAGAAACTCTTTACTTTGAAACGTTTTGCCCTTCAGGCTTACATGCCACAGTTCTTTGCACAAGGACGCAATGCCACGCACACAGAATAACTTTGGAGCAAAATCATGAATGACTCTTTAGAAATAATTACAATGTATCAAAATGGACACAGAAACACACACAGAATTTGAGGACATACAGAACATACTCATAAAACCATAAAACCATCTTCAAATACGATATTGCGGCCATCTTAGACATGGTGGCCATCTTGAAAAAAATAACAAAAAAATTTGAAAATAACAAATAACAAGGACCTCCCTAACCAACTTTTTCAAAAAGTCCGGACGAGCAACATGTTATTTATTTTACTTGGCCTTAGCGAAGCTCTACAACAATACACAGTTGATTTGGAAACTCATTTTCCTAAACCTTTGATAGGTAATTGGACTAGAATTACATGTAGCTAGTATCATACTTCATGTCAAATTAGAAAATAATCACTATTTTGCACGTATCTCAAATGACATATTTTGTGATGACAGCTGAGTTTGAAAATCGAATAAATGAATGCATGGTCTGTATGATTGTGTGGGTTTACATCACTGCTCAAACAAATTAGTCACCAATAGAGATTTTCACAGATGATGGCTGCCTGCTATCAATGAAAGCTATTTATGGTTGAGATTGTAAACCTGATTTCTTTATAAAGTCTATTACAGATCTGTTATGTTTTCATAATACTGTATGAAATGCATGTTTACCCAAAGTTTACGTTCAAACTGGGCTTTCTTTAATATGATACCTTCATTTTTTTCCTTATTAATTTTCAATATAATAATAAAATTTGAACCTTAATTTTGTAAATTAGATAATTTACATGCACACAGTTTGATGTTTACCCAAAATACAGTAAAAAGTTTATTGCCAGCTAAACTGTTTTGTTAAATGCTTTGTACATCTACAATGTACATCTTGTACAAAAAGAAAGGCAAAACATTGTAGGCCTTTAAGTTGTTTCTTAATTAAAAACAAAGATAAGTTCTTGATGCAGCTATTGAGATCTGCAAGAGAATTTAATTATGGTGGATACATGTCATATTTTGTTGAATTCAGCAGGATGCCTGAACTGCCTGTTTGAGGTTGGATTGTTCAACAAAATTACAAAATGTATCAAAAAGTTAACAATTAATTTTGTAGTACAGTTCTTCCAGTCAATTTTTGTGATGATGAGGAAGGATTTTCAATCTTTAATTAATTGTATCTGTCCAACAGGTTATAGGTTAAATTAAAAACAATTTTTTGCACGGTATGTTTGTAACATTTCTGTGAGGAATATTCACACAATCATCTAGTTCTCACCCTCAACCTGTTGAAGAATAGCATATGTACATGTACATGTACATTGTACACCCATCCTCCATGGTACACCTGTACCAGGTATAGACCTGAGTTCTTTATTATTGTACTGTGTATAGTCACAGCCCACTTATCCACACACTGTCCATTGTTGTCCATGGTTCAACCATGGTTCATTGAATATCACCACAAGGAAAACAAAATCATCAAATTTTTCTTGTTTTACTGTAATCCTGAACATTTACATAGTAGGAAAACACACTCGCATAGAGCAGAGCTACCAATGTCCAGAGTATAAACCAGACCAAGCTGGACACTCACTCATACTACAAAGCAAACCTGTGTATCATAATGTGCCATTCAATTGATACCCACTATTCTGCTCTTTGTCTTCAACAATGGCTACAAGACCAGGATTTCACCATGGATTTGTTTGATTCTAGAAGCATTCATGCATGCAAGTTCACAACGAAGCCTAGTGCCAACTGTGTAAGCAGGCTTTTGCAATGTAAACCTATTGTGTGAACCACAGTTTGCTGTGTGTAAAGCCTAGTTCATACTGCCTGTGAATGCTTCGTGTGAAGCGAATTTGATGTCAGAGCTCTGTTTTCGTTGCGAATGTTTCGGAAGAGTTGAGCACAGTGTGGCTACTCTTCCGAATTGTTTGTTGCGAATTTGTGGCGTCAAAATTTGCATCGCATTCGCAGGAAGTATGAACCGGGCTTAGGACTTGAAGGTTTGCATGGTGGAAAGACAATAAACATAAGAAATTTGTGGCAACACCATGTACTAGATACAATGTAGATCTCTATTGAGTGATTGGTGGTTCTGAGAAGAATCGATGGACTCAACATTTCGGACAGTGTACTCTGTCCTTCGTCAGGAGCAGTGTTTACTATGTTGAGTCCATCGGTTCTTCTCAGAACCACCAATCACTCAAAATAGTTTTATTTACATGGTGTCACCGCAAAGTTTACTGTGTGTACCAGTGTAAACATCTGGAGTAGAACCCCCCCCCCCTACCAGCCTGAGTCACAGTGAAAGACAATAAATACTCTTTGTCTGGACTTCCTGGTTTGAACTTTGTTCTGAGATGTTGTTATGGGTAATCTTCAGGAGAAAGGAAAAGTTTTAAGATTAAAGCCGTGTTCGCATTTGACTTTTTGGGGGTAAACTAACCAACCAACTAACATGGGGAACTTGACCATTTTAAGTCCAGTGCAAACAGCCCAGGAAAATTTCACCCAGGTAACTTAACCGAGTCCAATGGGTAGTTTAAATTGCAACCTTCTGCCCAGGTAAACTAACCTGGTCAAACTAACCTGGTAACTAACCGAGCCAAAACTAAAGTAAAAAGTCCAGTGTTGACGCATCATCCTGTTAAAACCAGCCAGTAAAATACCAAGTCCGGTTCACTGTTCAGCTATGATCACCGTATGACACAAGTGAACTACATGTACGACATGTGTACTGGTGTGATGTTCACACTAATTATATGCTGACACGGCAGGTTAGGCAATATACAGAACTCATAAATTGCGTTTCTTTTCTTGTGTTTTTGTCTTACTTTTATTTGTTGTGCTTCTCTTCAACCATTGTTTACAAGCTAGGTCATGTATTTTGTCACATCCTGTTAAAGGTCACTGGCATTTATATTTAGTCAGTCGTTTTGTTTCACCATCATCTCAGTTAGTTTACCTGACGTCAAATTAATAATCCAAGTGCAGTCATCATGGTTTCGGTTAAATGCGAGCACGGCTTAAGATTTGTAACTCAAGAGCGAGATCCTAAAGATGCCAGCATTGAAATTTAAATGAAGGAAATTAAGTGAATTCTACATCGTTACAATACTGAAAGAATATTGTAATGTGGCATATCAAGGATTATCAACATAACATTTGAATTTCCTTTATTCGATAAAGTAAAGGAAACGCTAAACTTCTACACGCTGCACTTAGTATGAATGTTAGTTGTAAATGATCAGATTTATTGACCCAATGGTCTTGCATGACGCGGAACAAACGTCCACACAATGTGCATATTACTATTTCCACCATTTTGAGCAGTCAATTCCTTTGCGTACATTTTGACTCTCCAAATGATGTAGACTAGATGGGCGCATGTAAGTGTGCTGCGCATTGTTAAATGGGTCAATACGCAGCCTGCTAGAAATTAACGATTGGTCAGCTCACTTGATAATCTTACCAAGATTAGTAGGGTTAGTTTACATTTCTCTCACTTCGGGCCCT
The DNA here is from genome assembly GCA_021014325.1 of Plazaster borealis. Classification (NCBI taxonomy): domain Eukaryota; kingdom Metazoa; phylum Echinodermata; class Asteroidea; order Forcipulatida; family Labidiasteridae; genus Plazaster; species Plazaster borealis. Next base: position 390,239 of record CM037473.1, read on the forward strand.
TTTATTTTTATCAGTAATTATAGTTTTAACCTAAATTTATAAGCTTTAAAATAGAACTGTTCCAACATCAAAGACTTTTTTTCGATATGAAATCCAAGAATTTGTAACTGACGTAAATATGAGTTGGTGTAATAATATTCCATGCTTGAATTGTTTGTTTCTTTTCAGGGCATATTCGATGGTCGACTCATCAAGAGTGTCCACATTTGTCATCTCCATCTTGCTTATTGTCTACGGCAGCTTCAGGTAAGAATTACACGTAGCAAGCAAATTGTGGATAATACAATAACAATAGACAGGATTAATAGCAACAATGTAGGGCCTACATGTACATGTACATGATTATTAAAGATACTGTGCCAACAATTACTAGAGAAACCAATAAATGAATATGATTTGTTTCACTTTTAATAATACCCCAATAACTACCATGTGAGTCATACATTCATAAAGTATGCAACCCATTACTTTAGTGGCGTGTTGTGGCAGAGCGAATAAGAACACTGCACTCAAACTCTGGTGTTTCTGATCAGCAGAGTGTGGGTTCGATTCCCGGTCGTGATACTTGTGTCCTTTGCAAGACACTTAACCACTGTTGCTTCGTCCTTCAGATGGGACATAAAGCCGTAGGTCCTGTGTGTTGTGAAATGCACAAAAGAACCCAGTGTGCTTATAAAGAGAAGGGGTTCGCCCCGGTGTTCCTGGTTTGATTGGCTGCATATTGCGCAAGAGCACCTTTGCTATGTAAAGGAATACATGTAGGTCTCATACTTCAAAACACAGCTCCGCATACCTTGCAGGATACATTTGTAAAACTGTTAGCGCTTAGAAACGTAGTATTAAAAGCATGGTATAAATGATTTGTATCATTATTACTGTACTATATTTCAACCAAAATGCAAACACTTTGCTTCCTATTTTGTCATAAGTTGTAGACATAAATTTGTCCATCATCCCACAACCAGAGTTAGTGAACCATGACTTTGATTCCTCTCCCAACCCCTGCCATGCATCAACGATTATATCCAGGTTGTAGGGAAATTATTAATAATTTTATTCCCTTGTGAGCCTAGGCAAGTTGGCTTGCCCTGCTTGCATTTAATAACTTCCTTAGTTATTCATCAAGATGCGTGACTGATGGACTAAAAGACTTCTATAGATTGTTACTTTCAAGATGTGAGCTATTTGGATTAATTTGTAAATATCTATAATGCTCATTTGGTTTGCACTGACACTTTTAGTCCTAAGAAATACTACTATCTGAAAGAGAATAATAAGTGATTAGTGCATTTTGTACTTAAATGGAACATTTTTAAAACGTATTTGCAACAAACACATGAATTTATAAATGCACAGTGTGCACAAGTTTCCCATAGAGCTGCAGTGCATGCAGGTCTAGCTAGCGATCAAAAGCAATCAATTTGATCGCTAGCAAGACCAGCATGCACTGCAGCTCTATGGGAAACTTGTGCACACTGTGTATTTGCAAAAAGGTCTATGTAGGTGCTGCTACCTCAAACTACATGATACCATTCCCAAACGAAGCTGTCACCATTTTAATAGAAAACTAGGTAAATCAGAAGGAAGGGCAATGTACTTCCCCCAACATCCCCCACCTCCTCCCAAAAAAGATGTTTTAAAACCTTTCTTGTGTTTTTTTTTACCTCAACGATTCACATCTGTTATTTTTGTGGGATCAATGGGTGCTGTTTTTTTTAAAGACGAATACTTTTTAAACTTCCCTAGAAGATAAGTCACAGGTTGTGTGTTCATTCAAATTGGATAATTTAGTTAATTTGTGTGACTTTCGCAAAGCTATGCTTATTTTATACACCTCCCCCTCCCCCCAAACAAAGAGAGGAAAATATCATTGTTTAGCCACCTCCACCAATTGTTAGAATTTGTACTGGTCCTCAGGTGTTTTAACTGGCATTTAGGAGAACACTGAGCTGTAACTATAGTTAACATGCTGTTTCAATCCAGGCCAATATAACTTAAATTTACTGTCTCCTGTACTATGTACTGTACTGTACATTGTACATGTAGTTTATTGTCAGTGCCTTGATGCAAGTTTTAAACAATTCAACATCAACAAGAAGAGACCCTTGAAGTGATAACAAAAAAATGCCTTGATGGGTCTGTTTGGAAATGACAATTAAGATTTAGTGGGCTGTGTTTCTAGTCACTAGTGAGTTGTTTGGAATCTCTGCACAGCTCGGATGCTTTCCAGACTACATGTACGTTAAAATCTTCAGACACTTTTCCCTTTTTTGCTAAATATTTATCACCATCTGGGGATTTCTCCCACATCTAATCTGAATATTGATTAACTTGTAATTTAAAGGATTTAATAAATTGATGATGTATATAAAGCAAACAAAATAAAGGTTTTTGACTAATCAGATTATGGAATATGGATTGTAATAAAATGTGTATCACCAGAAATCACTGTACAATTTACAACATGCCAGAAAACAAGGACAAGCTATCAAAACATCAATGTTAATTGCATTGTTCGGCCATGTTCGAAACAGCAGCTTTGGGTTCAAGTTTTGGCTACAGGTACCACACGTATGTACAATGTACATGTAGTGCATGTATACCTGTACACTAATGTTGGAGATGAAATCAGCAGCCTTCATGTACACAGCAGTATTCTAGACAGGAAGCTCACACATTTCCAGTATATACAGCTGCTGTACAGCCACAACCAAAGTTTCTCAATTTGGACTTGACCTTATAGTCACCTTAGTCTTAGATTCCCATCACTAATTATTGACAAATGATGGGGGATTGGACTGGTGTGCAGTGCCTTCAATAATTGATGTCTTATCAAATCTGTGAAACCTAAGGTGATGTCAATGCTGATGTCATTACACTGCTTAGGCCAAACAAAAAAAGTGTTCTGTTTCCGATTACTTGCCATTGTAAAATAGGGAAGGTAGGTCGGAAAGGTGTTTTTTTTTACGCTTTTTGTTTTAATGCTCCAAAATCTATGGAAGACCTCTTTAGTATACTTTAAACTCACATGGGGTACACAGGAGATGTTGCAGGTTAATATGGAGTAAGAATTGTGTCCAAAATATTTACAAAAAAGATAAATTTCCGGCTAAAACGATGTCTAAATGGTCTGCTCGCAACTTCTGTTGAGTCCACAATCAATCGTTCATCTGTTGAGCATATTCAACAAATACGTGCAACGAATTTGACAATCTTGTGCGCAATCTGCAGTTTGCGCTCTGCAGAATTGGCACCTCTATCTGTCGATTGAGCAAGCATGCATAATTTGTAGATTGCGCTCTGTGATTACGCTCTGCGATTGCGCTATGCATTGCATTGTGGGTATTTGGTGCTCGGTAGAATAGTCGCACACGACGACGGCCGTGGATCACAAAATCATGAGACTCAAATCACGGAGATATCGGTAAATTTGACTTGATGTCTTCTGGTTTTTATTTCAGTTTTGTTTGAAACATGTTAAGGTGGTCAAAGTCAGACATTTTGTCCATGGTACAATAATTTTTTGAATTTATTTATTTATTTTTGATTTATTGTTTTCCTTTTCAAGCCGAATAACAAGTTTAGGGTCGCGGCTTAAAGTTAGGGTAGGTCGGTAACCGGAAACAGAACACTCTTTTTGTTTGGCCTTAAATATTAAATGACAGTTTCCACCTTATCTCTTCCCATGCAATTTGATAGCGAATAATTAGATGCAGTTGCATACATGTAGACCCAGTGTACTGTAAAACTCAAAATATATAGTGTTGACTGATGATTTTGTGAGAATAATTCCATGCAATCTTTAAAAATGTATTGAACTTTGAAGAGATTCTTCATACATCTGGTCTTGATCATTTCCCTCCTCCATGATTAAGTTTATAGGTGTAGGGATTGAAAACAAAATGGTTCAAACAAAAGTTACAAAGCCTTTAGAAATTTTGTGGATTGCGGTTTCTCACAATAATTAGTGATGTGTCATTAGGGACGAAATGTTTGTTTTTGTTGATTCTGTTTGTGAAACTGCAGGAAACATTTTTACATCAGTAAAATTTTTGTTTGGTTTGGGCTTCTATATTGTGAAAAAGAGTTTATTACGTAGTACATACACACACCTCAGCATTTTGTGTAAATTCAGGTTTTGTAACCCTAACTTCCATGAGTGATTTACTTTAACAAAATCCAACACTCTGTGGTAACTCAACACCAAACTGCTTGACTCTGATTATGGTGATATGCCTGATCCCTGATATGTCTGATGTAAAGCATTACAGTCCCAATCTTTCTATTTGCAAAAGTGAAGGATTCAGAAGGACTAAGGCCAGTAGGCCCAAATGAGTGCTTATAAATCACAGGGTCAGGCATTCCAATCTTATCCAAGTTCAAACAATTTGTTGTGGAGTGACATAGGATAAGAGAATATTGGAGGTTTTGGGCCTCACTCTAGCCAAACTGCCTAGCATGTACATTAGATTAGAGTATAAGATAACTTTAAATGCCTGAAGGTGTAGAAGGTTTCCAAATAAAAACTCATTCAACCTTCATGAACGGTTGTTCTCAAACTCTTTATTGAAGGAAACATTTGTTTTTAAAACAAATTTATTCTCATCTATTAAATTTATTCTCTTGAAATTTATTCTCAAATAAAAATCAAGTGCATAATCAGTTGCAATCATACTACATGTACTGTGTAAACAATCTATTTGTAAATTTTTGTTTGTGCTAACATTCTGAGTACTTTCCTTTTATAAAATTTCGTCCAGGTTAGTGATCAAATCACAAATTTACAATTTACAAACATAGAGTTTTGTTATTGAAAGCCAAGAGGACTTTTACAAGTTCATGGTATACAATAGAAAAGGTCAACTGAATTGTTTGATGACAAACTTAAAATTAAATTGAGGTTTTCCTTGCAATTGAATATCTGCACAACTGGCTTGATGCCTGGGGCTGCAGATGGATTCCATAGATGAACAAGGGTACCCTACCCTGGCTGTAGATGCTCAGTGCTTGCTAAAGTGTCTCTGGCTATCACACAGTGATGTACGTGACAATCGTAGAATATAAAAGAGGTTGAACTTGCTCTCATGTTACACTGACAGGGCTGAACATTTAGTGTTGTTGCATAGAATTGCTCAATCTAGAGCGATATCGCTGCAGTATATTGCACTCGGTGTGTATGACAGGCATACTTGAGACATTCGTGCTCATGTAAAAACGTAAATTTCTAGTTGTTTTGAAGGAAGATTGTTTATATTAGAATGGAAGGATGACCTGGTTTCACACTATAATTGGACAATGTTTATTATTTCCATAACCTAGTTTTTACAATGTCTTATTTTGGATTATGAATCACGTGAGAAATTGGGAAACTACGTGACACTCGTAGAGTATGCAATGCTCTATGCCAAACCCAGGTACATGTACAGTACTTCCAGCCAAAAAAACTAAACTTGGTAAATTTTCTCTTCAGATATAGATGAGAATAAGGTCTTTCAAATAACACCTTTGGGCACGCAGGTGATTGTTTAGGATTTTATCTGATTTCAGGATGTTCTTTAAATCTCCTGGAGCCTTTAAATTAAAGAAAAAGTAACAGTCAACAAAGGGAGAAAGGAATAGTCCACATTGTTTCCAAACCTGTACACGTTTTATATTTCTGGTGATGCACTGGGTCTGTAAAGCTACTGAAGTGTAAACATCTGGGAGGTTCTGGTCTGAAAATAAGGGGAGAGCCCAGAACTGTAACCTATTTTTAGGAATTTTCACATTCTTCAAATCTCATGCTCCCTGAGTGAAGTCCTTTAATGTTATAAAGTTGTTCTCAATTATAGAAAAAGACAACAGATCACATTGACACATTTATGAAGGGTAATGTTTGTGTTGTCTTTGCGATTGTGAAGAAGTTCCAGTTATTGGCATTGGGATTCACATTGTAAATGTGCTTTACATTTATAAGGGAAAATAAACAATCATAAAGTGCTTGAGTTACCCACCCACCAACATTGCAGGACTGATTTGCTGAAAAGCACTTGTATTGTTTTCAAGAGGTCCTGGGTTTGAATCCGGCAATAGCCAACTTTGTTACTCGCTACCTGTTTAGAAAGATAAAAAATAACTTTAAAACATAAAAGCGCAGTTTTGTAAGGTTAGAAGTGGAACCAATCATCCCATAATTTTTTTTGTTTTTTGAAATGTCATTTTAATGGGGGAAATTGTGTTGGTCTTGTTAAAAATTGCTTTGTTAGGCAATTTAAAAGGAGTTTTTATAAGTTGTTTAATTAAATGTTTATACACTGTTCTCTTGAACGTGTAATAGCACAAATCTTGTTTGACATCTTAGAAGGAGCAAGGTGATTTTCATGGAAAGAGTCAATGTTTTAGTCAGAATTCTGACAAAAATGTACAGGGCCTAAATTTAGTGTTCAAATTGAAAAAAGAGTTTCCAAGTTGTTCACTTTTAAAAATAAATACTTTTTTAAGGAAAAGGAAAGGTGCATTCCAGTAAAAATTAAAACAGTTTCCAATCACATCCAGTACATGTACACAATGTAGGTAGTAAGGCTGTGTGTTCATTTTTGTAAACGTGTAAAAAAGTAACCATTTCCGAAACGGATGGTTACATTTGTAACCGTCCGTTTCATAAACAAAATTTTGAGTTAAATTTGTTTTGTTAACAACCGCGCATGTGATATCTTCAACACAGCATTTTGATTTCGCACAATCACCTCGCAAAATAAACCCCCCAAAACAACAAAACAAAACAAAATCAAGAAGAAAAAATCTTACATAATACAGTTAAATACTCTTATTGTTCATCCAGGGTATCCTAAATTGTTAATTTTTGTAGAATGAAGCCTTCACATTCTGTAGTTTTTCGTAAACAAGCTAAAATTTCCACGGAACTGTGCTCCGTTGACCATGCTGTCGACAGAATGTGCGTGCAGACCAGCGACGACAATGTTGTATAGTGGTTTTAGCGCTTGCACCAGCAATGGTGATATTGCACTTTCGGGGGAATTACTGCTTTTCCTGAGCATGCGCAGATATGTTATATGTTTGGTCAAGGCGTTTACAACTTGGTTTGTGTGCTATTGTGTAATTTCACCAATAGAGGGCGTTAACACGCTATCGAATTGTTTAAAACGCCCTCTAGAGTTCAATGTTTCTTGCATTTATTGTGGCACGCAAAGTAACGAACTAATGAAGACTACAACTTCAAGACTGTAAATTGGAAACGATATGCTTGTGTATGTCGCATGGGATCGTGCGTTGTGTACACCGTGATCGTTATGCGGTCCTACTACTTGCCGTCAACTCGCGGACTTGCCCTCAACTCGCCGTCAACTCATTTTCGTGCCATCAACTCATTAAATATACATCAAAAATTTATAAATGGGGCATGGAAGTGTTAAGTCTGGGCTAAACTACATATTTCCTAGGGTTTTCGGGAAAATTTCATTTACAAAAACGATTTTGTGTTGATAAATAAATAGTACCAATCATTGACATCTTGGGCCAAGACTAATCCATATGCAGGAAAAGCGCCCTCAGTTGCCATGTTGTGCAAGCGAGATAATTTTTTCACAAGAAAAAAACTAAATTTTTATTCTGAAATGTAACCTAAAACTTATGAGAATTCTCTTTTAGCTAATACTTTACAGTTTTATGCTTCTTTTGTGGATTTTAAATGTATATTGGAGGAGTTGACGGCGAGTTGACGGCATAAGTGAGTTGACGGCGAGTTGACGGCAAGTAGTAGGACCCTCGTTATTTGTTCAGCGTTTCGCGGCACTTTCAATTGAATTTTTTTAGGTTTATCCGAACCATAAAAATGTAAACGTGTAACCAGATGATCGTTCAGTTAACCGTGTAACTGTGTAACCGTCACAGCCTTACTAGGTACATGTAGTGCCACAAGTTGTAGTTCCATAAGACAATCTGAGAGCATATTTAAGACGAAAAACGTCAAAAAAAGGGCATTTAAAGCTTTACATATAAATATAAGATTAAGAACATGTACAACGTACATAAACACCTGTTTAAAAGGTTCTCTGTTTGTCTATAGCCGTGTTTGCACTGGACTTATTTTGGGTGAACTAACCGAGCAAATGGGTTACTTAACCATTTTAAGTCCAATGTGAACAGCCCAGGAAGTTTCCCTCCCAGGTAACTTACCTGACTTGAATGGGTAGTTTAACCGACCCAAGTCTGCCCGGTTAAATTGACCAGGTCAGTTTAACCGAGCCGAAAAGTCCAATGCGAACGCGACCTGGGTAAAAGCTGTCCCGGTAAAAAGCCGTATCCGGTCCCCCGATGTTTACACGTATGATGTTATTTACACGTCCCACGCACATGTAATTTACCCGGACGGAAGCTCGGTTGCACTCTCGCTGTCATGCACCCCGGTCAAAGGTCACTACGATAGCGCCCTCTTGTGTCTGTCTTAAGTTAGTCTGTAAGTTTTACCGGTCGTGTCAGTTAGTTTACCCACGTCATTAATCCAAGTGCAAACGCTGGTAAGTTTCACCTATTGGAATGTTAACCACAGTCTGGATAAAACATTAATCCAATGTGAACACGGCTTAAGAGAGTTGAAGAATTATAAGCAGATATTCAACCTGCTTATCACACTACATTGTGCTTAACAGCTTAATATAAATATGGTTATGAATGTGTTTATGTCATGAAGTAGCCTTATAAACATCTTGTAGGTTTTTTGAGGTCAACAGCAGTGGAAACTTGTGTACACAATCAGTCTTTTCTAGACCTGAGGGGAATAATTAAACTGGCGACAACTGTTTCATTAAAAAGTCGTTAAGGAAAAAGCCTTGGTGTGATTGCTGGGACTGTAGATAATTGCATGCTGTCGGGCTAGGCAGGAGCTGGACGTGTAAAATCACTAGCGTTTCCTGTTTTGTGCAACCCTGAAGTTAGCCAACAGCCAAATAGCTGGGGAAGAATTCTCTTGAATGAAGTGATGTGGAAATAAGTCTGATTGACATTATTAGAGGTTCTAATAGTTCCTTGCTCTAGATGTTTTATATTTCTGTGAATGCAAATTTTGTGAAGGTCTTTTTCTATTCATAAAAAGGTGCAAGTACAATGAATGTTATGACCTAGGTACATAATAAAAACATAGATGCTCATGACCTACGTGTAGGTATAAAATAACTACTTTATAATGATGTGAATGAAGAGCTCATGACTCAGTGGGTATAAAATAACTACTTTATAATGAAGAGGTTCATATAAATGACTCTGGGTATAAAATAGCTACTTTATAATAAAGAGGTTCACATAAATGACCCAGTGGGTATAAAATAACTACTTTATAATGAAGAGGTTCATATAAATGACCCAGTGGGTATAAAATAACTACTTTATAATGAAGAGGTTCATATAAATGACTCTGGGTATAAAATAACTACTTTATAATGAAGAGGTTCATATAAATGACTCTGGGTATAAAATAACTACTTTATAATGAAGAGGTTCATATAAATGACCCAGTGGGTATAAAATAACTACTTTATAATGAAGAGGTTCATATAAATGACTCTGGGTATAAAATAGCTACTTTATAATAAAGAGGTTCACATAAATGACCCAGTGGGTATAAAATAACTACTTTATAATGAAGAGGTTCATATAAATGACCCAGTGGGTATAAAATAACTACTTTATAATGAAGAGGTTCATATAAATGACTCTGGGTATAAAATAACTACTTTATAATGAAGAGGTTCATATAAATGACTCTGGGTATAAAATAACTACTTTATAATGAAGAGGTTCATATAAATGACCCAGTGGGTATAAAATAACTACATGTACTTTATAATGAAGAGGTTCATATAAATGACTCAGTGGGTATAAAATAACTACTTTAGGAATGACCTGGGTATTTACATAGAGCAAGTATTTGTTAGTACTGGGTATTTATTTTCCTGATTAGATTTCATTCAAACAACAATATGTCAGGAGATATTGGAGCTTTCAGTAAACTCTTAGATTAAAAGAAATGTTATTTAATTTGTCTTCTGAACTGAATCAACAAAATACATACCCTCGCTAGTTAACCAGGGATAATTCCATATCAATCAAATCCAAGAAATCAGCACATTAATATTTGTATGCCTGTCCCAGTGCAAAGAAAGCATTGTTTAAGAAGTTTGTTTTAAGACCACACGGGCTCTTTTCAGAGCCAACACTCCTCCAAAAAGAGATTTAAACATGGTTGTACCCGCAAGTTTACATGTACTAGTTATAGTTACTTTTTATTTTCCACACCATGCAAAGCTTCAAACATCAGTTATTTTATTTTAAGCCTGAAATTTGACATTTTCGTCTCCATACTGTATGTACACGTATGTATCTTGGCCTTGGTGTCTCTTTTCAAATTTCCCCACAATTTTTCCAACAAAAGTCCCAAATTGGAATGGACTTGTTTAAGACTGAAATTATAGGCCTGTGGTATTAGAGTATAGAGTGTACATGTAGATGATATTTAGTCCTTGATGTTGGTCATTGAGTTGTTTGGTCACCAAGGGATTGAACTTGACTTTTCTTGGGATGTCAATCTGTCTTTACCTGCCATTAAGAGAACGTACAGTATTAAAAAAATAAAAATTAATTTTTTTAAAATTTGTAAAAGCTCACTTAAATGTTAGCCTAATGCATTGACCATTATCACTCTGAAAAAATGTTCCTGCTGGGAGAAATTTTTTTATAAATTATGCAATTGTTTTACCAATTTCTGAAAAACATGAGCATCTAAATAAAACATGTAAATTTACAGTGTAGTGTACTATATAAAATATGTGCATGAAATAAAGTGTAATTAGCCACAGTTCAGTTTGATGATACAAACTGTACATATAGTTTTGAATACAAGGGATTTGGAAAGAATATACAGTTTGTTTATATGTATTCTTCCTAGCACACCCCTTTAATGTGTGATTTAATCCTCCAACTGAGGAATGAGGAGTGCATCTCAGTCCCTAGTCATCTCAGGAATGAGGTATTGAATTAGTCATTTTGACTGACACATGGATAAGAGGACTCTGAGTAGTTTCAACCTCCAGGGAAATAAGCCTCAGAAGTGACAGTTATTTGATGTATTATTGTTATCCTTATTCTTCTTATTAATTGTCTTTGAATATTGACAATTAAATTTGATTTGCTTTGATTACCAGCATGACATTATTATAATGTGTGGCATTTATCTAAACTGCACACAGTTTTGCTTGTTATTTAGACTATTGTAGACACTGGAGTTTTTTTAGTTTTTAATGAGAACTTTGCTGTCAACAGATCTTATCTGATCATACTTGAATCTTTTTCCTGTCTACCTATTGATAATTCCTGCCAAAAAACCCCATTAAGTTCAATGTGCAGTCAAACCTGATTTTGATTACTTTGTTCTGAATGAGTTAGTCAAAAGATGGCCACTCTGCTCTTGTAGGAACTTTTGAAATTACTGTTACTTACAATATTGTAATTATTTAATTTCTTTTCACACCATGAAAAATACTAATGTTTTTATTTCCACCATTTCTAGATCTTTGAATATGGATCAGGAAGAAAAGGAGAAGAATTTAAAAGAAGACAAAGACGCTTCAACGCAAGGTCCAAATCCTAATGCGGCTCCTGTAAATGAAAATGGTAAGCATGTCAAACAGGTTCAACCTTGGACTGATGTATGAGGTCAACTTTAGAAATGCTGTTCACTGCAGGGAACCATGGACAAATGATAGACATACTTGCATCAAGGACACAGTGTGGATTTTCTACCCATGTACTTTCCATCCTTTATTTTTCATTAAGTTTTAGATAAAAAGTCATTTAATTTATCAGAGCCAATACCGCTTGGACAAAACCCCATTGATATAGATCATCTATTGTACATGCTCTCTTAATTGTCATCTAAATGTAAAAGCTAGAAAGTTTGTTTTAGTTATACATGTAGGTCCACGGTTTGAATGTGGATACCTACATGTACCCACACACACCCACACACACATGTTTGTAAATGGTGTAAACAGAGGACATCCCATGGTGTGGACTTAGTTTTTTTAGCGACGTTCCCATTGGTTTTGTACACGAAACAAGCCGAGGACTGTCCCCGATGTGTCATTTTCATGGATCCCTTTTGTTAAAGTCCTTGGTTTAAATGTGTAGTGTTCCCCTACACACACACTAACTAAAATTGTTCTTCAGCTTTTTTGCCCCAAAGTGTTGTTACCACCTTTCCATGTATAATTTGTACAATGTGAAATCTTCTCAGAAACTCCAGGTCAGAATGTTGCATTTTGGAACTTTGCTCCAGAGTAACTCAAGTTATTGTCTGTACTCATTCTCAACAAATTTACTAAATAAAACTCATGGTCAGAATGTTGCACCTTTGAACTTCGTACACATTGTCTATACTCATACATGTATTTAAAAAGTTACACTTTTTAAGGTCGAGAGTGTAAAGGATTAAGAATCAAACTAGACTATGTGACCTTCAGGACCCCAATGGTCAATTCAGTTCTTGTCTGAAATTTAGTCTTGAAGGTCCCAAGGACATTTAAGTAGGACATTGTCAACCGAAATCATGGCCAAGACCAGGGGCAAGACCAAGCTTTAAAAGAACAAACTTACTTTGTGAGTTTCTGCTTGGCTTAATAATTTGTCAAGCAATGTAATACACTATACATGTACATGTAATACGAGTGTGTTTGTACTTGAGTAAGATTTGAAACTTTGCATGGTGGGAATACGATATGGAAAGGTTTGCGGTGACACCATGTGCATGTAATAATCTCTCTATGTGAGTTGGGGGTGGTTCTGAAAAGAACCGTTGGTTTTTCAACTCCTGAAAAACCAACGGTTCTTTTCAGAACCACCCCCAACTCACATAGAGAGATTATTACATGTACATGGTGTCACCGCAAACCTTTCCATATTGTGTTTGTACTGTTTTTCTGTTTCAAACATCATACTCAAATTAGACATTTGTTAGACATTGAGGACTGAATGTGTTTCATTTAAAGAAAATTAGCCTTCTATGAACCATGATGAAACTCAATTTGATTGTTCCAAGAATAAAAGGGTCAGAGTGCAATACAACATTTTATACTGGGATTCATGAATGGAATCTACTGCCTAATAATAGCATCAAATGTTCTAATAACATTATCAATTTAAAAGGGCAGTGAAACAACATCTCTCCTCTCAATATACATGTACATTGTTCTACAAGGGGTAGTTCCACAAATTTCTTTTGTTCCAAGAATAAAAGGGACGGAGTGCAAGACATTTTTTGTATACTAGGATTCATGAATTGAATCTACTTCATAATAGCTCAAAATGTTCTACTTATCTATTTCAATTTTAAAGTGCAGTGGAATGTTGACATGTCTCCTCTCTATCTATTTTCTTTAAAACAGGGCTGTTTTTGTACATTTTTTAATGAGCATTGTTCGCTTATGTTTTTTGTTTTTTTGTTGTGATTTTTGTCTTCGTGTTTTTAAGGACCCCGATGGAAATTAGCTGTGTTTATTCAGCTTTTCGGGCTATCCTTGGCTTTTAATCTGTTTACTTGTATTGTATTTTCTATGATGCTTGATTTTAATGCCAAATAAAATAATAAAAATAAATATTAAAAAAAGGTGTGATTTCTCAATTAAATCACTATTACAATTACAAATGTCAATCGCAAATGCCAATCACAGGTGACAGTTACAAATTATAACCACAATGACAGTCACGAATGACAATTACAAATGACAATCACAAATGACAATCACAAATGACAGAATCAGATGGATAATCATGGTTGCTCAGAGTGTGTTTACAAACAGTCTACATGTAGTTCTTGTGCCATCATTTTATGAGTGTATCATACATGTAGTGGAGTTATATTACTCTACTGTCAGTGTCAGTATCAACTGAAGTCTAGCCTTAGTAGGCCAGGTTGGTCTTGTGGTGGAAGGAAGTTCTTATATATTACTCACAGCATTGGGACATTGCTGCCAGGCTTGGTCCTATGCTAGTAACATGTGTATGTACATGTAGTTGTATGTGAAGTTATTATTAATAGATCATACAATGTATTACTGATGTACAGAGTAAGGGAGGAAGTGCCTTATGGGGGGGGGGGTGTAGGGACTGCATTATTCATAATGATCTTGAACTTTATTATGATTGGTGGTATTGAAGACTTCCAGTGTGTAGGTGGCACTACATACATTAATGTAAAACCATTGGTTTTAAAAATGTGTCCATTCTCAGGATGACGTAAAAATGGGAGATTTTCTTGACATGTTTACTGGCATGGCACCTATACATTCAAACAAGGGAATTATCTCGTACATGTCTACTGGCACCTAGCATAGCAAATTGGGCAATTATCTCATTTCATTTCATTTTATTTCTTTTCATTTATTCTGGTTGTGAAGCCAAGGACTCTCAGAAAGCGAATTTAAGGCCTAACAAAAAATGTGTTGGATTGCCCTTTCCCGACCGACCGTAAAAGGAGCAAAATCTCGGTCGCGGTTGCTATGGGTGTAGTACATTTTTTCTGCGTTATTAGCGCGTCAAGTAAAGAATAAGACATATCATGTGATGCACTCTAAACCAATCAAAAGGCAGAATCTTTGTAAGGGGTGCTATAATATTCTTTATCCCCGATGCAAAATTGAATCTAATCATTGTTTCATTTTTACTTTAGACTTTAATTATTGCTGCACTGTGTTTTCTCCACCGTTTTCCCAATGTGGAATTTTGCTCCAAAGTGTATAATTATACATCTTGTCATTATGTTGTGTGGTCAATTTGAACTGATTTCTTTATCATTTTGTCTTCTATCTACAGTTCATAGTATAGATACAACTCAAGCGATGTTTTTGCCTGTCGGCGCTTCCATCTCTCTTCTTGTTATGTTTTTCTTCTTTGATTCAATGCAAATGGTGTTTGCTGTTTGCACAGCAGGTATGTATACTACAGTAAACAGTTTACCCTTTGTAGGATTCGAACCACCAAACTTGCATCATCATCATAAACTGATATCAAGATTGGCCCCATACTGTACATGTATTTAAATGAGAAGAATTATTGATCGCTTTTGTATTGAAAACTCTGACAATAAGATATTTCTGACAATTTTATTTCATGCCATTTTTCTTATACCATTGTGTATGTAATTTGTAATGTGTTTCTTTTGTAGTCCGTATTGAACTTGAATGTTTTAGTGCACACTAGGAATTGTTTTGAATCTTTTTATTTCTAAACTGTGATGAAAGAAATATATTTGAATTGAAAATTTAATTTAACTTTATAACAATTTATACAATGAAATAAAAAAACTGCACCCAAGTTGATATGAAAATATAGTTTTAAAGAAAGATATTGAACAATGAAAACTGCAATTTTTTAATAAAAATATCCCAATCAATGATTTCCAATCTAAACAGAATAAACTTTCCTGATACAAACCTAAACAGTACCAGCCTTAAGGACCTCCTGCACTGACTCAGCATATTTTGTTTGTTCTGCAACAAAATCAAGCAATGCTTGAAGCATAGCCACAATATGTGTACAACTATGTTTACTCTGACATGAACCATAGCTGGCTTTAATTTATGAAAATATTGCAAAGTCTAGGGAGTCAATGACTTTTACAGTCAGTTGTTGTTGAGGTTTTACATGTAGGTAGATTAAGAGTGGTTGAATGGGGGGGGGGGTTACATATATTGAAAGACCTTCCCCAAATGGGAACTTGAATTTTGTGTAGAAAATCCTGCTGTCAATTCCTGGTACGTGTACATGTTAAACAAAATAACAAATTAACATGTTCCAATTTAATTTAATGCATTAAACTAGTGCATCTTCCTTAAGATTACAACTGAAACACTTAATTGGGAAAGTTCATCACTAATACAATGTATCAAACTCGTACATCTTCCTTAAGATTACAACTGAAACACTTAATGGGGAAAGTTCATCATTAATTCAATGAATCTAACTAGTGCATCTTCCTTAAGATTACAACTGCAACACTTTAAGGGGAAAGTTCATCATTATTTCAATGTATCAAACTGGTGCATCTTCCTTAAGATTACAACTGCAACACTTTAAGGGGAAAGTTCATCATTAATTCAATGTATCAAACTGGTGCATCTTCCTTAAGATTACAACCATCATTATTTCAATGTATCAAACTAGTGCATCTTCCTTAAGATTACAACTGCAACACTTTAAGGGGAAAGTTCATCATTAATTCAATGTATCAAACTGGTGCATCTTCCTTAAGATTACAACTGAAACACTTTAAGGGGAAAGTTCATCATTATTTCAATGTATCAAACTAGTGCATCTTCCTTAAGATTACAACTGAAACACTTTAAGGGGAAAGTTCATCATTATTTCAATGTATCAAACTGGTGCATCTTCCTTAAGATTACAACTGCAACACTTTGAGGGGAAATTTCATCATTAATTCAATTTATAAAACTCGTACATCTTCCTTAAGATTACAACTGAAACACTTTAAGTGGAAGTTAATCATTAATTCAATGTATCAAACTGGTGCATCTTCCTTTAAGATTACAACTGAAACACTTTAAGGGGAAATTCATTAATGTTATTTTTTGGAAGTGTAAATTAATTCACATCCTCTAGTTGAGAAGAAACATTCCCTATAGATTAAACCATATGGTTATATCTAACTGTAAACAATGAAAATGGTTTGTTTTGTCTGGGATTCTGTGCCCATTTTTATTTCGGCAAACAAAATAAGAAATGTTGTGACTATGGGGGTCTTCAAACGCCATTTTCTAGACCTTTACGGTATTTCAGAGGCATACATGTATATGGGATTTTTATAAACAGCGAGGTTGCAGATTGAAATGATTTACATGTAATTTTTTGTTTGGTAATTATTAATGCTATACCTTTTCTTTAAACTGCTTTTGTAAAAGTGGAGCCCTGCTTTCATGTCCTGATAGGAAAACAAACAATATCAATTAAAATCAATCATGGCTGTCCACTTACAGAGAAAGTGATCTTGCCTACAAACAAATACAAGTGAACCCTTTTCTCCTATTCCCAACCTAAGAAAAGGTTATCTTAAGATCATGTCTAGTTCATTCTGATAGGTAGACACAAGGAAGTCAATATCTTGCATGTATTATTATATTCACAGCAAGCACCAGTAGCAGTCTTCAATAAATGCAAATATGATATCAATACAATCTACTTTCATTATTCATGTGAATCTTAAAGCAAATCAAACGTCTACGATGTACGGCAATAAAGTGGTGTCATTATTGATACAGTGAAGCTCCTTTCACTTTCACATTCATACATGTATGATTTATAAAACTGTATTTGAGTGTTTGTTCCAATGCAACATGTACCAAGCTCAAATTGCCATTCTCCATAAATTAGCATCAATCAATGTGCACCAAATGAACAACATCAATTAAATTGAATATTGATTCCATGTTAAACCTGGATTGTTGTTTGTTGTTTTGTCCATTGCAGTATTAGCTACAGTAGCCTTTGCGTTCCTGCTGTTGCCGATGTGCCAGTATTTATTAAGGCCTTGCTCCAATGGAACAAAGTAAGTTTACAATTAGTAAAACATTAACCCCTCTGCTACCCCTACCTCGCCCCACCACCACCCACCACCACCCACCACCAACCCCATAGGCATTGTGTCTGAGATTAGCAACATTTTTATTCATCAGAATTCTTCCGAGTGTTTCCATGGTTACAGGGATCAGAGTTCCGCTTTTAAAAGATTCTTTGTGACTTTACAAATTGTGAACATGTCAAGTCATGAGAATCAAATGTATGATTCATGTGGTCCATACAACTTGAATGGGGGGGGGCTCTGCAAAATAACAAGCTGTACAACTTGTTGCCAACCATAGCATTCTAGTTATAAAGACTTGGTACACTTTGGGCTTTAGTGAATGGTGTGACTATAACTAAAAACAAAAGGGATGTTATGACTGAAATATGTGTATATGTAAGGGAAACAAATTATAAAAGCAATGGCCTTTTGATATGAAAGTAAAATCTGTTTGTTTAGATGACAATTGTTCAGAGCTTGGAATACCAACTGGACAACTGGACAGAGTCCAGTGATTACTGAACAAGTCCTGCAAGCTAGTGTTTTCCCAAACACATACTTCTGAAAATTAACTAATGTACCTGAATTCTGTAGCTCCTCAATTTAAAACCTGGTCCTTAAAGGTCAGTAAATACATATATGTGTATATAAAGGGAAAGAAGTATTTTAGCTCTTTCACAAAATATTTCTGGTTTGCATCAAAAGTTTTGAGCTACATACTGTATATGAGACCTGTGGTCAAGTAGTTATTATTTTCTTGAAATTTGAGCCTTGTTACTGGTTTCGTTGTTGTTGAAAAATTTGGTTTTTGTACATTCAATTAAGAAAAACAGATAAATGTGGTGAGTCTATAAATCAATGCATTTCTGCAACTTTGCCTTCAGCACCATCAGAAATGCTGTATTTTCACTGTATATCTTTATGTGGTTTGATTAATGGCATCAGAGGCTTCTACGGGAAGACCAAAACGCTGAACCAAACTTATTTCTGATTGTGAAAAAAGAAAGGTTTAATAAGAACCATAGAAGGAAAAAGATTTAAGAAGACATGATTGGTCATGGAGACTTGACATTTTACATGTACTTGATGGAAAAAGTTTGATAAATTGCCTAGGAATAAGGCTCAATCTGTCAGCTGACTTGATTTATGTCCAAAAGTTATTTGAAATTAGAGAGGCAGGGAAGGATGTTTGATGAGAAGTTTAAGCTAGTAATAATGGACATATGCTTACATGTACATATTTTAATTGGTATTTGTTGAACTCATTGTTGTAGCAGGGCTTGATGAGCTTCTTACCTTTAATGCAATTAGTCAGACCCTACAGGGGCAGAACATCCTTCATTTCATGTACCTCATAAACTCATAAAAATGTAATCGTTTTTTTTTCTTCACAATATGCATTTTCTAACCTTTATTATGTTCATTGTGTTCATCTAATTTGGCTGCAACTATGTAGAGAGAACAAAATACTGGTTCATCGAAACCAAATAAATGATGGGAACAATTTTAATTTTTAATGTGTTGATCGCTAATAAATTGTTTACTTTTGTTGCCAAAAAGGAATAGATACAACATTAAAGCACCCTAAGTTTAACAACCTGGGCATCTAACATAGTGTTTGTCACAGTACACAGTGTGCAAATGTACACTTTCTACCTGTACACCTCTCACATGTTATCATTACACCCATTGCCATCACAGAGTGAAATCTCAAATATCTGTGCCTCAGAATTTAAAGAAGAATAGCGCATCATAAAGAGGAAGAAAAAGAATCACCATGGTTACAGGTTACCCTAGAGTGGACTGGTTCATAAACAAACAGAAGATCACCAGTGAGAATGGGTTCCAGTGAGAATGGGACATCTAATCAAATGGTTAGGATTGGTTGCAAGACATCTTAGGTTGGATTCAGAGGGTTGCCTGAGGATGTCCAGTCATTCTAAGAGCAACTCTTGACATCTTACCTGTCATCCCTCAATCTTCTGTCTCCACCTGCTCTGGTGATGTAGATGAGATTCAGAGGAAATCTACACCTTTGGCAATATACAGTGTATACTGTTTATGCATTCATAGTTTAAGTGAATACATAACATGACATGGTTTATGAGTTCAAATAAACCAACACTTTTAATTTATTCAGAGTTGTTTGTTTCTATACTTTATTATAGCTGTAAGGATTTCAAATAAATTGAGGTGTATATTAAGGCAGCGTCTGACTGCAAACCACTAATCTCTGAAAGCTTCTATGATATTACAGTCATATTAATGTCAATCAACCACAGGATTACAATTTCTTAAACTTTGTTTTGTTTTTCAAGAAGAAAGAAAATAACCATCCAGGTAATTTAAATGAGCAGTGTGCTGAAACGTACCCTAACATGTTTCAGTTACATATGTATTTTTCTGGAACGATGGTTTAAAATGGAACTTTTCACCGGGTTTTGAATGATATGTGAATGTTTCTTTTTGAGCTAAAGGGACCCATTCATGTCCATCCATTTATTATTGAAAGTGTAATGAAGCATGAATACCATGCCCGACTTCGACATATGAATTGCATTTCTGACCTATGTCATGTATGTAGGCCCTTTTAATTCAATAAGAAGATACAACATTTGGGATTTTAAGGCAAAAGTTGTTCTAAAAATGGATTGCTTCTCCTGATAGTTGACTACACATGTACATGTTATATATAGCCACACCTGCCATGCCAGCCACCTGGATAGAGAAGCCACCTGCTATATCTGCTCACTTCTTACTGTCCTAACCAATTTACAAGCCAGTGGCCACATTTCCTCTAATACTGACTGCATATTTGTTAATTGGGACTATTTGTTTTTGCTTCTACCACCAGGATTTCATTTGGATGTTGCGGTCGTTTCACATCGGCAGAAATAATGTCATTTTGTCTTTCTGTCATGCTGGTGTTCTTGTGGGTTATGACAGGTCATTGGCTGCTCATGGATGGTAAGTCATGCATATTCATACAGTCTGTGGATGAAGCTACTCAAGCCACTGGGTCAAAGGTTGGCAGGCACAAAGTGTACAAGTTCTAGTGGAAGTAAATTCAAATTCATGTGTTTTGTGGAGATGACAGATGTTAAATTTAAAATGAACAAGATTTTGAGAATTCAGAGATTTTTATTCAGATGTTATTTGCAGAAATGATGTAGGAATTTTTAAGTGACAATGAGTAATTTCCTATGTAGACAATGTGGATGTCACATGTTTACAAAAGAGTATCCAAGCCTAGACTATTGGTATGCAGTACGTGTACACAGCACAACCTTTGATGTAGATGGCAGTGTTTGGTTTTGAAGGACTTTTGATTATAAGATAGAAAGGAGCATCTCAAAATTCATTCTGTTTTTGTTCTTACAATTCTTGATTTTGCGTTTTAAACAAGGTACATGTAAGCAATCTTGCCTACCAGTCATGAGTAAATAACAAAACAAAATGATAACCTTTGTAGAGTGTTCAATGTCTCTGTTTTGGTTAGGAACATAACATGCACAACTTGTTCTTAACATAAACTTCCCTACTGGTTTGACATCAACTAGTGAAAGGAACGAGTTTCAATTAGGTTTGACAGGTTACTATGAGAAGTAAACTTGTCTCAGAGGACTGTTCTTGCTACTTGAATAGTGTTCAGAATATTTCTACATGTAACACCATGTATTCAAAGCAAGTTGGAGCTCTCTACATACGTACACGTACATGTATGTTACTGAATATGTGCCATAACGCATTTATGATGTAACTAGTGCAAACAATACGCTATGCCCTACATGCACATGTATATAGTCACATTTTTACTGATCTTATTTTGTAGTTAATTACAGACAGTACATACATTCAGTATTGTGTGATTTTTCAGGATTTTTTCCGAATTTAAGATTTTCTCAAAATCTCCTTATTTTTTGTGTGCATTAAAATTTTCTTGAAAGAAGTAAAGCAGTCACCAAAGGGAGAGAGAACTAGTCCACATTGTGTCCAAACATGGTGTTGTATTTCTGGTGATGCATAGAGTCTTTAAACCTGTAAATGTCTGCGATATTCTGGGTCTCAAACAAAGGGGGAACATTCACTTACTTCTCATCCTTGAGTATTGTACCATGGAATTCAATCAATGCAGTGTAACTCAGTCATTGTCTAATGCCTGCACTGTCTGGCAAGGTTTGTGAATTATAGCCACTTCCTTTTTTTTTTTTTGAAAAGTGGAAATACAGCTGTATATTTGTTGGCAAAATGTTGATTTATAAGGCCTAAATATCATAAAAATGGAAAGAGAACCTTAACTTGGTTTTTTTAGCCTTTCCTATTTAAGACGAACTGATAAATAACTCCATGATATTGGAGGAAATTGGCATTTAAACAAACATACTGAAAAAAACATGTAACAATGCATTCAGGTTTGTTGTGCTTAAAGAAACAAAATTGTGGTATGCTACAATTTTGTGAACTTTTGGTTGACTGACATGTATTATATAGTCCAGTTAGTAAACCAAATTGTTTTTAGTGTGTAAAGAAGTTTTTGTATATGCTCAAATCCCAAGGTTTGTTTGTCTGTTTACATAAATTATTGTTATTTCTAAAAGATCTTCTCAATGCAGCCTACAGGCTAAATTATTCAGCATATTGATATTCTTTCCACACATGCACAGTTTATCCCTGCCAACCTTTTACCCCAGTTGGTTCTTCTCTTGTGACGACACTGGTCACATCACACAAAATGTACATGTGAAACTTCCTTTCCAATCTAGGGTAAACCATAAAGGTTCTAGGCTGTTCATCCAATGACTCTAGTTAGAAATTAATGACACTATAAATGAAAGAATTCTTTCACCGATCTGTTTTCACACTTTCAAGAGAATATTTGCCAAATGTATATCTCCCCTACAGTGTAGATCAGGGGATTTCCTGGGATTGCATTTCAAAGCATAGATATTGAGGCGATGGAATTAGATTCTTCACTAAAGGTTAGGGCTGAATTCATTGCAGCCTCATGCATAATCCATAGATATCCCCAAATGGTTTAAGGGAGTCACTGTGGAATTCTTTGTGAATAGTCAAATCAATCTACCACACAACCAGCAGTATGACTTCAGTTTACAGACAACTTGAATTGAGTGTGTGTTGAGAGTGACTACTTGTAATGAACAATTAAAAACGGCATTCAAAATCCTTTTGGGAAATAGGTATGCATACATTGCACTTATGTCTAGGCTTTTGTGTTGATCAGCCATTTCAACCAGGCCTTTTTGGTAGGTTTTATAACTCAGCCCAGGGTAGCCTTTTATTGTTTAGTTTATTTATGAGCAATAAATCATTGTAGCTGATAGATAAACACCACTTTGATACAAATTGAGTCGTACTCTAAATATGTTTGACATTTGCTCAAAGATGCCATGTGTGATACCGTGCGGAATAATTTGACTTCATTCAAAATCCTTCATCCCACCAGCCACTGCCCCCTCCTCCTCCCACCCCCTCCAAAAAAATGAATAAATAAATGAAATGAAAATAAATAACAAACTAAATCAAATAAAGAGACAAGGGAGACCCGTTAAGACATTTACTACCTACATCATTTTCTCTCTGGTTTCTCAGAGGACTTCCTTGTGCCTCAATAACCGCCTCCTCACATCTTCAAAGCTTTACCTCTGTACTTAGCATGTCTGCTGCAGCAGTGTTTTTTAAGCCGAGGTGCGATATCGGACACTTTTTATTCATGAAGTGCAGGTAATGGGAGATGCTTCAATCCACTGTTGTTCACCACACAGTATCTCACCCCCCTCCCCCCAAACCCTGCTGCCATGAGTGATTTTTTTCATCCATATTTTATTTCAGAGAAATGGAGATGTAAATGAAGGCATGTTTTATTTACTGACTTGCTACGTTAGCTGTCAGGGACATTCTTATGTTTTGCTGTCACATCCAGTGAGACGACTCATCAGAAACCTCTTTGTAATCACTTAGGGTTGTCCTAACCCATTTGTTAAATATTTGTGCAGACAAATAGTTCCATCTTCGGTGTCTACTAACTGACTGTCTAATCATTATTTGTATGGACATGTGATGTACATTTAGATTTCAAAGGGTACAAATCATTATATTGCATTGACTAATGACTATTTGTAACCAGTAAGATTTGCGGTAAAACCATGTGCAGGGATGAGATTCTTCCGACTTTTGTTGGAAATCTGACCTTTGTGATGTTGAGCATCCGACGTACAAATTCAGTTCAAAATTTCCGCCTTATATTTTTTTGAAATCTGACTTCTGTCCATGCCCTAAAGCCTTGGACAGCATGGTGTGGTGACGCACAATTCCTCAGAAACTTTAGCTTGTTAGATACAAACGACACAACGTGTAGGTTTTATTTGAATAAAATGATAATATCCTTGATGATCGAAAGGATAATTTTACAGTTTTAATGTAAAATTGTTTCTTTTTGGTTTGTTTGTTTGTTTGATTACAAATTACACACTAGGGTTAGGGTTAGGATTAGGAAAATACACTAGGATGGTCGGAACATAGGGGTTTCAGGACATAAAGGGTGTAACAATTAGGTAGTCACTGAACAACGTACATGTACATTGGCTGCTGTTCATGTACATGTAGTATGTACATCAGCTGTAGGGATAACACTGTTAACACTGCACCTTGATCATGCCATCATACTGTGGCAAATTGTCCACATCTTTCTCCAGCAGTAACATTAAAACCTTTCTAAATCTTCTTATTTCATCAAAAGAGCACAATTTGTCTTTCTGGCCTCGAGTCTGTTTATAAAACCTAATTTCCTGTACCACAATGAAAGTCTTGGGTTTTTTTTCTTCATCTTTACTCATACCATGACAATGCTTGAGGTTTGTTTTGGGTTAACATGTAGCTTTATTTAAAAATCAAGGTCTTTTGTGTTCGTGCAGTCTGGCATGACATTTGAATAAAGCTTGATGGGAAAGATATACATCATTGCGTACATAAATTCTTTCACTCGATATTGAGTTTTGTATCAAGTTCTGACATTTGCAACAGTTTACACACAATTGAAATACCTGCAATAGTCATGAAGGGATTTTACACAAATTGGGGACAGGTGACACCAGTTGCCTATGGCCTATTCAAAGGGTTGAAACATTACTAAGGCTGAGTCTGAAACAAGCGACTCTGGCTACGGCTATGGTTGTGGCTTCAGGGGCAACATTGGAGAATAAGCCTTTAATTCAGCCATCCAGTCATAGCCACTGCCAAAGCAGTCAATTCAGACACAGCCTGATGATCAGGGCTATGTCATAAAAAGGATAAGAGAAAAGAAAATGCATGTCAGATCTTATGAAAAGTAGTTCAATTGTTATCAAAGATCAGAAGATAATACATTGGAGGAATATTATCCAAAGCATAGGCAGTGAATTATTTGAATGAGCACAAGACTATTGATTGTATAGACATGAGGAATGGGAGTTACATGTATATAAGAGCTGGAGATGAGGACACTACCATTAAACCATCAGAATGTCTCTAAGGGCTATCAATGGGATGATTCAAGAGAACAAGACTAGAACCACAGATGCAAACCTTGTACTGTATCTTCTAGCTGACCTCAAATCTAGTTTTAAATTAGAACAGTGCAGTGTAGTATTCTGATCACGTTGCACCATAAATACTTGAAAGCATACATTGTGCATTTATATAAGTAATGTTAAAGTGCAGTCTTGCCTATCAATCTACAATATATCAGTCATCACTTTATTCTACAAAGAGCTCAATAAGACTCCTTCCACTGAAGTCACTCCCAAGGCAACTGCGCACTGCACTCACGCACAGGGAATCTGATTCCTAAAATGGCGCAACCAAGATTTATCAAGAGTGATGACGTCGGAATTGAAGCCGTCAAAATATAGCATAGATTGTACATGTAGTAATAAGCTTAATGCTCGATGATACTTTTTTTTAACATCCTAGTAGATCCTTGTCATGTGATTAGAGCATTACCATTTATTCAAGTTATCATTCATTCAAGTATTCCTTCTTTATCACTCATTCCAGTATTTCTTCTTTATCATTCATTCCAGTATTCCTTCTTTATCATTCATTCCAGTATTCCTACTTTATCATTCATTCCAGTATTCCTTCTTTATCACTCATTCCAGTATTTCTTCTTTATCATTCATTCCAGTATTCCTTCTTTATCATTCATTCCAGTATTCCTACTTTATCATTCATTCCAGTATTCCTTCTCTATCATTCATTCAAGTATTCCTTCTTTATCATTCATTCAAGTATTCCTTCTTTATCATTCATTCCAGTATTCTTACTTTATCATTCATTCCAGTATTCCTTCTTTGTCCTTTATTCAAGTTTTCTTACTTTTTCTTTCATTCAAGTATTCCTTCTTTATCATTCATTCAAGTATTCTTTCTTTATCATTCATTCCAGTATTCCTTCTTTATCATTCATTCCAGTATTCCTTCTTTATCATTCATTCCAGTATTCCTTCTTTATCATTCATTCAAGTATTCCTTCTCTATCATTCATTCCAGTATTTCTTCTTTATCATTCATTCCAGTATTCCTACTTTATCATTCATTCCAGTATTTCTTCTTTATCACTCATTCCAGTATTTCTTCTTTATCATTCATTCCAGTATTCCTTCTTTATCATTCATTCCAGTATTCCTACTTTATCATTCATTCCAGTATTCCTTCTCTATCATTCATTCAAGTATTCCTTCTTTATCATTCATTCCAGTATTCCTTCTTTATCATTCATTCAAGTATTCCTTCTTTATCATTCATTCCAGTATTCCTACTTTATCATTCATTCCAGTATTCCTTCTCTATCATTCATTCAAGTATTCCTTCTTTATCATTCATTCCAGTATTCTTACTTTATCACTCATTAGAGTATTCCTTCTTTATCAATCATTCCAGTATTCCTACTTTATCATTCATTCCAGTTTTCCTACTTAATCATTCATTCAAGTATTCATACTTAATCATTCATTCAAGTATTCCTTCTTTATCATTCATTCCAGTATTCTTACTTTATCATTCAATCCAGTATTCCTTCTTTGTCCTTTATTCAAGTTTTCTTACTTTTTCTTTCATTCAAGTATTCCTTCTTTATCATTCATTCCAGTATTCCTTCTTTATCATTCATTCAAGTATTCCTTCTTTATCATTCATTCAAGTATTCCTTCTCTATCATTCATTCAAGTATTCCTTCTCTATCATTCATTCAAGTATTCCTTCTGTATCATTCATTCAAGTATTCCTTCTCTATCATTCATTCCAGTATTAATTCATTTACATGGAATGTTGAAACCATATTGTTGTAACATTGTAAGGAACATCAGTCTCCCACATTCATTTGTTTAACATGTCACTCGCTTCAACAGGGCTCCTATTCAAATACCTGCAGGACATGCACAGTCTATTGGAAACTTATTGTCCACCTGCAAATGTACAGTATATATTAAATTGGGATTCTTATGAACATACTGAACACAAACCTTTAATGAGCACACAGACCGGTTTAGTGTAGCACACACTGTGATCTGCCAAGATAACGCTTGATGTAAATGGTTGTGTGGTGGCACTTGGTTCCTGGGAGGTTATTGTAGGCAGCTTTTTACAACAGTCTTCCCTTCTTACATCATGAAATTCAGCTCAATTATTGAACTATTGGAAATAACTATATTCGGTAATAAGCATACTCGGTAACAAACTTATTTTACTGAGACTTAAATGAATACCAAATCACTTGAATCTCATCTGGGAACTATTAACATGAAGCTTGGACATTCACACAATTATTTATTTGATAACAAAGGATCTGTTGCCCGAGATTTGGAGATACCACCAAACCTGGGAGATTGTTTGTACTCAATGAGTCAATACAAAAGTATAGTGTAATGTGAACATGCTGATGGATGTGTGGTTTGTGATACGCAATTAGTTCCTTTGTATTGATAATAGAAATCACACACACTTGACTGAATGCAGATGTTGCTTCAATACATGTGCAATTGATTTTCTAGAGATATCGATTGAAACAAAATAAAATACATGTAAAACCTATTGTTACAATTGTCGCCCTGTTCTCATTTAAACATGGACCTTGCTTTGTCTGTGATGCTGGGATAAATTAAATTGAGGCTGAACTTGTCACATGCAATTTATCTGATTGTGTACACTGCTTGAACCATACAGTTGTGGTTGACAAAAATAAATTATACATAAAAGTTCAACTATCACTAAATAGACATTACATGCTTGTGTACAATATATGATATTCCATTCCCATCTGGCTAAAATCAATTGTGCCTGTTGGATTATTTGTTCTATGCATGTACATGTGTGTATGCAACCATCAAAACAACTTCAACAGAGTGATAATAATGTTTTATGTATATTATATATGATCTACCATTTTGTGTTTGAGTTGTTTGTATTTCATTGTTTCAGTTTGATGTTTACCCCTCATAAGTTGTAGCATTTCAATGTTTCAGATTTTGCCGTTACGTATACTGATTGTTGTATTTACTTTAAACCTTGTACTGTTTTCTTAAACTTTAATATTTGGCCCTTAAGGAAAGCAGCTACCGAGCAGCTACTTTGTTGTAGAAAGCAGCAAATAAATTATAAATAATGTCAAACAAAAACTCTCATAATACAAATGCAAAGAACTTGCAAAATGTTGCAACACCTACTCTGAAAGTGATCACCCAAACCTTGCCACCCAAGCACGAGAACCACTGGAGTGCAAGAAATCTTCCTGGCATGATGGCCATAATGTAAAGAAGGTGGATTTTCAAAACAAAGCGCCATACAATGTTGCCGCATTCCACGAATCATGTAACTGATAGTAAGCTGAGAAACTGGTGAGGTTGCTATTCACTTTATCAAGAGTAGGTGCTATTTATGTAGCTAGAAACAAATCCCAATATGACCTTGAAATCATCCATGGAGGATGAAACTTGATAGAGTCAGATGAGCACAACTGGTTGGTTTATCAAGGTAGTGAATGAACAAATGAATGAATGAATAAACAAATTAACATGCCTGGCAACATAACTTGTAGACTTGGTTCCAAGTCCGTGATCGTGGTTTTTAGTCGTCCTGAAAGCCGATACATTATTGGCTGAAACAGCGCCCTCTTGTGGATAAACCTCCGTCTTTAACCTACAATCACAGACTTGGGAACATTGTTCGTCGGTTTGTACACACCCTATGGCGAATTAGTCCAAAAGGGGACGGAACACTCTGATTGGTCAGAATCTCCGAGGCCCTTAATAAAATGCACATTCAAACTTAACCGTTTATACCACGGGATAATAGTAGGAAATACAACATTGATGCACGTGTAACTAATCTGTCTCTGCTCGGTGATTCAACTTACAGTTTGGAAACACAAAAAAAAAAAAAAAGTGATTCTAGTTATTTTATTTAAAATACTAAAAAACGTTGGGAAAATCATTGGACGATACCATTCAAATCAAAGGTATCATAATTTTTCGTCTAGTAAGGATCAGGTTGTTTGTCAAGTTTATTTTTCAACATTTTGAGATTAAATCTTGTTTTATTTTATGTATAAATTATATATAGCGTACTGTACGTACAAAGCACTATAAAATAAAAGCAATGGCTCGATTTTTCAGAAAATGCTGAAGCGATTTCATCCTATTTGGAATGGACGCAGCCAACGGGAGTTTTGTGGTCTCCTGATTGGTCATCTCTCTGGCATAGTGTTGTTATGTAAATGTCAGTAGTGAATAAATGAATATCCCGTATACACAAGAGGGTCAAGTCTGCATAACTTGCAGTCCGGCAGCTCACATGTACATGTACATTACAATGTATTATGAAAGAGACTGTTTCAAAACACACCGATCTGTTCCATGACTAATGAGGATCCATTTGAACTGATAGAGAGGAAAAATAATTTGTGTAGTTTTAGTGTGGGGACCCTGTTTAACAAAGAAAAACGTTGTGGGGACCTTTGTTCCATTGTGTAAAAGTCCCCACAGCTGTGTGTATTAGGCATGAGAATTTCCAGCGGTTCCGCAGTTACCAGCTTTTTGGAGGCCAAAATATGACCTTTCCGAGTTCAATGCAACTCCGGTTTGAAAATTTGGGGGGTAGGGGGAGGAAGGTTCCGGTTATATACTCAGAAACTCATCACACTCTCCACACTATTTTTTTCTAGAATGCATGCCTTGCTCTACTCTCAACACACAACAATCGATCGTCATTCTGTTTTTAAAACTTGTCAATAACAAATAAAACACTGTTTTTGTTTTGTTTCAATTTGCGCTTTATTGTTTCAATATTTGAGTAGATTTTATGTTTAGTATTTGTAATGTCGTCATATACCCTGGTTTCAATCATTTTGATACAATTTGTATTTTGAGTCTGAGCTGAGGTTGAGTACTTGAGTCTGAGGTGAATGATGTTGTTATTTTTTATTGGAAATCCACATCTCAGAAAGGGTTCCTTAAATTATTTCTGCCTAAAATGCTATCGTTTCTGAGAAATGAGTAAAACAATAGTTTTTATCACCGTGATAATAAAATCAATGTTTGAAAAACAGAAAACACATTTATAAGGTCTCTCTTCACTATTTTCTCGTGACCTCGATGACCAATTGAGCTCAAGTTTTCACAGGTTTGTTATTTCATGTACATGTATATGGTTAATCACACAAAACATGAACTTTGTTTGCAACTGTTTTGTCAGCTCTACCAATCCTGTTTAATACCTTTAATGTGGACATTCAGATCAAAAAATTACATTGAAAATTGCTTGAAAATTCTACTTTTCAGTACCTAAATTGTCAAGCCTATGGCTTAGTTCGGGTAATTAGTAGTAAATAGTTATTTTCCAGTTTTTTTTAACTTTACCCATTTTCCTGCCTGGTGTATGCCTGCCCATGTACTACATGTACATGTACATGTGTGTACAGGCTATTACCCACAAGTGTCTGCTGATCTGAACAACCTCCATCCTCTGTTTGTTTCCCGTTCTTTGTTTTTAATGCTATTGGTTACAAAAATGCACTGTTACTTATTAACCAACTTTACTTTTGGATATGTATGGAAATAAATGTGTTATCCAACATCACAGAACAATGTGAACAATTGACCATATTTTTGACAGCATGAGGGCGCTTTCATTAGGGAATGTCTTACATCACAATTA
The DNA here is from genome assembly GCA_021014325.1 of Plazaster borealis. Lineage (NCBI taxonomy): Eukaryota > Metazoa > Echinodermata > Asteroidea > Forcipulatida > Labidiasteridae > Plazaster > Plazaster borealis. Next base: position 421,067 of record CM037473.1, read on the forward strand.
CAGTTTCGTCTTATTTTAATTGCCTGTAGGGCCTACGTAGTTTTCTTGCAGCAATGACGGAATACATAAATAAACAACAATGAAAAAGGCACAAGTTTGTTTAATTGTTTTTCATCACGTAAATCTGGTCCACATACGCCCTCATGCGGTCAAAAATACAGCGAATTACAATGAACATGATTTTTTGGGGAACTCTCTAAATTCAATTCAAGTATAATTTTGTAGCTGACTGAGCCATATAACCAATTGGTAATACTAGCTTTACAGTAAGTGCAACACAACTCATGCCCTGAGCCAATCCAACACCCTGTCCTTTTAGAAGTGACTTTATTTGGCAGTCCCAAATCACAAATGGGGTTATCACAATGGCTTACTGTAGCATGACTTAGCTTGAGGGTTTGACCGACGTAAGTATAACACAAGAAGGTGTGCTGATAGAAAGATAGAAAGAATGAGTAACTTACTGCTTATGGCTAGCCTTTATTGAGTGAGAATCAACTGGCACATCTTAGACAAGATTTAAAACTGAACGCTTGTTATTCTTCTATTGACACAGATATGAAGCATTAAAATTACGGGAAAAAATAATCCAAAGGCTTGAAAATTTTGTTCATGCTGATTGTTCATGCTGATTGTTCATGCTGATTGTTCATGCTGATTGTTCATGCTGATTGTTCATGCTGATTTTTCATTCAGGTGCCGTGTTTTAATCAATTTGGAGCATATTGTTTAATTTTTGTAACATTTTAGTCGTCATTGAAATCATAAGTTTAAATGAAATTGCAGACACTTTCAGCCATTTTGTTCACCTTGATATTCCATTTTGTGCTTGGTATCTTGAAAGTGTAGTATTAATGTGTGAATATCCAATACATTGAACCTCTTTGACCGCCCAAATATCAGATGGTTTCAGAGGCATTGCGATGCGATTCTTGGTTGTTGATTTAAATCACAGGCTGTATCAGCCCCAAGAAGTATAATTTCCCTAGTGGACTGAAATGGATATTTGTTGATGGCTTGACTGGGGGGATGTGGAGAATTTCAGTACACTATTCATTTTAGAACATCTTGTAGATGTAGGAATTCCTTAGAGAGATAAGCTGAAAATGTCAGCAGAGTCCAATAGGCCTTGTCCATGGGTTACAAACTTGAACTGTTTGGGTGACAATTTGTAGGGTGAAGTTTGAGCCTATTAAGCTGGATATCTTAGAGGCTTGTAAAATACAGTTTCTAAGTAGAACATTTTTAATGGCATTTTAACCAGTTTGCTCTGGGACTAAAAATCCATTCCTCCGTTACCTTTGCAGGATTATTTTTTAGTAAAAAAGCAACTTTTTTTTCTAGCCATTGATAATTTATTTTATCAATGAAACTCTGTTTGGACACCCATATAAAGAGTTTTTTTCGTTGACATTTTCAGATGTTAATGTAATTTTATTTATTAACAACTACAGTAAAAACGACCCAACCCTTTTACATCCTTTCCATACATGACCTTTAAGAACGTAAATACGTCTTAGCACCTCCACCTCCATCTCCACTGCTCTTGTGTGTACCTTTGTTAGCATACATGTACATCTTAGCACCTCCACCTCCATCTCCACTGCTCCTGTGTGTACCTTTAAGAACGTACCTACATGTACATCTTAGCACCTCCACCTCCATCTCCACTGCTCTTGTGTGTACCTTTATGAGCATACATGTACATCTTAGCACCTCCACCTCCATCTCCACTGCTCTTGTGTGTACCTAAGAATGTACGTACGTCTTGGCACCTCCGCCCCCATCTCCACTGCTCTTGTGTGTACCTTTAAGAACGTACCTACATGTACGTCTTAGCACCTCCGCCCCCATCTCCACTGCTCTTGTGTGTACCTTTAAGAATGTACGTACGTCTTGGCACCTCCGCCCCCATCTCCACTGCTCTTGTGTGTACCTTTAAGAACGTACCTACATGTACGCCTTAGCACCTCCGCCCCCATCTCCACTGCTCTTGTGTGTACCTTTAAGAACGTACCTACATGTACGTCTTAGCACCTCCACCTCCATCTCCACTGCTCTTGTGTGTACCTTTAAGAACGTACCTACATGTACATCTAGCACCTCCACCCCCATCTCCACTGCTCTTGTGTGTACCTTTAAGAACGTACCTACATGTACGTCTTAGCACCTCCGCCCCCATCTCCACTGCTCTTGTGTCACAGCAGAAAGTGCATTGATTCCTCATCTTTGACCCATACATACATACATATCATGACCACTAGTACACCCTAGCGTTAATAATGCATTTTTGGTATGACACTTATAAGTATAATCATGGAGGAAGGAAAGGATATAACGTCTCCAGATGCTTTGTGAATATACTATCCATTTAACATGACTCCATAGGGCTGTCATTGCAATGTTCTTTCACTTCTTAATCAATTGGTCGTTGCACAATCACCAGATTTACATAGGGCAATGATTTTTTTGTAACTGAAACTCTCAATGGGAAATACATCCTTTGTTTTTTGGAAGAGTAAATTAATTTCCATCTTCACAAATCAAGCAACCTGTGGAAACAATGAAAAGTCGTTTATGTATTGTCATGGCTATTGGATACGATCACATTGGACTTTTTTCAATTCAGGCAATCAAAATAAGCAACAGTGATTTGTAGGGTCTTTACATGCTATTTCAGACAACTATTTCTCTGAAGTATCAGTGTTAATTTAACCTTTATAATCAGTGTGCTTTTAGATTGAATCTAATCAGTTATTTGTTGATAACCAACCCTGTACTACATGTGAATTTATGATTCTAAACATATATGATGGTCATGTTGACAGAAACTATTTAAAAATGCTGTAAGAGCACAATAGTTAAACTATCTCCCACAGTTCTCTAAACACCAGAGCCTCAGCTTCAAAAAGCTGCTAATTATTGAGTATATTACTCAACAATAAACATAAAGGGAGAATTAGAATCTCAGTGTACATGCATTGCACCTACATGTCTTGTTAATCTTACAGAGAGGTGTAATGTGCCTCATGCCAAGCATGCATGTATCTAAAGTATCTAGCATAACCGTAGTGAAAAGCTCATCATTGAACAATTTACTGATACATGTAGTTGTTATATGTAGATCTTTAATCCAGCGTATACACTGCTTATATATATGTTAATTTTGGCAGTTTAAAAGTTTCCTGTGGCTTATGCACCAGGCGGGCTTATATGCGGATGTATTAATATTAAAGGACAAATATACTGGTAGTGCGCATTTCAGGAAATATCGTTGATAAAATGTCTCAATGTGCAAAAGACACTTTTGTTCTAACAAATAGAAACAGAAACCTGCAAAACATGATTGTGACTACCAGTGACCCAAGAATAGTTCATTGATGCATGAATAGCGCCACGTAAACAATGGGCCATTTGCACATCGACCATTTTTTAGACAAGCAGCTAATATTGAGTATCATGCAATATCGGCCACTGGTCTACAAATGGTCACTGTACCATTTATACCCAGGTATTGCCTGGTACCCAGGTAATATCGGCCGCTGGTCTACAAATGATCACTGTACCATTACCCAGATATTGCCTGGTACCCAGGCAAGAGCACCATGTAATATTAGCAACTGGTCTACAAATGGTCACTCTACCATTACAAAGATATTGCCTGGTACCTCCATCTCCACTGCTCTTGTGTGTACCTAAGAATGTACGTACGTCTTGGCACCTCCGCCCCCATCTCCACTGCTCTTGTGTGTACCTTTATGAGCATACATGTACATCTTAGCACCTCCACCTCCATCTCCACTGCTCTTGTGTGTACCTAAGAATGTACGTACGTCTTGGCACCTCCGCCCCCATCTCCACTGCTCTTGTGTGTACCTAAGAATGTACGTACGTCTTGGCACCTCCACCTCCATCTCCACTGCTCTTGTGTGTACCTTTATGAGCATACATGTACATCTTAGCACCTCCACCTCCATCTCCACTGCTCTTGTGTGTACCTAAGAATGTACGTACGTCTTGGCACCTCCACCTCCATCTCCACTGCTCTTGTGTGTACCTTTATGAGCATACATGTACATCTTAGCACCTCCACCTCCATCTCCACTGCTCTTGTGTGTACCTAAGAATGTACGTACGTCTTGGCACCTCCACCTCCATCTCCACTGCTCTTGTGTGTACCTTTATGAGCATACACCTCCATCTCCACTGCTCTTGTGTGTACCTAAGAATGTACGTACGTCTTGGCACCTCCGCCCCCATCTCCACTGCTCTTGTGTGTACCTTTAAGAACGTACCTACATGTACGTCTTAGCACCTCCACCTCCATCTCCACTGCTCTTGTGTGTACCTTTAAGAACGTACCTACATGTACATCTAGCACCTCCACCCCCATCTCCACTGCTCTTGTGTGTACCTTTAAGAACGTACCTACATGTACGTCTTAGCACCTCCGCCCCCATCTCCACTGCTCTTGTGTCACAGCAGAAAGTGCATTGATTCCTCATCTTTGACCCATACATACATACATATCATGACCACTAGTACACCCTAGCGTTAATAATGCATTTTTGGTATGACACTTATAAGTTTATAAGTTTACCATTTATACCCAGGTATTGCCTGGTACCCAGGTAATATCGGCCGCTGGTCTACAAATGATCACTGTACCATTACCCAGATATTGCCTGGTACCCAGGCAAGAGCACCATGTAATATTAGCAACTGGTCTACAAATGGTCACTGTACCATTACAAAGATATTGCCTGGTACCCCGGCATGAGTACCATGCAATATTGGCCGCTCGTCTACAAATGGTCACTTTACCATTACCAAGATATTGCCTGGTACCCAGGCAAGAGCACCATGTAATATCGGCAACTGTGATGTATCAAACCTGCAATTTCAATTCAGAGACAAATAATGATGAGAATTTATACATTGAGGCTATTCTCACAAACACAAGAACTCCCATCTTCACTGTAGCTTTCTATCACTGTACAATGTATGTAAATTTTCATCTGCACCAAAGCACGCTTTATTTGCATTAACTGTGTGTATTCTGTTATAAATGGACTTTAGGGAAGTTCAAGGCCTAACCATACACTGTCTTTTTTTGGTATTCAATCAAAGTTAATGAAGAGGAACAGTTTATATGATGGATGCGCATTGTTAAGTTGTTGGATCTCATTAGGAAATGCACCCTGCTGCATATGAAGCCACATAATTCATCATCTTCAAATAATTAAAGGATTAGTAATTAGTGGTAATTGGTGTAGTTTAATTTTAGAAGTTACTTGGTTTAAAATTATCCTTTGTACCAATCGCCCTACTTGTTTTGCATGCCATACAAATATTTCAAGAATGTTTTGTTTGTAAATTAATTCCTTTATTTGTAAAATTTCCCTTGACAATGTACTTTCGATTTATAAATAAACAAACAAAACCATACCAGTACACGAATACACTTTAGTTTTACAAAAAAATAACCACTCATATTACTGAAAATGTCATGTTTCATGAAGAAGGAGGAATTTAAATAAAAGCCACTTGTTTATCATCGGAAAACAATCCAATTTGTTATTATTATTATTATTGGTTTATTTCATAAAAATAAAAATGTGAACAATTGTACAGTATGGCAACCGATAGGTTGAATTGCACTATACAGTGATACATAAACAAGAAAAAAGGCATTGACCATTGACCTTACCCGTTAGATCATGGGTCTACCTCTATGGTTTGATTTAGTTTGTTTTTTAAAACAATTGTTGCAAGGGGAGCATGTTATAATGAACTTGTATTGTTTTCAGCAAGATCAGTACTAGGGTCATTGCATGTGCAAAAAGGTATAACATAATTAGAATAATAACTGTTTAGATTGTGAAGGAAATCATTACTGACGATGTTTTTTAGGATCAAATATAATAGAAGATTACTCCTTTAATGAGGTGGGAGGAGGGGTGGTTGCTGGTTGATTTAACGTATCCATGAAGAATCTTAGATTTGTCATGTCAAGATTGTACTCTGGATACTTGTGGCTCAACCTAATTCTTGGATCACACCCCTATAGAAAAATAAGCTTGCCGCAAGCTCGTAATAAGATTGTCGCAAGCTTAATAAGCTTGCTGCAAGCTTGTACGAGCATGCGCTTTTGCACGCAGTCTGCCTGCAAGAAATTTACACGCTCGCAAATTTGCCGCAAGGTTGCCCTAATTTACAAATCTGGAATAACGCACGCTCTCTGCAAGCTTGCCTGCAAGCTTCCTGCTTGCTAGCAGACGTTTCTGTAAGGGCAGGGTTCTTCTCATGCACAAGCTAGCATATCGGTCCGATACGCGTGAATTGCGTGCCGATACGCGCAAATTTCTTTTTCTTTTTTTTAAACACAGGAGTTTCACAAGAAACATGAAAAGAAAACCATATACATGTAGAATGCTCCAAATTGCACATTAGGGCTTTGAAAACCAAGAAAAACACCAAGTAGAAAACATTCTAGTACCTTGTTTCAATTCAGTGCTTCGGCCAAACATCCAACAAATTTGGCCCAGAATGCCCCAAAGTTTTGAAAAAACCTGGGGAGAACCCTGGGTCAGTTCTTCATTTTCTTAGTTAATTTATGAAAATTGAGGCCCAGGTTTTGCATGAAATTTATGAACTAAGCACTGCCATCTAAAGAAGCGTTGTATATAAGAACAAGTCTGCTAACGCCATCAGCAGTCCTGGCACTTCATAGAGGCATCAGGGGCCAAATTATTCCATGCCCTTGGTCATTATCTTGATGCCTTTTTGGATATTTCCCTCCTAGAGGTGCTTTTTAACATACCAGGGATGAAGTGATTTGTCCTTAGAAGAAAGCAGTGTCTTCAAAGGGACCTAGATTGCTGTCCATCTTTTTTCTTGGGATGAGTTTCAGTTCAATGGAACGGAATGAAATGATACCAAACCCTTCCCCTAACACCCAAAGGAACTGTGACTGTGGATGATTTTGCCAGGAGAGAGAGACAAATTGCCAGATGTTTACCTTTAACATTTATCAAGGAGTTCAGAAGTGCACTTTGCATTAGTGTCGCAGTATGGGACGGGGTAGATTCTTGGTTGTGTTATTAGCTGCTCTGGCAGTAGGCCAGGCCAAGAGATGAGCAATGAGTTGTTGCCGGGGTGTATGTTTAGTCAACATGAATGATGTAATGTCTCTTGTAGCCTCTACTAGGGGCGTGGATGTACAATTGACTAACTCTGTATTAGGGAGTCTGGGAGATAATGACTGGAGAGAAGAATCTATGAACAATTGATATTAATAGAAGAATACATCACCTTTGCCATTATGTTCTTTGTCAAGTTCCATTTGTGCACAATAATAATAATGTGTACATCACAACAAACTAGCTGCTAGATAGTTTCTTTTTTCTTTCATTCTTAAATCCTTGACATTGATTATAAATGGGAAAAACCAAGATATCTACAGCATACATGTAACTGTAGTGCAGTGCACTGTGTTTAGTTCAAGTGAGTGTCTTTTGCAGAATGTGGTTTGGGGTTTGAGTACAACTTGACCAGCCATTGTGCTTACAGCCCCTGAGTACAGCTTGACCAGCCATTAGCCCATGAGTACAGCTTGACCAGCCATTGTGCTTACAGCCTCTAAGTACAGCTTGACCAGCCATTGTGCTTTACAGCCCCTGAGTACAGCTTGACCAGCCATTGTGCTTTATAGCCCATGAGTACAGCTTGACCGGCCATTGTGCTTTACAGCCCCTGAGTACAGCTTGACCAGCCATTGTGCTTATAGTCCCTGAGTACAGCTTGACCAGCCATTGTGCTTTACAGCCTCTGACTGAGTACAGCTTGACCAGCCATTGTGCTTACAGCCCCTGAGTACTGCTTGACCAGCCATTGTGCTTTACAACCCCTGAGTACAGCTTGACCAGCCATTGTGCTTACAGCCCCTGAGTACAGCTTGACCAGCCATTGTGCTTACAGTCCCTGAGTACAGCTTGACCAGCCATTGTGCTTTACAGCCTCTGACTGAGTACAGCTTGACCAGCCATTGTGCTTTACAGCCCCTGAGTACAGCTTGACCGGCCATTGTGCTTTACAGCCCCTGAGTACAGCTTGACCAGCCATTGTGCTTACAGTCCCTGAGTACAGCTTGACCAGCCATTGTGCTTTACAGCCTCTGACTGAGTACAGCTTGACCAGCCATTGTGCTTACAGCCCCTGAGTACTGCTTGACCAGCCATTGTGCTTTACAACCCCTGAGTACAGCTTGACCAGCCATTGTGCTTACAGCCCCTGAGTACAGCTTGACCAGCCATTGTGCTTACAGTCCCTGAGTACAGCTTGACCAGCCATTGTGCTTTACAGCCTCTGACTGAGTACAGCTTGACCAGCCATTGTGCTTTACAGCCCCTGAGTACAGCTTGACCAGCCATTGTGCTTTACAGCCCCTGAGTACAGCTTGACCAGCCATTGTGCTTTACAGCCCCTGAGAACAGCTTGACCAGCCATTGTGCTTACAGCCCCTGAGTACAGCTTGACCAGCCATTGTGCTTACAGCCCCTGAGTACAGCTTGACCAGCCATTGTGCTTACAGCCCCTGACATGACTGAGTACAGCTTGACCAGCCATTATGCTAACAGCCTCTAAGTACAGCTTGACCAGCCATTGTGCTTTACAGCCCCTGAGTACAGCTTGACCAGCCATTGTGCTTTACAGCCCCTGAGAACAGCTTGACCAGCCATTGTGCTTTACAGCCCCTGAGTACAGCTTGACCAGCCGTTGTGCTTACAGCCCCTGAGTACAGCTTGACCAGCCATTGTGCTTACAGCCCCTGACATGACTGAGTACAGCTTGACCAGCCATTATGCTAACAGCCTCTAAGTACAGCTTGACCAGCCATTGTGCTTTACAGCCCCTGAGTACAGCTTGACCAGCCATTGTGCTTTACAGCCCCTGAGTAAAGCTTGACCAGCCATTATGATTTACAGCCCCTGAGTACAGCTTGACAAGCCATTGTGCTTTACGGCCTCTAAGTACGGCTTGACCAGCCATTGTGCATTACAGCCCCTGAGTACATTTGACCAGCCATTGTGCTTACAGCCCCTGACATGACTGAGTACAGCTTGAACAGCCTTTATGCTAACAGCCCCTGAGTACAGCTTGACCAGTCATTGTGCTTTACAGCCTCTGAGTACAGCTTGACCAGCCATTGTGCTTTACAGCCCCTAAGTACAGCTTGACCAGCCATTGTGCTAACAGCCCCTGAGTAAAGCTTGACCGGCCATTGTGCTTTACAGCCTATGAGTACAGCTTGACCAGCCATTTTGCTTTACAGCCCCTGAGTACAGCTTGACCAGCCATTGTGCTTTACAGCCCCTGAGTACAGCTTGACCAGCCATTGTGCTTTACAGCCTCTGAGTACAGCTTGACCAGCCATTGTGCTTTACAGCCCCTGAGTACAGCTTGACCAGCCATTGTGCTAACAGCCCCTGAGTACATGTACAGCTTGACCAGCCATTGTGCTACCAGCCCCTGAGTACAGCTTGACCAGCCATTGTGCCTACAGCCCCTGAGTACAGCTTGACCAGCCATTGTGCTTACAGCCCCTGAGTACAGCTTGACCAGCCATTGTGCTTTTCAGGCCCTGAGTACAGCTTGACCAGCCATTGTGCTTTACAGCCCCTGAGTACAGCTTGACCAGCCATTGTGCTTTACAGCCCCTGAGTACAGCTTGACCAGCCATTGTGCTTAACAGCCCCTGAGTACAGCTTGACCAGCCATTATGATAACAGCCCCTGAGTACAGCTTGACCAGCCATTGTGCTTAACAGCCCCTGAGTACAGCTTGACCAGCCATTATGATAACAGCCCCTGAGTACAGCTTGACCAGCCGTTGTGCTTACAGCCCCTGAGTACAGCTTGACCAGCCATTGTGCTTTTCAGGCCCTGAGTACAGCTTGACCAGCCATTGTGCTTTACAGCCCCTGAGTACAGCTTGACCAGCCATTGTGCTTTACAGCCTCTGAGTACAGCTTGACCAGCCATTGTGCTTTACAGCCCCTGAGTACAGCTTGACCAGCCATTGTGCTAACAGCCCCTGAGTACATGTACAGCTTGACCAGCCATTGTGCTATCAGCCCCTGAGTACAGCTTGACCAGCCATTGTGCCTACAGCCCCTGAGTACAGCTTGACCAGCCATTGTGCTTACAGCCCCTGAGTACAGCTTGACCAGCCATTGTGCTTTTCAGGCCCTGAGTACAGCTTGACCAGCCATTGTGCTTTACAGCCCCTGAGTACAGCTTGACCAGCCATTGTGCTTTACAGCCCCTGAGTACAGCTTGACCAGCCATTGTGCTTAACAGCCCCTGAGTACAGCTTGACCAGCCATTATGATAACAGCCCCTGAGTACAGCTTGACCAGCCATTGTGCTTAACAGCCCCTGAGTACAGCTTGACCAGCCATTATGATAACAGCCCCTGAGTACAGCTTGACCAGCCGTTGTGCTTACAGCCCCTGAGTACAGCTTGACCAGCCATTGTGCTTACAGCCCCTGAGTACACAGCTTGACTGGCCATGTTACCCATTACATAACTTTCAGATCATAACTTGTAGACCATGTTGTAATAATGATATAATATTTCTGAGACCCAACCCCTTATCCAGTCAGAATGATTGATATCCCTTTTGTTGGTCAGGATTGGCTTTATTTTAATCCCCTATAATTTGTTATACATATTTTGCTTTGGCATGAGTACATAAAGGATGTACGGGCCACTAGTGAGGTTTAGTGACTGTGGAGACGGTTATTGCATTTTATTTTTAATCCTAGAAAGTGTGTTGACATCTGCACCTCCTTTACAGGACAGCTCAAAATACATTCAGAGAATAGAGAGCCGACACTGATGATTGTGGGTACCAGTGCGCCGTAATGTCAATTCCTTCTTTGGATTGGAATCGCTAGAAATTTGTTTAACATTTAAACGGAAGTCACATGTTCCATTTAAAGATTTAGGAAAGTAAACATAGATGCACAACATGTAAATGTTACTGCATCATATCAATAATGCTCTTTGCATACTAGCGTTTGTTTCTATAAAAGCATTTTCTAATTACTTTAGTGAAAGCGGATTAGTTTAAAAGGAAGGTACATATTAAGTTGAACATCCTTTCCCTACGTGTATGTCGTGTCGTGGCCGAGCGGATAAGAACACCGAACTCAAGCTCTGGTGTTTCTGATCAGCAGAGTGTGGGTTCGAATCCCAGTCGTGACACTTGTGTCCTTAAGCAAGACACTTAACCACATGCTTCGTCCTTCGGATGGGACGTAAAGCCGTTGGTCCCGTGTACTAGGATTGGTAGTGCACGTAAAAGAACCCAGAACACTTATCGTGGAAGAGTAGGGTTTAACCCCGGTGTTTCTGGTTCACATAGCAAGCACCCTTACTTACAGGTTTCCTCAGGCTTGCGAGCTACAGTGATTAAGTTCACTTGTGAGGCATCCTTGGTTTCATTACCAGAAATATATAATAATAATAATAATAATAAAAACACAAAGCATGGATGGTGTGCCTAACACGGTGAAGTGAATAAAACCAAATAAAGCCAGAGGTTATTTTGGAGAATTTAACATAGAGTTTGGAGATTTAAGATGTTCATGTACCTCACAAGATCCAAAATGACAAATAACACTTTTTTGTTGTATTTATTTTGTGTACCTCTCTCCAGCGCTAGCCATGGGTCTGTGTGTTACAATGATAGCATTTGTACGTCTACCTAGCCTAAAGGTGTCTACATTACTCCTGACGGGTCTTCTCATTTATGATGTCTTCTGGGTTTTCTTCTCTACTTATATATTTAACGCAAATGTGATGGTCAAGGTTGCCATGAGGCCTGCTGACAACCCGGTAAGTGTGCAAGTTTTCTTTCCTTTTTAGTAGATATAGCAAGGGGTAAAATAAAGCTTTCAGTTTGAATAAAAGAAGTGACAACCATGACTATTAAACCAAATCACCAACTCCGAAGGGCACCGTTACAAGATAAAGGATATACTGTTGGTTATCCCGACTCCTGGTCAAAGGCTGACGTGGAATTTCATTCTGGTCAGTTAAAGTCACCTTCCATTGACAATAAGCTCATCATGAGGGAACCAATATGTAGATTGGAATGGGAATGTTGTGAAGGTTTGGCTTCATTGGCTTCTTTCAAATGTCAAAATCCCTTGCAAGAAATTCAAGTAACTCTTAGATTTAACTCATTATCCTCAAGGAAAAGCTACCACCGTTGTATTGTAACACTGAATCCTAACAAGTCATCACATTCAGTGTACACCCTTCTCCATTTGTCTAGTCTGTAAAATAGAGAATTGAGTCATGCCTGTCACTTCTTTCCCATTAGACGAGATGCAAAGTCTCTTGTTTTGAGTCCATTATAAAGGTACAGTCGACTCTCGTTATAACAAGATCGTTAGGACTGGCCAAATTCACCTCTTTATAACAGGAATGTTGTTATAAAAGGACAGCAAAACAAAGAAACACAAAGCATAAATGAGATTTGAGACTTCATAATGTACTCTTTATTCGCATAATCTCTTTATAACAGTGCTCTATATGATGAGGATTGACTGTTAACGATAGCCTGGATGTGTGTCCAATGCTAGCAAGTAATTGAGTGTTATTTTTGATCATTGTCTGTAGCTTGGGGTTGTAGCCAGGAAACTGAACATGCCTGCAGTAGTGAAGGATGCCCCTCAGCTCTCACTACCTGGTAAACTTATTTTCCCAAGGTAAGGGTCTGCTCTCATCAGATTTATGAGAAAGTAGAATGTTTTTGTTAATCCCATCCTGTTGTCTTCAAGATTGATATCATATTCTCAACTTACTACAAGACCCTAGCTTTTATAGTAGCCTCTTTGTTTAATGTTTATTCTGGTGAAATATGAGTAGTCAGTCATGTGGGTGAAACTCACTCTTGAAGTTGAATTAAAGACACATGACAGGATCGTAGTCAAAGTTGCTTTAATCTGAAAGCCCACAGACCAGAAGAATAATTCCATCTGATATACTGTAGAAGTCAATGAAACCACATTTGAAGACCCCTCAAAACACCATTGTTTACTTTTATTATCAGTATGAATGCTCACAAAATCCCTGATAAACAAAACTGAAACCATTTATTGTTTTTCACTTGAGCGGAATTACCCATACATGTACATTGTAACAGCTTCAAACAACAGCAAGATTTGACCTACTTCCACCAGCCAAAAATATCATAGTAAACACATGTACAAGTATTGACCTGAATTGACATTTTCCAATGTTTTGTCCCCCATCTTAGCACGAGTATCTGCACTTCTAAAACAAATACATCTTTCTTTTTTGTGTTATTTGTTTTTGGAGACATTGTATGAAAATAGTTAAGCAGTCCTGGTGGAAGTAGACAAATTTAAACTGGAGAAATACATGACTGTTCAAATCCTTAGTGAATAAGAAATAAAACTTGCCAACAGTTTTGGTTTCACTGTGTTCATAAATCAATTAAGACATGATATTAAATTTTACATTGAGGAATCATTCTAATTCATTCCAATTCATTTACAAACTCAAGTATCAACCCACAGCTATATGTAACGATACATTAACAGAAATTGGTTTTGTCAAGATTTGTATTTGTTATCGCATGTAGGCCTGTGCCGGGTTATCGGGTGTCCGGGTTCCCGAAAACAGACTTCAATATCCGGTTCCAATTTATCGGTTCCCTTACCCAAAACTTGAGGTGAACATTTCAAAATTGCAATTGACTTTAAAGATTTTACAAACATTCCAGATGTAATAATAAAAAGGGTAAAAATAATTAAAGTTCTAGCTATCTTGACCTTTATGACGCTATGAATTGAAGCAAGGAGAATGAGTTTGTCATGTCTGTAGACGCAATTTCGACCTCGCAATTTGGTAAAAGAAACAGAGCTCTGTAAATTGATGGCAAACAAACACAAAATAAACTTACTGACAATCAGGCTGAGATTTCTCATTTTGCAAACATTTCTAAGAGTAGGCCTACATCTTTTGAAATGATTGAAACATGAATTAAACACCCTTTCTGAAAATGTTTGACATGAAAGGAATTCACGATCTCTTATTCAATTTTGAGGAGTGTGTATTTTGGGCTGTACCGTGAATATCATGTACATACATGTAATTCACATCGGGTAGCATGTGGACAATCAATCTCAGTAGCTAATTGGGCTGCGCTCCATGAACCTTGCTCTCATTGTTCCCAATGCTCGTCCCCACAGTGTTGAGTCTACATTCAAGACTGTGATCATCAGGTACACATTGGGAATGAGGTAGTCACCTCATGTGCATTGTCATGGATGCTTATTGGATAACTAGAATTAAATGGGCAGGTTCTAATTAATTATGCACAATTATAGAGGTTTAACAGTCTGTCATGCGCAGTAGTTAAATGTGTGTAAGTTTATAAATAAACCCAGGTAGTTCAATTGAAACAAATGTTTTTGTATTAGCATTTAAAAATTTCACACTATGGGTAGACAGTAAAATCCCAAATCTATATAATTGGAACGAAGCATTGAGGTGAGTCACTTGTTTTCAGCATGACTGAGATCATGGTACTAATGCTTGTTGTTTACTAATGGTTGTAAGAGTAATCAACCCGTAAACATCGTATTTTTCTCTCCCAACTCATTGACCGCTGCGATATATCGAGAATTATAACGGGTACCCGAAAACCGAATCAATGTGGTTAACGAATACCTGATAGAAAATTACCCTTAAAGGCACAGCCCCTACCTGCATGCATTTCTGAATCCATCAAACTTAGGATAACAAGATGAAAATAGTTAGGGTGGAAAGGCAAAGGTAGTTTCAGTTTGTTTTCCGTACGTGTATTAGTCATTGAAAGAGAGCCTATAATTCTCATGTATCCTACACAAATTATGGATTATCTTTATCAATATCCCAAGTACCTTATTACAATAACATTTTCATCTATAAGTTTATTTTCTAAATCAATAGTGTATCATCCCTTAGAGTACACAGAGATCTCCTGTGATGAAATGATAAATCCATTGATCTATTTGAGTCTGGGTTGAAATCATCATATTAAAGTAACCCTACGCCTTGTCTTTAACCGAGATGCTGTCCCACTTTGAGGTGTTAGGTGTTGACTGGTGTTGACTCTCTTTACTAACAGTGTCATTTGAGATGGATTATGCTCTAAGCCAATTTGAGCATCCCTGATCATCAAAATATAGAGTTTCTGAAAATCATATCCTTGATTTGACAGGCTGTAAAATGGCACTTTTGTATATGACAGGAAATTATATGCCCAGTGGGTCGCAAATAATTCACTAGTAAACATTTTTTTTCTTCGGTTCTTTTCATTTGAAAAAACCTCCTAGACATCAGGGAAGCATACAGCATCAGTGGTGTGGAATTTGCTTATTCTGGCTCGCTCTATCTGATTCCACATCGTCATCTTCACATCGGAAGTAACAAAGTAATCTTCCATGAAGCCAACCATGTCTCTCTCCTCCTTGACAAGTTTGGCATCACGGAGATCATTCAAAGCCTGAGCCAGACACTGATTCTTTGAACCCATACTTAAGCAAATAATTCACACAAAATGTATAAAATCTGTTGGCTAAAATAGTAAATAATTATCAAAACCTTTTCGCTCAGAGCAAGACAAGTCAGTTGAGTTGAACATTAACAGTTGACAGGTATGATTGTGCTGTGTTTTTGCATGGCACGACATTATAAACAGTCACATGACAGTCACCTGACAGTGAATAAACAACGAATCCCATTCACAGCGCATGCGCAAGCTCGAAGGTGCTTGCATTGACCAATCTGCGTACACGTCACAGAAAAGATTCACGCTCCTAGTAACAATTGCTGTTTGTTTTCATGTCAGAAAATTACCTTCCTTGCTTTGTAATAGGGGGGTTCCAATTATGTCCTAACAGATGTGTAAAAAAACGCAACTTTCAACGGAATCCACGGACACCGATCGTACAAACCATGAACAAAATGTACACAAAACACGATTTTTTTCATCTTTATTGATCAAAATAAACATCCAAACTATGAAAGTGTGGACATGAACGATGTCAAAAATGGAATATAAAAAATACAACACCAACGAAGATTTTTTCACCCTTTCAAAATTGACGAGCCCGTTACGTGAAAAGGCACAGCGTGACTTACGTGCTTTTTTTGCAGAGCGGGTCACATATATTTGTTATCATTGTGTGAGTATCCCTACAGAAGAAACAACCAAGACATAGACATTCTTTCTCATTGTTTGAGTATCCCTACAGAAGAAACAAACGAAGACATTGTCACTCTTACTCATTGTGTGAGTATCCCTACAGAAGAAACAAACCAAGACATTGTTACTCTTACTCATTGTGTGAGTATCCCTACAGAAGAAACAAACCAAGACATTGTCACTCTTACTCATTGTGTGAGTATCCCTACAGAAGAAACAAACCAAGACATTGTCACTCTTACTCATTGTGTGAGTATCCCTACAGAAGAAACAAACCAAGACATTGTCACTCTTACTCATTGTGTGAGTATCCCTACAGAAGAAACAAACCAAGACATTGTCACTCTTACTCATTGTGTGAGTATCCCTACAGAAGAAACAAACCAAGACATTGTCACTCTTACTCATTGTGTGAGTATCCCTACAGAAGAAACAAACCAAGACATTGTCACTCTTACTCATTGTGTGAGTATCCACAGGGTGCTCTCTCAGGTCAACTTCTTATTGATCTCTTGTATCTTTCAACCAGCAGCCTACAAAACTCGGGTCATTTCTCAATGCTGGGACTAGGCGACATAGTCATGCCTGGTCTCCTCTTGTGCTTTGTCATGCGCTATGATAATTACAAACGACAGGCAGCAGAGGGCACTGCAGCAGCCCCTGCTGTAGCACCAAATAGCTTTACACAGAAAGTTACCTACTTCCACTGCTCACTCATTGGATATTTTGTTGGTGAGTTTCATTTATGATTTTATTGTTATCCAACTCTGTATAATTATTCTAATTGATTTTTATTCTAATTGATGATCCCAATCTGAAATTCAACTGAGATTGGTAAGACCATTTCCTCCAATCTCATTCCCAGGGGTGATCGATCTCATCATGCCATTTTTACCAGCATGCCTTGCCCACTCATAACGACTGGAATTGGTTTATTTAAATACGCAAATGTATGGCACATATTATTAGGCCTATGCCTGATCAACTCCATGCCCGCCCTGAAGTATTGGGTAGCCTGCAAAAGAGGCTGACATATCTTAAATCACAGCTGACATGTCTTCAGAGCTGACATGTCTTCATTCAGCGCTGACATGTCTTCACAGCTGACATGTCTTCAGAGCTGACATGTCTTCAGAGCTGATATGTCTTCAGAGCTGACATGTCTTCAGAGCTGATATATGTTCATTCAGAGCTGACATGTCTCCAATCAGAGCTGACATGTCTTCATTCAGAGCTGACATGTCTTCAGAGCTGACATGTCTTCATTCAGAGCTGACATGTCTTCAGAGCTGACATGTCTTCATTCAGAGCTGACATGTCTTCACAGCTGACATGTCTTTACAGCTGACATGTCTTCAGAACTGACATGTCTTCAGAACTGACATGTCTTCAGAGCTGATATGTCTTCATTCAGAGCTGACATGTCTTAATTCAGAATTG
Source organism: Plazaster borealis (assembly GCA_021014325.1). Classification (NCBI taxonomy): domain Eukaryota; kingdom Metazoa; phylum Echinodermata; class Asteroidea; order Forcipulatida; family Labidiasteridae; genus Plazaster; species Plazaster borealis. The sequence goes on from CM037473.1 coordinate 438,798, forward strand.
ACATGTCTTTAGAGCTGACATGTCTTCAGAGCTGACCTGTCTTCAGAGCTGACCTGTCTTCAGAGCTGACGTGTCTTCAGAGCTGACGTGTCTTCAGAGCTGATATGTCTTCAGAGCTGACCTGTCTTCAGAGCTGACCTGTCTTTATAGCTGACATGTCTTCAACACTGACATGTCTTCAGATCTGACATGTCTTCAGAACTGACATGTCTACAGAACTGACATGTCTTTAAAGCGAACATGTCTTCAGAGCTGACATGTCTTTAGAGCTGATATGTCTTCAGAGCTGACATGTCTTCAGAGCTGACATGTCTTTAAAGCGAACATGTCTTCAGAGCTGACATGTCTTTAGAGCTGACATGTCTTTAGAGCTGATATGTCTTCAGAGCTGACATGTCTTCAGAGCTGACACGTCTTCAGTCAGAGCTGACATGTCTTCATTCAGAGCTGACATGTCTTCATTCAGAGCTGACATGTCTTCATTCAGAGCTGACATGTCTTCAGAGCTGACATGTTTTCAGAGCTGACATGTCTTCAGTCAGAGCTGACATGTCTTCAGTCAGAGCTGACATGTCTTCATTCAGAGCTGACATGTCTTCATTCAGAGCTGACATGTCTTCAGAGCTGACATGTCTTCAGTCAGAGCTGACATGTCTTCAGAGCTGACATGTCTTCAGAGCTGACATGTCTTCAGAGCTGACATGTCTTCAGAGCTGACTTGTCTTCAGAGCTGACATGTCTTCAAAGCTGACATGTCTTCAGAACTGACATGTCTTCAGAGCTGACATGTCTTCTGAACTGACTTGTCTTCAGAGCTGACATGTCTTCAGAGCTGACATGTCTTCAGAGCTGACATGTCTTCAGAGCTGACATGTCTTCAGAGCTGACATGTCTTCAGAGCTGACATGTCTTCAGAGCTGACCTGTCTTTATAGCTGACATGTCTTCAAAACTGACATGTCTTCAGAGCTGACATGTCTTCTGAACTGACTTGTCTTCAGAGCTGACTTGTCTTCAGAGCTGACATGTCTTCAGAGCTGACATGTCTTCAGAGCTGACATGTCTTCAGAGCTGACATGTCTTTTGACCTGGCAGGTATTTATTCAGAGCTGACAATTTTTCATTAATTCACAAACTCACTCAAATAATGGGCCCTAACTTTGCTCAACTTATTCAAATGTTTCACAAGTATTTTCACATTTAACACCTTAATTTGTTTGTCTTTCCCTTAATATAAAGTGTAAGTAGGCTTAACTCTTTAGATTGACTACTTCTACAGGTTTACTGACTGCTACAATATCATCTGAAGTATACAAAGCAGCTCAGCCAGCCTTGCTTTATCTTGTTCCATTCACACTCCTGCCACTGCTCCTTATGGCCTACCTCAAGGTAAGATAGCCATTCAGGATAAACCCTCTGCAAGCATTTCAGCCATGTAGAGCACAGAACTCAAAATCAAAAAACTTGAACAAAAACAAGATGTTTTCGGCTGTAGCTTCACACCTAAACATTCAATCAGGGCCCATAGAGTAGATGAAGCAGAAGTTATTGCTTAACAAATTTCTGCTTAAGTTAGCATGAAACAGTCTCAAATTGTACATTATGGCGTTTTGGCTGGTAACCATATAGTGGGAAGTAAAATTGTTTCATGCTTAGCTATTTTTGAGCTTAAGCAGCTCCATGAATTTGGGCCCTCGTTTTGAGCAATCATCTTTAGAAAATGTTACTAAAGAATTATTATTATCAGAGAGCCACTACAAGTCATCATTAATAGAATCTTTCATGGAGCTGCCTAAGCAGATAAATTTGCTTAACTATTACCTGCTAAGCAAAAACAAGCAGGAAGCCAGTCATAACTTGTACATGTAACATAGTATTTTGGCTGGTAATCTTATTGTGGTAAGCAAAATTGCTTAATTGGGAATTGGGCATAGATTGTGTTTCCGTCATGCAAAGTTTTGAAATTTATTGAAACCAAACTATTAATGTTCAAATTGATATTCAAGTGTTTGGGCTACAACTTCTTTCGGATTGCTGACTTGGGGAGTAGCACATTTGTATCTCATTGATTTGTCTTTTTGTCTCCAGGGCGACTTGAAACGTATGTGGCATGAACCTTTCATCAAGGGACAACCCAACAAATACACAGAAGTATGACACAAAGCCAAACTACATCCTGTATAAGCCAGATCGGACTGGAATGGACATGGTTGATAACAAAGAAATATACCTACCTTCATCTGGACATCAACAAAAAATTGTAAAAAAAAGAAAGAAAGACAAAATTGATGGTAGAGTAGAAGAGTTTACCAGAGACTACAAGTCATTGTACAGTATTCAACCAGACATGTTGTTCTCATGGTAAATTGGTATATCACCATGGAAACGAAAGGATGGACATATACATGTCACTCATAGGGGCAGTAGTATGTCACCATGGTAACGTAAGGGTGGACATATTGGATGTAACAAGGCTGAAATTGTTTTGGAATTAAACTTCTTTAGGTTTGGCGCTTTGAGTGAAAACATGTTATTGTTGTAATGTGAGCTGGACTTAGAAATAACTGATGCCATCTTCATGCTAACGCTAGTGAGAATATCCAGGGTCGACTTCATCTATGGACAGTTGCAGTCTTTTTATAGAGATTTGTAGTGGACAGAAAGGAAAGAACGCTTTTTTCTGCGGATTGTTTGAGGTGGACTTCTCATCTAAGACATTGATGTAAAGGTATTGTGAGAATCAATGCCATGTGCATAACAATGCCCCCATCATAGCAATGACCTCGTCATACATGTAGCAATACCCTTGTACTAAAAAAAGGAATTTTGTGGCCTACTAAGATCCTTAGGCTAAACCCTGTCCAGACAGAAGCTACCAGGACCTCACAGATTCCTGATTTGAGTTGTCAGTAAAGATGGACTTCACAGAGGATCATCTTGAGACAATCTGTAAAGTAACAAGATCCATGACTCAACATCTTCACATGGAACTGGTTTACATTTCATGATGAGGAAAGATTTAAGGAGGTGCAAGATGGAAAGAGAAAACCCCAATCCATGATGTCAAAGGACTCAGGAGTGTGTTGGACTTCCAGAGAGTTGAGTTGCTCTCAGAAAAACAAAACAAAAAGAAATAATTGTCTTTGTTGCTTACATGGCAGTGTTAATATAGACTGAACTGTATCCCAATGTGCAAAGTGGTTTAACATCTGTTAAATGTTAACACAAAAACAAGCAGACATGCTTTTAATAATGTTTAAATGCTTCGATTTCACCCACAGACAAACAAAATCAAACAGTCGTCCATTATTTCCACTGTTTTTTTTGTGTCCAGCATTTGTGGGAATCAAGCATCCAATTGCTAGTAATATTACTAAAGTCAGTATATATATATTCTGATAATTTATAGCTAATCTCTGTAGAGTTTTTATGTGTATATGTAGGGAATTCATTGCAAGTCTTACATGGTTTGTAGCAGATGTTTATTAAGACTTTCAATACCTTCATTAGAGTCTGATCCAATGGTGGAAAGGGTTTCAAGCTCGGAACAAACATTGTTCCCTTTTGTTTTTGTAGTGGGGTGGAATTACTTCCAGGGATGGTGTTTGTTCAGCTGTCAAGCAAAAAAGTGTGGTTTGTCAAGCAACATGACGAGAATAAAGTTCTCTTAAGTGTCTCATGGCAGAATTTCTAATTCAGTGTGTTGCAAACCAAAAGGCATGTTATTAAAAACATAGCAGATTTAAAAACGAAACAATAATGCAGACCATTGTGAAAGTGCGCACAGGATGCTAAATTTTCTTTTTGGAATTCACTTTCACAAGAAACCCAAGATTTGCTAACATGTACCTCTAAGTTTGTCTGTGTCGCGACCTACATATACAATACACCATACTATTCCTTTTCATGTTGGTACATGTATTGTATTTTTTTTCTTTCTGCTTGACAGCTAAATGAAATGCATCCCGTCTGATTTTAGGGTTAGTAGGATTTGAAACTTTGCATGGTGGAGGTATAACTAAGAGAGGTTTGCGGTAACACCATGTGAACATCTTTTTTGAGTAGAGTTGGTTCTGAACAGAACCGTTGGTTAACGACTCAACGTTTCGATCAGTATGCTCTGATCGTCTTCAGGAGAAGGCAGGGATTTTAGGGTTGAATGTCACATTGATCAGCTGCTGTAGTTCTACTGAGTTTCTTACATGTTTATTAGCCTCTTTGTACTTGTGTGTTTTTAATCTGGTATTACATGTGGCAGTCAAAGTTTTCACAATTCTCATATTGACATAACATTACAATAGTGTTAAAGCATATCAAGCTGTTGTGCAACTCACACAAAATGACAAAATAAATCATATATTAGAGAAAATTCTGCCACTAACGGTGTAAGTAGAGTTACAAAAAACCCAAATGCTAGTATGATAAAGACTACTAAGCACTCTAGTGTGCTTATCACCAGAGCCTATTTCATGGCAAGGCTTACCCTTAAAGTCTTCGCTTACAGTCAATAGAGTCATGCATTTTACAGGGCAGTGAAGTTTCTTTGCTTACAGCCAATAGACTCACCGTTTTTACAGGGTGTTGAAGTTTGTGCGTTTATAGCACGTAGAGTCTTGCGCTTTACAGTGCTCCTCCGTAAGGGCAGAATTATGCAATAAGCAGTGCTATGAAATTGGGCTATGGTCACCAGCCAAAATGCTATGTAATTCATTCTATTTAAGACTGATTACCAGCTATTTGTTTTAAAATTCCTAATCATGTCAATAAAATTTGGCTGAGAATGTTGCAGTAAAGAACGGCATGACATTGTTACTTTGTAACAAACATTGATCATGATTAGACTGTATAGTCTCATGCATTCTTTGGTGTTGAGCTCCAGTAAAGGTTTGTAATAATAATTGATTTACTAAAACAGCTTTATTTGAACTTGTTTAAATACCGACAATAAAATACTCAATGTTGATTCTATCCTTGATGGTGATTGGCAAGTCAAAATAAACGAATTATTATTTAACAAAATAAGTTTTGAAACAGCCATATTTTGAACACTACATGTCTGTGTGAACTAAAAATGCTCAAGAGTAAGCTGTTGTATACAGTAGTACATGTAGTATATGTCTGTTGTATCTTAAGCGGCATCGAATCAAGGGCTGTTGGCTGCAGAGAGAACAGAGAGTACCAATCCTAGCCAATCCAAAGCCATTCAGTCGGACACTTACTTATGATGTATATTCTAACAAGCTACTGGTGTTTGGTGTTTCACTAACTTTATTTTCATGAACACAGGTTGAAAGGTGCCTGACTGTTCTGACCGTGGCCAAATAGCACTCTGCACTAATGACATCACTTTTGCTTTAAATACCCGACTGTCAGACAAACATTCCACAACTCAAGCAATCACTGCATCATCAGCGCGCCAGACCGCATTAGTACTGGTACAGTCGGTACATGTGAGTAAGCTTGGACATGCACGTGTACGTTAGTAAAATTTGACACGTCTGAGATCTAGGTACTGAGCTGCTATTTTTAGCATTAGTGCAGAGTTCTATTAGCTAAACACAAGAAAACAATTTTGATTACCGGAAAAAGGCTACTGACCGCAGTCATATATCATGTGTACTGTTTAACTGATTCCCTGCTTATTTTTCCTTAGCAGGAATTTGTTCAGCAAAAATTGTCCCCATAATGATATGACTGTGGCTACCCCTTTTTTTCTCCTCTCAGTTTCTGCAGAACGAAGGCCTCATTTGTCTTTCTTCCAAACCGCTTCTATTTTGTACTCTGCTGACATGTAACTGCAGTAATCCCTACCTTCATCTCTACACCTTCGTCCCCAGTCTGTCATTCCTTCTGTCATGTTCTCTTAGATGTATGAAATATGTGTACTAAACTATGGATCCACAGTAACAGTACAACTGTACTTTTAAGTAATACATAAGAGAGCAGGATTATCTGCACACTTTTGGCTCATTTCTGTGGCTTGGATTTGCATTGATGAAAACAAAATGGCTGCCCCATAATCAGTTTAAAAAGCATGCAATTCCAAATAGGTACATTGTACCATAATTAATACGTTTGGTACATTAAACCACAGAATGAGCATTGAACCAACAGATGTTGTTAGTCTCCACTTGGGCGAAGCTTCACTGAGGAACATTGCGGCGTGAGTCTGTTAGTGCAATGGTGTTCCAGATTGTCAGTTAAACTCATTATGCTCTTTGCTTCACCGATTACTTTCAGTCTAATGACTTTAATGAGTTTGTAACACATCCATTTCTCAATAGGAGATTAAAGTCATTGGGTTTCTTTTTTTGGAAGGAGATGCTCGCTTCAGGGAAAATAGCAGAAAAAATGTGAATCAAGATGACAAAATCCAATACGTAAAATTTGCAATCTTATTTATTATATCAATAAAATAAAACATCTTGTCAATTTAACACGTAATAGAATCTTGATTGGGCAATGTATTGATTTTTTTTAAAATTACATTTAACTGATTTGAAAAAGTAAGGTTTAATTCTACAAAAAAAGTAAATCAATCTCTGGTAAAGTGTTCATAAGTGACGTCTCAATATTGTAATAAAAACAAGTAGCACCTTCATGCTAAGTTAATCACTTTACAAAGCAATGTTATGCAAGACAGAAAACATCCCTCTAGATTTTTAATTTTTTTTAATAAATCTGGAAATTTTGTCATGAACCATTTGAGATGGTGGACACAATACTATGATGCTATTAGGTTTGGGTCAATTTGTCTGTATACACCCAAACCAAACAGTGCACCCGTATAGTGTCCACCATACCTCAAAAAGGCTAATGGAGTTGCTAAGCAGGGAGCCAGTATAGACTAAGGTTACAATGAATGTTTGCCTGGTAACCATTTTCTGCTTTGTAAATGTGGTAATTTTTTGTTAATTTATTTTCTCAGGCATTTGATGATTTGTTGTTTGGGAAACAAAGCTGTTTTGATTAATGACAGATAGGTATCAAGATGCACATTTTTTTGACGTTGCACTCATCTGCAGCAATTGGCCCATGGTCTTAAGGCTGGGTAAAACGATCCCATCAGAATTCTAACTTGTTTATTTGGAGACTTCGGAGACACTAGGTGGCAGCAGACTTAACAGATAAATCCAGTATTCTTGGAAATGTGTGCATTCTCAGAACTACATCAAAGTACCTTGTATAGTCTGCTCCCACCTACATGTAGTATTCTTGAATTGGATGAGTTTAGAGGAAAGTAAAATACCAAGGGGTTCAAATTGACGATTGTTTGTATCTATTTAATTCTATGTCTCTTAGTGTCAGGTAGTAGCCATTCTTTCAGTTTAGGATGTAGTCTTGTTCCTATGCTTATTTTTTTAAGATTAGTTTCAAACTCAATAAATAAGGTGAAAATATTGTAACACTTGCAGGCAACTGCTGACTTTGAATAAAATGGAAACTAAAACTAAAAATGGTGAGTTTGATTTACTTTTGTCTTGTCACGGTGAAATTCACTTGTTATACTTTATAAGTATACTTATTTCCACTCCAAATTCACAGTGCGTGAGCCTTGGTGTAAATCTTTATATTTCATGTAAATAAGTAGTTAACCTGGTTAAGCCTTGCAGTTCTTTTCAAATCCTAACCCTAACCCAGCCCAATCCTAAGCCCAACCCCACTATGGTCAAGAGGTTAGACTGCAGGACTTGCAACCGAACTCCAACCCCACCCCTAACCCCAACTTTAACCAAACTCCAACCCTAACCCCAACGCAACCCTAACCCCAATGACCCTAATCCAACACAACCTCACCCCAACCCCAATCCTAACCCAGCATAACCCCAACTCGAGCCCTAACCAACTTTACCCAAAACCCTAACCCAAACATAACATTAACCCCAGCCCCAACCAACCCAACACAACCTTTAACCCCATCCCAAACCAATCACAACCCTAACCCCAGCCCCAACATAACCCTAACCAACCAGACCCTAACCCTAACCCCAACTTTAACCGAACTCCAAACCAAACCATAACCCCAACCAACACGGCTCTAACCCTAACCCAAGACAACCCTAACCCTAACCCTAACCATCCAGACCCTTACCCTAACCCTAACCCTAACCCTAACCCTAACCCCAACTTTAAGCGAACTCCAACCCCAACCCTAACCCAACACATTTATCTAACCCTAACCCCAACCAACACGCAACCCTAACCAACCCAAAACCCATACAAAGATTACCCCTTATATATTTTGTTCCCTTTTCCTTAAAACTGCATTTATTCAAGTTAGGGTTAGGCTGGTGATTTTGGTAAAATTAACAAGGTTTATCCCTTTTGATTTGAATAAAAACTACACTTGTTTAGTATTATTTAATTTTATTTTAATGAAATACCTTTAGAAGCAGATTTAGTACACCACTGCACCCATTCTTTTATTTATCTTTGTGCAACATAATTGATTAAAACACATCTTATGTATAATTGTGCAGACAATAAGGCAACTAAGGTTAATCTAACTTGATCCAATAGCCCATATGCATACGTCAAAATGCGCATGATCAGGGAGCAAAGGATTCTGGGTGAAGTCAGAGTCCAAGTAACACCGGCAACATTCATGGCACCCTGGTTTTGAAGCATTGTGGTACAAAATTGTAAAACCTGGTAGTTACACTGTACATAACTACAGCATGGGGCCCATCTTGGCAGCTTGATTATTTTTTTTAAACTCTACTGTTTCCCAAGATGTATTGCTGTATGTTTTTAAGATGGCGCCTGTGCATATGGGCTATTCCATGTTGCCAAATCTACAGCTTGACATAATATTTAGACAAGCTCCCCTCCCAACACAGGGTGAAAATGCAGCCATTACGACATTCACAGCACTGTGCAACCATAACCAGAGGCTGTTTTTGACATACACAATCTTACAAGTCAACACACTTTTAAGAGGCAACAATTTACTCAACAAAGTCATTGAAGGAAGACTTATAAGTAAGAGAGTTTGAAGAAAGAAATGATTAGTTGATGGACTATGAGAGGGAGTTATGGAAACGATGAAGAGGATGACCAAGGATTGTGTAGCGTGGAGAAGGACCTCCGTATAAAAGGTAAAACCAATGATGAAAGTACACCAAGTTACTATAAAAGGTAGAGTACCAATGATGAAAGTACACCAAGTTACTATAAAAGGTAGAGTACCAATGATGAAAGTACACCAAGTTACTATAAAAGTTAGAGTACCAATGATGAAAGTACACCAAGTTACTATAAAAGTTAGAGTACCAATGATGAAAGTACACCAAGTTACTATAAAAGGTAGCGTACCAATGATGAAAGTAAGAGCTCAACTGATGACAGTGATGTCAAAATACAGCCCCTGATCTGATACCACAAAATTGCACCAAAAGATAAAAAGGAGAGAGAGAAGAAAAAAACCTGACCTTAATTAGAAAAAATACAATATTTACAGTTTTAAAAGAAATTTGTTTAAACAATAAACATCTTTTTCTATTTGCTTGTTAAACAATTTGTTGTGATTTTCAACTTTTCATATTCCAGGAAAAAAGCATTTTAGTGATTTTGTTCCCCTGTATTTTTAATTTCTCCTTTCTTTCATTTGACAAGGAAAAAAGCCAAAATAATTTGTTAGTTATTTTTATGTACAAAATAAAGCATTTTTCACCAAAAATAAAAACACATAGCTGTTCAGACCAAACAAATACAATAAATATAATTTGTCTCTTCAATACAAGTAACCAATTCATATTGAACTATTTATCATACTTTGTTTACTTTTTGTAAGGGGCAAGGTGACAAGACAAGTATTGTTTCAATCTTCCTGAAAAGAAAAGGGACTAGTTGAGTCTTTTGAAAGAAATTTCCAAAACCTTTTGCATAATTTTGCAATACAAATTTCATAGATACTTTGCGTTTAACACAACTCCCTGATCATGTCAAACCATTTTAATTTGTACTATTTCCAACTTTGATTTTGCAAAAGATGGAAAAGTAATTTGTCATACCAAAACTTACTTTGAAAATCAAAGTATAAGCTAAGAGGATATGGTTTATTCCTGTTTTAAGATGCTTCTGAACAGTGGCTGTGGCTATGGCTATGGGTTCACAGTAGCCATTAGGAATCTCTACAATGAAAGCACATAGCTTCAAACCCCCTGCTATAAACTGGGTCGAACTTCAGGCAGGTCATTATAAATAGATACACACACAAAACAACTAGACATTACAGAAATTTAACTCAAAAATGGAGCGATGACTTAAAAGAAAATACGTGATTAGGAAGTAGTTGAAAAAGAATAAGTATTCCACAAGTCTCGTAGGCATGAGACCTAACTCTTGGACAAATCAACGAGGTAATGTAAAATACTGCACCAATTAATAACAAGTATGTTCTACTTTCACCTTAATTTGGAATTTGTGAAATCATTTGGGGAACAGTTTTTACCAAGAAGGTAAGAATTTAAAATTAATCGGCTTACACACCTTCAAACATCCCTGTAAGATAACATATTTTCAAGCACAACAAATAAATAACACTCCACATGGTCAAGTCTTAATTCTACAAATTGCAGAATAAATAAAAGTTATCACTTCAAGTTAAAAATATTAATACTTTATGTTATGTACATTTATTTAACAAAAATGTCCTCCTCAGAAATATTTGAAAGAACCTCTCTTAGACAGAAGTAATATCTATTGATTTGGAACAATCTGAGACCTACAAGAGTACAGTTGAGTTTTCCATATGTAACTAACTGCAGAAATGCATAAAACTTGTTCACGGCAACAATTGAATAACAAAAATTAAATGTATTTATTCTTACTTTGGCATTGTCAATCAAAACTACCTGACCCCCCCTTCCCGATGGAATTAGTACTTTCCAACATTAATATCATATTTTTCCCCGTAAAATTCTTCACTGCATTTAGAAAAGCAACAAATTCAAACCTGACAAATGTGATCACCCTTCTGTGCTAGTTCTCTGTACTACAGTCAAAACATTGCTGATTACAAACAATACCATAATCACTGGTTTCTGTTTTCTCAAGGAGACAAAAAGGTACAATTATTAATCAAAACATTGTGGAACAAGATTACGACAAAGCTTGTCTTGTGCATTTACTTTGTTTATGTCTTGTGCATTTACCTTTGTTATATTTCACCAACATAAATTCACGAAACTAAATATTTCAGTTAAAATATAAGATGACGGTAGTGAATATTTTGTGTTTGCTTACAGACAAGATACAACAGTGACGACATTGACTTGATGCGGTTCACTACTGACTCACTCTCAAGATCACTCTGATGAGTGAGATACATTATCAGTTTGGTACTAAACACTTGCCATTATCTTATATTTAGGCTATACTATATAAAGTAAATTTGTTTGTTAATATCCCAACCAGTATAACACAATCTCCCATCCCATTATTCACGTTTTTTTTTTACCATGAACTGTTTCTGAGTTTATGAACAGATTATACTTTTCATCATTTGTCCACCCGTACCGATTTGTTTAAATTTTCCATCCCCTGCCGTTATGCTCGTAGCTGGAGTACCTTGTCTACTGACCTTGCTTATGTGCCCCCTTACCAGATTTTTTATGTAAGCTTAAGAATCATTCTGATGCCTAGGGTTGCTTTTTTAAAGACTCTCTTTTATGTCTCACTGTGTTCTTCTTTCTGTTTTGTTGGCCTTTTTATTTGTTCTGTGATTTTTTACTGATCTTTAGTGTTGTTTTTTGTATGACTCTGCCCTGTCTTGCCTTAATCTTCCTTGCTTTTCCTGGGAAATGGGAGACATACGCCTTTTGGCGTCAGTTCATTTTTTTACTTTTATACACTCCTGGGCATCCCACTGTTGTTTATTGTAAGTTTTTAAATATATTTTTATGTTTGTACATTGTACTTGTGAAGTTTTTGTCTGAATAAATATTATTATAATTATAAATGTAACGAGGATTAATAATATGGTTAATGGAAACCATCTTTTGTAACAGAAACTTTCTAACCAACACATCTTGTAAAAAAAAAAAAAAATTTCTCTTTGTGCAATAAACTGAGTTCATGAAGATGGAATCTTGGGAAAAAAACCTCCTGAACGACGAGCACATTTTGATTAAATCTTTAGTTTGGCTTCACGGGAAATGAGTAAGATGACATTCATAGAAGGTACTCCATCTCGTCAGGAATTATCATCACTGAATCTTTCCTAGATCTACTAGTAACTTTCTACTCACATCAGCAAGTGGCTTTGCATTGTATCTAGGACTCCTCTCTAGATCTTTGAGAGATTAAACATGGAATAATCCCTGTCTGCTGTAACTTCTTTACTGATCTTAAGAAACTCAGGAAGTTGGAGGTCACTGCTTTTCAAGGTGGTGTACGTCTCAAGTAGTACCAAGTCTTTGCATCTACAGGAAAAAAACCCAGATCTTAGGTTGATGATTATCAAAAACTAACTTAATGATTTGTTAATCTAAATGCCATGATATAATTCTGCTGTTCAAAGGTCATGGGTCAAATATCTAGGTGGTCATGCTAATGAAGTTCCTTTGTTCAATCAAAAATAATGAAAAATAATCACCTTTCATTGGTTGGTTTCCTGTATATGTCCATCTGGAAGTACTGGTCATGCCATACAAAACAACGACGAGTTTTGACAACCTGGTACCTCGTTGGCTCCCGCTGTGCCAGTAGAATCTTAGAATGAAAGATAAAAATAATCATAATAATAATAATGCAGTTCTTATATAGTGCTTTATACTCCCGATGGGTGTCTCAAAGCGCTCAGTATTTTTCCTACAAGGTAAGTGGAGTTACGTGTTGAAGTACATGTATTAGACCTATTCCTTTGCATAGCACCATGTAATGGTTTACAAGGTGCTGTGGCACAATATGCAGCCAATCAAACCAGGAACACCAGGGCGAACCCCTTCTCTTTACGATAAGTGCACTGGGTTCTTTTACGTGCATTACACAACACACGGGACCGACGGCTTAACGTCCCATCCGAAGGACGAAGCATGTGGCTAAGTGTCTTGCTTAAGGACAAAAGTGTCACGACTGGGATTTGAACCCACACTCTGCTGATCAGAAACACCAGAGCTTGAGTTCGGTGTTCTTAATCGTTGGGCCACGACACGCCACGAGATTACCATGAGATAAGGAACAAGTGATACTTTTTCAAGTACGTCAATATCAGTCTTTCAGTGCAGGGTATGATAAGTTAAGACCTTGTTAAGAACATGATTTTTTTTGGAGTGTACTAAGGTCATACCTTTGTTACAGAGTCCCAGATGTATAAACAAAAAACAAGGGAGTGAGTAACAACCTTGTTGTGTTGAGCAAAATGTGTATTTACAAGTGTTCAAGATATGACCTTTGGACCAAACTGAGTTACGACCTCATTGCATTGATGTTACACTTACAGTATCAAGCAAAAGTAATAATTTAATTTAAGATTCAATAATAAATTAAGATTTATATTGTGCTCCTTACATACAAATGAACACTTCATGTGTGTTTGAAACTGACAAAACAGTGGAAATGGCCAACCAAACTTTATTGGCAAGTAAACTTTGATACCCAACAGAATTGAAAGATATTTGTCAACCTTGATACATCAATATTTGAACGTAATTGTTTATTTAAGATACTATACAGTGAGGTATTATTATTCGATTTAAAAGCACAAGACAGCCCGATTGTCTAGTCTTGAGTTTACTCTGTTCCGATGCTAAAATCACTGGCCTCGAGTCTGCAGCCCAGTGTTGTACTGCTTTAAAATTAAACTACATGTAACTGCAAAAACTCTTAGAGCGCACCACTTTACCCTGGGCATAGCCAGTGTTTTGAGCTATTTTAACTTCAATCAAGGGGGGGGGGGGAGGTGTCATGCATCTATAAAATGTGAAAATCCCCACTTAATAGTACATAAATCCCCTGGATTTTACTCTCTTTATATTTTCATAAGGATGGTACAAACCCAGGGGCGGATCCAGGATTTTCCAAACGGGGGGGCGTGAAAATATACCAAGCAGCAAAATCTTCCCTTCCCCATTTCTCCCCCCCTTCTTTCTCTCTCCCTCTTTTTTTCTTTTCTCCCTCATTTTTAATTTTTTTTTTATATTAAAATGGGGGGGGTGCGCCCCCACGCCCCCCCTGGATCCGCGCCTGAACCCCCCCCCCCCAATGCTACGCCAATTTATGAAGGTAGCATTTAATAATCAGATTAGCTCCATCTGTTCATAAATATTTATGAGGTATAATAACAAAGATTTTACCTGGTACTGTTTGGATGTTATAGGCGTTCTGATCGTAATTGCCTGCTTAGTTATTTCTGGATGGCACACAGTATGCATGTATGTGTAGATACCTGGTATGGGAAATACAAATAGATGACAATGTTTAGTAAGATGTAACTGTTATAGAATGTTCAAGTCTCACGTCATGTTAAAGTGGACGACTCTGTTTACTTCCGTGAACATGGGAATGCTCCCAAGAATGTTTGAATAATTGCAAGACTTCTCACTGTGTATTGACTCAATAGAAACGCTACACTGTCCACCATCTTGGGATCAAAACACAAGAAAAGGTATGACGTACATTGAAGATTGAAACACAAATGCTTGACATCCCAGCTCCAAAACAGCCAAGTACAAGAGAAATATTACCTTTTTGTCCACGTTTTCTCAATCTTGCTTTTTTTCCATCACTTGATGAGATCAGATAATCATGCTTCACCTCAAAGTCTTCAAACGGAGGAAAGACATTCTCATCTGGTACTTCAATTATGAGAAACTTCCGCTTGACGCTGTTCTTGGCCAAACGATCTCCAATATCTATCCCTAAACGATCAGTTATTGCCTGCCAGAAAATCAACTCATTATGAATCAAAATTCAATTTGTAAAGCAAGACTTTATTTCAAACCTATAGTCATGTTGGAAGACTTTATTTAAAGGGAGTCACTGCAAACTAACTTAAAACCCCCCAAAACAATTCATTTTTTCCCCATTTTTTTCTCTCATTCTCTATTTTTATTTTACAGGATCTACATTCAAATAAAATAGGATTACCATGAATCAAACAGCACCATAGAAAAAAATGATTACAAATCCTTTCCCAAGTAGTTCTGCTTTTAAGGCTTTTAGATGGGTCTCAACTTGTAATTTAATTTGAACACTTCCAGGTGAGGCCACAAAATAACAGTTGAAGAAAGACTTCTTCAAAGTCTCAAATCATTTAGTTAATCAGAATCCAACTTTAAAATTTCCTTGAATTTGATGGACTCAGTACTGCACTCGTTAAACCAATCCTCTTGGCTAGGCACACAGACTCAATTAGCGTTTACAGGTTTGGTTCTCAAACTACTGACAGCTGCTAGATTATGCCACAGACTCTGGGTTAGCCATGCTAATTAGCTGAACTAATATGGGATTTGAGGCATTGCATGGTGAGGTATCAATGTATATTCAGGTTGTGGTAAACCCATGTGTATATATCTACTTTGCTGTGTAGATTTGTTCTTGAGAGCTTCTGTTGTTTTTTATTCAACTGCCACAGAGTCTATTTAAACTAACTTAGTTTAACAGAAGCATTGTTGCATATTTCTCTTACCGTGATCATTCTCTTAATCTTGCCTTCAAAGTCTGTAGAGTTATCAATAATATCAAAGTAGGGATGTCCAACCCAGGATTGTTTAGTCATGTTATCCACCTTGACTGCAAATGCACAGCTCTCAGAACGTGTTGAGTTACCTTTAAGACCATTATAGAATTCTTCAGCACCAATGGCCGCTGATTGCTGAAGGAATACAATGAAAACGTAAATATAAAGATGAAATTTGATTGAACCAATTTGCTAACCCTAGTTCTTATAAAATGTTCAGTTAAAACCAACAAGCAAGACACTTTATCATAATTGCTTTGTCGTTCGGATGGGACATTAAGTCGTAGGTCCCGTGTACTAGGATTGGTACATGTAGTGCACGTAAAAGAACCCTAAAAACTTATCGTGGAAGAGTAGGGGTAACCCTGGTGTTTCTGGTTCAAGCATCCTTGTTTACAGGTTTCCTTGGGCTTGTGATTAACTTCACTTATGAGGCATCCTTGGTTTCATTACCAGAAATATATAATAAAAGTGAAGAGAATAAAGACAATAATTTTACAAAACAGGGCTGGTGCAAATGTTAATGTTCATATCAGAGTATTTTGCTTCAATATGCCTATTATCATGGACGCCAGGGTTGCCTTTTAACAGTGATAAAATGCAAGGCCAGGGCCCACATTTTGTAAAGCTGGTACACACAAAAATGTCCTGCCTCAGAGAAACTGACCATGAGATATAAAGCACATGTTATTCTGATCCTTAGGACTCATCAGGCTGAAACATCACATGTATTAAAGCTGGGATGTGTTACATCCACAATTTGAGGGCAAATCACTATGACGTCATCAAGGGTCACGTGATGTCACATTAAAGGTACACTTTTCAAAGATTTATGTTTACAGGAACAATTGTATGATAAAGCTGAAAGTTTGCATGCATTCAACGCGGGATGTGTAACAATCAAAATTTGAAGTCCTGTTCTAATGACTTCATCAAGTGTTACAAGAAGTTACCTTAGTGCAGTTTTACCAGATCTATATACACAGCAATAAACGCTTGGTCAACAAGCTGAAACCAAGCTTATATGTATTTAATAAAGCTGGGCTGTGTTTTGAACGTCATGCCGAACACCTTGATTTTGTTAGTAACAAAAATCATGTCTAGTTTATGTTAAATTTACTATTTGTGTTGTACCCATACACAATGTGTGGTAAGCACTGAATACTCAGTACTTTCCCAAATCCTGTGAAAAAAATCCACAGGCAAATCATTCAGTGGAATTCGGAGCCACAACCTTTGTCGTTCTAGAGCAGATGTCTTACCACTAGACAACCAAGCTTGCCCGACAGCAAAGGGCAGTTTGAATCATATATTTTAGCTCAGGGTACCTTATCGAGAATGGCAAAGGTGGTGGGTTCGAATTCCACTCGAGTAATATGCCTGTGGGATCCATTAGTGAACAGTGCTTAACACACATCAGTGTATGGGTAAAAACACAAATAATATCATAAATAAACTTTACCCTGTACATTTCAGGCTTTAGAAGGTACATAATATTATTTTTCTACTCACCATGTGTATGACCTGGTCATATCTTTTGTCTCGTAGATCCACATTTTCAAACCCATACTCTTGCCTCATTTCATCCCATTTCCCTTCAGGAAGATCTGTCAAGGAAAGGAGAGAAAAACTTTGAAGAAAAGTTGGAAATGTTTATTTACTTCCTCATTGGTCGGTGTGATGTAATTTCATAGCAACTGGCTCAAATATCAGACGTCTGCTGAAGATTGACCATTTTCGCTCTAATGGGTTTTCACAAAAACGAATAAACTTTCATCTTGTCTTTAGTTCACTTAAAAGTCTTATTAAAATGAACTTAACATCTGTTTTTAAAAATGCTAGTGAAACTAATGCAATTATCACCACTGTTCACTGGTGTGGCATATAGATTAGTGTGAAAATGAATCCTGGTTTAATATCTTTTTCATGCAGCATTTTCCTTCAGCATTGAAATGAAAGATGTCTCGCCTTAATGGCCACTTTCAACTTCACCAATATCACCAACTCACTCTGACATTTGGTTATCAAGGAAATAAGAATAAGACAGTTTGATTTAATGTCATTAAATCATTTTACATTTAAGAGAAACAACCGTTTGATACTACAACTTATGTACACACATCGGTTTAAATGTATCTATAAATTAAACTTGATTTACAACTAATATTATTCCTATGTTAGTTAAGCCATGGTAACAATTCATCAAAAGGACGGTGGGACCCGGCGGAGCTCTGTTTCCCACAGGTGGCCCGACTGAATGGTCTCGAGTCAGGGCAGGGTGAAGCAGGTATGCTGGACGAGGGGCAATGGGGGTCGGGTTCCAGCGGGGTGAAGCAGGCATGCTGGACAAGTGGCAATGGGGTCGGGTTCCAGCGGGGTGAAGCAGGCATGCCGGACAAGGGGCAATGGGGGTCGGGTTCCAGCAGGGTGAAGCAGGCATGCTGGACGAGGGGCAATGGGGGTCAGGTTCCAGCCTGGTGAAGCAGGCATGCTGGACAAGGGACAATGGGGGTCGGGTTCCAGCGGGGTGAAGCAGGCATGCCGGACAAGGGGCAATGGGGGTCGGGTTCCAGCAGGGTGAAGCAGGCATGCTGAAAGAGTGGCAATGGGGGTCGGGTTCCAGCAGGGTGAAGCAGGCATGCCGGACAAGGGGCAATGGGGGTCGGGTTCCAGCAGGGTGAAGCAGGCATGCTGAAAGAGTGGCAATGGGGGTCGGGTTCCAGCAGGGTGAAGCAGGCATGCTGGACAAGGGGCAATGGGGGTCGGGTTCCAGCAGGGTGAAGCAGGCATGCTGGACAAGTGGCAATGGGGTCGGGTTCCAGCGGGGTGAAGCAGGCATGCCGGACAAGGGGCAATGGGGGTCGGGTTCCAGCAGGGTGAAGCAGGCATGCTGAACAAGGGGCAATGGGGGTCGGGTTCCAGCAGGGTGAAGCAGGCATGCCGGACGAGGGGCAATGGGGGTCGGGTTCCAGCAGGGTGAAGCAGGCATGCTGGACGAGTGGCAATGGGGGTCAGGTTCCAGCCTGGTGAAGCAGGCATGCTGGACGAGGGGCAATGGGGGTCGGTTTCCGGCAGGGTGAAGCAGGCATGCTGGACAAGGGGCAATGGGGGTCGGGTTCCAGCAGGGTGAAGCAGGCATGCTGGACGAGGGGCAATGGGGGTCAGGTTCCAGCCTGGTGAAGCAGGCATGCTGAAAGAGTGGCAATGGGGGTCGGGTTCCAGCAGGGTGAAGCAGGCATGCTGAAAGAGTGGCAATGGGGGTCGGGTTCCAGCAGGGTGAAGCAGGCATGCTGAAAGAGTGGCAATGGGGGTCGGGTTCCAGCGGGGTGAAGCAGGCATGCCGGACAAGGGGCAATGGGGGTCGGGTTCCAGCAGGGTGAAGCAGGCATGCTGGACAAGGGGCAATGGGGGTCGGGTTCCAGCAGGGTGAAGCAGGCATGCTGGACGAGGGGCAATGGGGTATGCCGGATGAGGGGCAATGGGGGTCGGGTTCCAGCAGGGTGAAGCAGGCATGCTGGACGAGGGGCAATGGGGGTCGGTTTCCAGCAGGGTGAAGCAGGTATGCCGGATGAGGGGAAATAGGGGTCGGGTTCCAGCAGGGTGAAGCAGGCATGCTGGATGAGGGGCAATGGGGGTCGGGTTCCAGCAGGGTGAAGCAGGCATGCTGGACGAGGGGCAATGGGGGTCGGGTTCCAGCAGGGTGAAGCAGGCATGCCGGACAAGGGGCAATGGGGGTCGGGTTCCAGCAGGGTGAAGCAGGCATTCTGGACGAGTGGCAATGGGGGTCAGGTTCCAGCCTGGTGAAGCAGGCATGCTGGACGAGGGGCAATGGGGGTCGGGTTCCAGCAGGGTGAAGCAGGCATGCTGGACAAGGGGCAATGGGGGTCGGGTTCCAGCAGGGTGAAGCAGGCATGCCGGACGAGGGGCAATGGGGGTCAGGTTCCAGCCTGGTGAAGCAGGCATGCTGAAAGAGTGGCAATGGGGGTCGGGTTCCAGCAGGGTGAAGCAGGCATGCTGAAAGAGTGGCAATGGGGGTCGGGTTCCAGCAGGGTGAAGCAGGCATGCTGAAAGAGTGGCAATGGGGGTCGGGTTCCAGCAGGGTGAAGCAGGCATGCCGGACAAGGGGCAATGGGGGTCGGGTTCCAGCAGGGTGAAGCAGGCATGCTGGACGAGGGGCAATGGGGGTCGGGTTCCAGCAGGATTAAGCAGGCATGCTGGATGAGGGGCAATGGGGGTCGGGTTCCAGCAGGGTGAAGCAGGCATGCTGGACGAGGGGCAATGGGGGTCGGGTTCCAGCAGGGTGAAGCAGGCATGCTGGACGAGGGGCAATGGGGGTCGGGTTCCAGCAGGGTGAAGCAGGTATGCCGGATGAGGGGAAATAGGGGTCGGGTTCCAGCAGGGTGAAGCAGGCATGCTGGATGAGGGGCAATGGGGGTCGGGTTCCAGCAGGGTGAAGCAGGCATGCTGGATGAGGGGCAATGGGGGTCGGGTTCCAGCAGGGTGAAGCAGGTATGCTGGACGAGGGGCAATGGGGGTCGGGTTCCAGCAGGGTGAAGCAGGCATGCTGGACAAGGGGCAATGGGGGTCGGGTTCCAGCAGGGTGAAGCAGGCATGCTGGACAAGGGGCAATGGGGGTCGGGTTCCAGCAGGGTGAAGCAGGCATGCTGGACGAGGGGCAATGGGGGTCGGGTTCCAGCAGGGTGAAGCAGGCATGCTGAACAAGGGGCAATGGGGGTCGGGTTCCAGCAGGGTGAAGCAGGCATGCTGGACAAGGGGCAATGGGGGTCGGGTTCCAGCAGGGTGAAGCAGGCATGCTGGACAAGGGGCAATGGGGGTCAGGTTCCAGCAGGGTGAAGCAGGCATGCTGAACAAGGGGCAATGGGGGTCGGGTTCCAGCAGGGTGAAGCAGGCATGCTGGACGAGGGGCAATGGGGGTCGGTTTCCGGCAGGATTAAGCAGGTATGCCGGATGAGGGGCAATGGGGGTCGGGTTCCAGCAGGATTAAGCAGGCATGCTGGATGAGGGGCAATGGGGGTCGGGTTCCAGCAGGATTAAGCAGGCATGCTGGACAAGGGGCAATGGGGGTCGGGTTCCAGCAGGGTGAAGCAGGCATGCTGGACGAGGGGCAATGGGGGTCGGTTTCCAGTAGGGTGAAGCAGGCATGCTGGACGAGGGGCAATGGGGGTCAGGTTCCAGCCTGGTGAAGCAGGCATGCTGAAAGAGTGGCAATGGGGGTCGGGTTCCAGCAGGGTGAAGCAGGTATGCTGAAAGAGTGGCAATGGGGGTCGGGTTCCAGCAGGGTGAAGCAGGTATGCTGGACGAGGGGCAATGGGGGTCGGGTTCCAGCAGGGTGAAGCAGGCATGCTGGATGAGGGGCAATGGGGGTCGGGTTCCAGCAGGGTGAAGCAGGCATGCTGGACGAGGGGCAATGGGGGTCGGGTTCCAGCAGGGTGAAGCAGGCATGCTGGACAAGGGGCAATGGGGGTCGGGTTCCAGCAGGGTGAAGCAGGCATGCTGGACGAGGGGCAATGGGGGTCGGTTTCCGGCAGGGTGAAGCAGGTATGCTGGACGAGGGGCAATGGGGGTCGGGTTCCAGCAGGGTGAAGCAGGCATGCCGGACAAGGGGCAATGGGGGTCGGGTTCCAGCAGGGTGAAGCAGGCATGCTGGACAAGGGGCAATGGGGGTCGGGTTCCAGCGGGGTGAAGCAGGCATGCTGGACGAGGGGCAATGGGGGTCGGTTTCCGGCAGGGTGAAGCAGGTATGCTGGACGAGGGGCAATGGGGGTCTGGTTCCAGCAGGGTGAAGCAGGCATGCTGGACAAGGGGCAATGGGGGTCGGGTTCCAGCAGGGTGAAGCAGGCATGCTGGACGAGGGGCAATGGGGGTCGGTTTCCGGCAGGGTGAAGCAGGTATGCTGGACGAGGGGCAATGGGGGTCGGATTCCGGCAGGATTAAGCAGGTATGCCGGATGAGGGGCAATGGGGGTCGGGTTCCAGCAGGATTAAGCAGGCATGCTGGATGAGGGGCAATGGGGGTCGGGTTCCAGCAGGGTGAAGCAGGTATGCTGGACAAGGGGCAATGGGGGTCGGGTTCCAGCAGGGTGAAGCAGGCATGCTGGACAAGGGGCAATGGGGGTCGGGTTCCAGCAGGGTGAAGCAGGCATGCTGGACGAGGGGCAATGGGGGTCGGTTTCCGGCAGGGTGAAGCAGGTATGCCGGATGAGGGGCAATGGGGGTCGGGTTCCAGCGGGGTGAAGCAGGCATGCTGGACGAGGGGCAATGGGGGTCGGATTCCGGCAGGATTAAGCAGGTATGCCGGATGAGGGGCAATGGGGGTCGGGTTCCAGCAGGATGAAGCAGGCATGCTGGACGAGGGGCAATGGGGGTCGGGTTCCAGCAGGGTGAAGCAGGCATGCTGAAAGAGTGGCAATGGGGGTCGGGTTCCAGCAGGGTGAAGCAGGTATGCTGGACAAGGGGCAATGGGGGTCGGGTTCCAGCAGGGTGAAGCAGGCATGCTGGACGAGGGGCAATGGGGGTCGGATGAGGGGCAATGGGGGTCGGGTTCCAGCAGGGTGAAGCAGGCATGCTGGACGAGGGGCAATGGGGGTCGGATTCCGGCAGGATTAAGCAGGTATGCCGGATGAGGGGCAATGGGGGTCGGGTTCCAGCAGGGTGAAGCAGGCATGCTGGACGAGGGGCAATGGGGGTCGGGTTCCAGCAGGGTGAAGCAGGCATGCTGGACGAGGGGCAATGGGGGTCGGATTCCGGCAGGATTAAGCAGGTATGCCGGATGAGGGGCAATGGGGGTCGGGTTCCAGCAGGATGAAGCAGGCATGCTGGACGAGGGGCAATGGGGGTCGGGTTCCAGCAGGGTGAAGCAGGCATGCTGAAAGAGTGGCAATGGGGGTCGGGTTCCAGCAGGGTGAAGCAGGCATGCTGGACGAGGGACAATGGGGGTCGGGTTCCAGCAGGGTGAAGCAGGCATGCTGGACGAGGGGCAATGGGGGTCGGATTCCGGCAGGATTAAGCAGGTATGCCGGATGAGGGGCAATGGGGGTCAGGTTCCAGCAGGGTGAAGCAGGTATGTCGGACGAGGGGCAATGGGGGTCGGGTTCTGGCAGGACTCTTGCCTGGGAGGCACGAGAGCCCTCCCTTTTTGGACAAAATGTGATTTCAAATTAAAATTCCAATATGGTAGGACAGGACCTTGTAACACAAGGTAATTTTTACATGCATGCAATTTAAAAATAATTTGATAAAACATCTGTAATAGTTTTACAATCAAAAAGAAATTAATGTGAAACCTTTTTAAGTTCTACCCAGATACAAAATAATAAACTCACATGCTGTGGCATCCATGGCCCCACGGTCACAGATGATCAAACATTTCTTCTTGCAGGTTTCAGCCAGCGTAAAAAACGTATCTTCAGTTTGTAACATCGTCCTCAACAGGTTGACCTGAAATGTGTAAGCTGTCAAATTGGACACAAAGTATTTAAAGGCCATGGTACAAAACTGCATTCTTATTATATGTTTTTATTGACCCTTCTTGATTTCTAGAAAATGTTGTTTACTTTGATATCATCTCATCAAAATTGTAACCTTTTTTTTACAAGATACATTAAGATAAGGTTTACAAGGTGGTTAGGATAGGTTTGGAGAGAAAACATGGGAGTTTTCTCTTTGGAGTATTTGTGGTTCTGAGATAATTCTCAACTTGTCAAACAGTATGATCAGCCTCCCAACAATAAACAGAGCAAACTACTGTAGCGGTTCTACTCAGAACCACACATAGCTTCTACATGGTATTACCACGAACATAGTCCTTATTTTAAAGTCAAGTAAGATAAGTTCTATTCGAGAGAAAGTAAATCTATCTCAGCATGATTGGTAAAATTACTAATGCATAGAAAGTAAATTTAGTAAAACCAATCTATTAAATGTCAAAATTTTCGTTAAAATCTGAAGTTTGTATTACTGGACTATTTATAAGTACACAGCGTTAAGCTGGGAAGCTAATCATATACATCACTCATAGGATGCTATCATTGGCCCAATGCCAAGTAAGGTCCATTTAGTTTGGCAGGACTGAATCTGTCATAATCAAGTGAAACCTAACCGGATCGGTTAGGATTGGGTTGCCATTTGGGTTATCAGGACTTGAGAGAAGATTTTTCATGGCTCCTCCTAATGCCCCCCCCCCCACGCCTGTGCCGTTTACACGGATAACCAACTGATCGTCCAGTTACACGATTACATTTTAAAGTTTGGATAACCGTAGAAAAATTCACCTGAAAATGCCAGGAATCGCAGACCACATTGCAATCACGATGTACACAACACACAAAACACACAACACACAAACCGTGCGACACACAAGCAGTCACACCAATTCCAATTTACATGTACATAGGCTTGTAGTCTTCGTTATCTGGTTATTTTGTTGGCTACAATAAAAGCAAGAAACATTGAACTACATGTAGAGGGCATTTCAGAACAATGCCATAGCATGAGCGCGTACGCCCTCTGTTGGTGAAATATACCAGCGCATTTCGTGATAACATACAAAAACCAGTTACAAACACCTTGACTGAAGACTAAACGTGTCTATGAATGCTTGGGACAAAGTCAAAATGTTGTGATGAAGACACAATTTTTTTTTAACTCTAAATTTTGTTTTTTAAATGAACGGTTACATGTGTAACTGACCATTTCAGAAACGATTACACATTTACCAAAATAACCGTAAACGCGGCTTACCCCAAACACAAACATAAATCAAACCTTCAGTCTTAACTCACCTTCCTCTTCACTCAACTCTGCAAATTTAACTCCTCCTCTACAAGCAAAAACAGAAAAATCCATAAAAAGTGATTAACCGTAATGTTTACTTTCCAGTCACATCAAATTGTTTATTCCATCAATCACTACCAATCTTGATAGGTGTCATGCAATACACCAAACAGGGCTGCAATAATACATTCAGAATACAGCAGTGTTTTTTTAGTACATTCAGTTATAGAAAAGAAAAAAAAAAGGAAAAAAATGGTTCATTTATAAGACTTGATTTAAATTACGTGACAAAAATTCAACATTCTAAAGAGCAAAAGACATTTTTGCATTCTGTGCAATAGTTTATTTCATCACATGACCCAATTTTTAGCAATTTTAGTTCAACACCCAGGGATTGCAGTCCAAAAAACTAATTATTTTGAAGCACAATCCATGACATTTCCTTATGCCTGTATTAACTTTTACATGTATATTCCTAAATAGAATCTTTACATTCCTTGTACATGGCCCTGCTGATGTGCATGTGCACTATTAGGATTGACAGCAGAGTCCAATCAAATGCTTATCAGCCTCAACCATCCACACACATTACATCAAATATCCAAGATAACACCAGACAAGGAAATAATCACCAGTTAAGATGTCAAGGTAGAAATGTCTTCACGGTATATTTCTTGTCAGGTTTTTTCTCTAAAAAGCTTTGTTTGTTTGATTTAATGAAGGGGTCTTTTTAGGTTTGTGAAAATAAGACATGAGTTTTGCAAGATGATCAGGAGCATGATGTGATGGAATAAGATTCTAAATTATATATACAGTGTATTGTGCATTCTGCACATTTTAAATTCCCTTCACTTGATTTTCATCAAAATCTAAAATAATAATGTGTTGTGAATTTGTCTAGATTGATTTGACTGTATATTAACCAATTGCTAGTACATTGTAGATCTGGAGCTTCCTACATAGCATTTTATAGTGTCTGGATTATAAACTGACTCCACATCTCACCTTTAAATATCTCCAAAGACAGGTGGATTTGTCATTCTATAAATATCACACACTGTGCATCTGATAAGTGCTTATTTGCTTCTGCGTAATAGCAGCTATACGAAACTCACTTATCTATGTGTGGCGTGGTGCGGCTGAGCAGTTTAATGCATCAGACTCAAGTTCTAGTGGCTAAGTCATCAGGATGTGGGTTCGAATCCTGGTCATGACACTGTGTCCTTGAGCAAGACACTTAACTATAATTGCTTCTCTTCACCCAGGGGTAAATGAGTACCTGTCAGGGCAGAGATGGTTCTTGTGATTGATTTAGCTTGGTACGCTACAAATAGCCCAGTGACCAGGGGTAATATTGTTGGAGCACCATGAGTGTCACTGAGTCATGGATATAAACGCTTCATAACAGACCACTACTATTGTTATTATTATGTTGATATCAAGATATTGAATGTCCCTGCTTAATAACAGACTAGTTTATGGGTGAAATGTGAACATTTCCCCCACGCATTGGTCTCAGTATAGCCCTCTTCACATTACCTCTCTTATCCTCGGGGAATGTAGCCCAGGGAAGGCCCTGGGAGTTTGTTTACCCCGGGGTTACCTGGCGCACTTTCACACTATCCTTACACGGGTATTCCCTGATCCTTATTCCATGGGGTTACTTTCGCTGTCTGCCTTGTAAACAGAGTAAGCAAAACCCGCTTTCGTTTCACACTAGCAGTTATTTCCCGAGGGATTAAACAAATCCTGGGGTTTTACCGCTTACCCCGGGGTATGCCCAATTGCCGGGGTAGATCAGGGGTAAAGTGATCCAAGTGTGAAAGGGCTGGCCGTTAGTCCCTGTGGTTGCCCCAAGGGAATAGACTTGTGAAAGGGGCTAAAGAGAGGAGTGGGGGGGGGAGGTTTCCCCAAGGCCCATGAAAAATGATCACAAGTTTGTGTCAAAAACTATACTTGTTGATTTCTCCATATCTCATTAGGGCCTATCACTCAGGAAAAAGAATAGTAAATAAAATGGCATAAACAGGCATGCAACTGCCCGATGAAAAAAAAGAGGAAAATTTTCAAAGGCACAACGGAAGCGCAGAGCGAGGCAGCCAAAACGCCAAGGGACATGAGACCCACAATGGTACCCTAGAAAATGTTGAGGTTTATTTTGCTCTTAGGTGCATTCTTAGCATGTACAGGCCTGTGAATGGACCCTTAAAAAAAGAGCTGAAACACTACATGATGTAAGAATGATCGTGGATCAAGTGAGCGTGCGTCACACACTTACGCTGGTCGAATTGGGGCACCCCATTGATCCAGTAACTAGGCTTATTTCACGTTATTGTAGCTGTACATTGTTGTTGCCAAGCATATAGGCTTTTTTTTTTTTAAATCGTAAAAATAATTTTAAAAAAAATCAAAACAAAATCGTGCTGATCATTTTTTTTTAAACGCGGAAATCCGCAGAAACGCGGAAGAGTTGCATGCCTGCATAAAAAGGGAGTAGGGCATCATGGTTTTTCTGCTGTTGACAAACATTGTTATTGTTTATTTCCTCCTTTTAATTTATGCTGTTATTCCGCAAGTTACTTTGTCTTTCAGTTTGTGTTATTCTGAGGTCCCTGTGGAAGACCACATTGTTTGTGAACGGGTTACCCTGATAAATCATAAGAAATAAACAAATAAATAAATCAATAATAAATGAATAAGGGCCAGGATAGGAGCAGACAAGCAAAACTTAATGATACTTACGATAATAGATGGGTCGCTGTCTCAGGAACCATATATACTTTGTATCCCAAATTCTCAAAGAAGGTTCGAACATGGGCCTGTCCAGTTGTTTTCCCTCCACAAGGACCTAAAAAACAATAAAATATCAATCTCAAATATCAAGATTAAGTTTAAGCCACAATAGGTCATTAAATACACACCTTTTTAAATGAATCTTCTGGTTGCATTTTGAAGTGTTTCAAAGTGTTTAAAAAACAGATTTTTGTTTTCATAATTTTTGCTTTCATAAGAAATTCTGGGCCCTTATATCTGCAAGAATTTACAGAAATTCCTGATTTGTAGGTAAGATTGGACAAGTAATGTACTATAGATGTGTTCAATAGACTGTATTTTAAATATTTAGAATCTATGTTGGCTAATCATTTGGTTATATTGAGAAATAATAAAATTTCCACAGGTAATGAATAAAGATTTATACACACATCTTGCCACCTTCTTAACATGTACACTTATACTTGTTTTAAACATTTTCGGACAAGTTTTATCTTTACAATTTGAGTGAAATTGAGTTGAAACTTATTTAGGTCCTACATGTACATGTAGATCATGCTGCAACCATTCAACTAAACAGTTTTAAAGGAACATTACAGAATTGGTTTTTGCTAACAACACAGTTAAGCACTTTATATAATCCACCATATACATAAACTGACAAACCTGTAGAAGTTTGAGATCGATCGGCCATCTGGGTCACGAGAAATAGTGAAAAACCGATTACACATTTGCATGTGTTATACAATGCATGAATAAAACGCTCATGAGCGATAAACTCCAATCGGAAATTGGTTTTATTTATTTCTCATCAAATATGGCATTTCAGACAGAAATATTTCTAGGGATGTTTTCTACTGTCATCATCATTAGACCGTGTAAGTTTTATGTAAATCTGTGATCTTAAAAATTTTTTTAATTACCAGTTCTGTAACGTTCCTTTAACAACCACATTTATCATTTTTTCCAACATTTTCCTTTGCAATCAGACGAGGATCTTATTTGGTGTTGCCCCTTACACTGATGAGTATTAAGCGCTCACAGTCTAGTGTAGACTCAGTACTTTCCCGAGTCCTGTGAAAATAAAATCCACAGCATATCATTCGTGTGGGATTCGAACCCACGACTTTTCCATTGCTTCATAGAGCAGATGTCTTACCACTAGACCACCGAGCTGGCCCAGTGGCTAGAGGCAGTTCGAATCCTATACTTCAGCAGCTTGAATACTATATTTCAGCAGCGGGTACTGCAACAATTTATTATATGTTATGTAAATAATTTTTCCCATAATATTCTTTATCCCCAACCCAACGCTATTTGGTAACAATAACAATTGTTGCAGTACCCGCTGTTAAAAAATATAGAACTTGAACTGCCTCTAACTGGGCAAGCTTGGTGGTCTCGTTGCTAATTAATCTGCTCTAGAATGGCAAAAGTCATGGGTTCGAATCCCATCGGAGTGGTGTGGATTTCTTTCATAGGACTCAGGGAAAGTACTTAGTATACAGTGCTTAATATACATCGGTGTACGGCAAAAAACAAAAAAGAATTTACATAAACAGACCAGATTCAAACAACATTCTGGAATATGAAACTACTTTCTGAATGAGTACCAGTGTAAATTTTACAAAAAAGAGCTACTGTAAAAAATTACATTAAAAACTACAACAATTAGGCCTAGATGTTTAAATACCAACCAACACAACTCAATTCTTGATATTATAATGCACACAATACCTTCATGCATGCCGATTTTTAAATTTATTTTTAGATGTGCTTGAAGAGGGATGGGTATATCAATGTGAGTTGTTTGTTTTCCACTAAAAATAGATTTGTCTAAACAAAAGTGTTGATCAGTGCAGTTCTGCCGGCAGGCAATTAACAAAACATTCATTGATTAGAAAGGGAAGGAACAAATGGTTGCAAGAAACATTCCCCCCTTATAAAATATCTCTCAGTAAGGATTGACATATGTACAGGAACAAATTGCACATGAAAAATGTAGAAATGATAAACAGGGGCTGCAAGATCCAATTCAGTTTTGTGATGAACTCATTTTTCAATAGATAGTCCTTATGAAAGTGGGAAAAAAGTTGTGAATCTCTAAACTCACAGTAAAACGGTGTAAAATGTCAATTTGATACCCTTCTATTGCAAATTTTGTCAACATAAAAAAGTCCATACATTTTTGTACGCAATGTTTTATTTCATTCCTGATTTTGAATTAAATATTCAATCAAATTGGCATTGAATTTGAGTTTTGATCAACGCAGAAATTCCCCTTTGGAATGTAGACCCATTTTTTTTTATATACAATGGTGTCATGTTTCAATTTCACTCTGAAAGAGTGTCAAATAAAATTGCATTTACATAATTTTAATGTGAGGCTAGAGACTTGCAATTCCCCCCCCCCCCCACTTTCATGAGGACTCTATATTTTGAAAAATGAGTGCATCACAAAATTGATTTTGACTTTGGAGCCCCTCTCTCTTTAATATCACCATGGAGGAAGCTCCATGGAGAAAATTGTACATTTGAATAATATACATTGTACTCGGACAGGTCTAGACTTCTCTGCAGACTGCAGGGCACTTTACATTACAACTGTAGTCTTTGTACATTTACATAACAACATCGGTGTACGGGCTAAAACCAAACCAGGCCTATTTATCCCCGATGCAAAATTAACATCTTTTACATTACAAGTCTTTTTGTGTGCCTTTTTTAAACACTGATATCACTGGGGCCTATACAATAACAAGTATTGTAAAGTGCCATAATCAACACTGATCATGTAGTAATACAACAAAATCAAGGGTATTTATTTATGTATGTGGTTGCTAGGGTACTAAGGAAGTGAAGGTTTTATATCTATCAGCTGTCAACATAACCTTAGATCTCGACACTCAAAGTGAAATGTTGATTAACATGGCTGACCTAACATTGTTGTGTAACACTCTACTACGCTGCGCTTGTTCATGTGTAAATGTATTCAGACTGTATGGTGTTCATGTGAAGACTAATGAGATGTTCATTTAACCCAGATACAAACCCAAGCAAAGCTGTGATACATGTACATCATCTATCTGCTATCCATTAAAAAATCTTGGACTTCTTATTTTCAACGAGTTGAGACAAATAATTTTCATGTAGCATTAATGTAATGTACGTTGCGTATTAAGTACTGCACGTCTGCTCTATGAAACATATGAACATTTCCTAATTCCATTTATCAAGATGGCTTCACACTTTGACATTTGATTCCCATAACCCAGAGTCCCTGACCATGCACGGCTCGTTATCTTTTAATCAGCTCCTAGTCAGACTGATAACCTTGAATTATTTTAATGTATGACTACATGTGATCATATCCTGGTAAAATGTCTTGCAGGTATGCAAGTCAAACATTGTTGAGCAAACAGAAAAAGAAAACGGCATTCAGGACATGTAGTACAATCACATTATTATGTTTAACTATTCACTAGTAACATCCATATGAAAGTCAAATATTTAATGACTCAAAAATAAAAATAATAAACCTACAATGTAGGTGAATTTGTAAAATTCTTAGCTCAGATTATCAGATATTAATGATTCTGAAACATTTACGGGGCTTGTGGTTTTTCAAGAAACAGTTCCATTTTTATGCAAATGTCAGAATAAATGTAGAGGATCGTTTTGTAAAAGATTGCGGTGATTCAGCAAGTTTCACTTTAATAAGATTGAGGAAATTGTTTTTCTTCTAACCTTTTGTGATTGTATGGATTGTTAAAAAAAAGTTACAAGTTCTGGTATGACCTGACTCCTGAGACTATTTTGCATCATAAATATTAAAGAGAAAAAAAAGGAAGAAAAAAATGATTTATTTAAAATATATCAACAAATAGAAGTAAAATTTGTCATTCATGTCATTTCATCAAAATTCTGATCAGTCCAATCAAGTGAAATATATTTGGTATATCTCTTCATTCAGGGAAACTTTTAATTAGACAAAAATACCACGAAAGTCATTTTTATGAACATTTTTGTTTATCTCAGGACTGTGAGACAACTGCTCGGATGTTGGACATAATGGTGTGATTTACTGACATAAAAAATTTCATAAAACATAAATTGCTAAATATTCAAACACAACATTAAAGGTATTTTTAATAGATACTATAATTACATGGATACAAAACAATAATAATCCAACACTTGTACAGATAGAATGAAATCATTGCTAGTTCCAACATGGAAATGGAACGTCAGTAAGAGGTAAATAGTTTAAAGTTGATTAATTTTAAGATCAACCATCAAATATAAACAATCCCCTTGTGCCTGTGATTATAATTTTCAACATTAAATCCAGTTGTACAGCAAAAAACATTCCAAGATTGCATTCCGTGGGTAAATTTAAATGCAGAACTACAAGTAGGATCCAGAGCTAGCAGAACTAGGACTCTAGGATTGAAGAGTACACCTACATGTAGGTTTGTCTCTTTCTTGAACCTATTTGGTTTACGTCTCTTTCTTGAACCTATTTGGTTTGTATCGTTCTTGAACCTTGTTGGTTTGTTTCTTTCTTGAAACTTTTTTGTTTGTACTATTCTTGAACCTGTTAGCCAATCACAGGGCAGAGGTTCGAATCCAAACACACCTCTATTAATGTCACTGGCTGAGACAAAAATGGGAACAATTTCTGTATCCGGCCACCACTTTTTCACTCATTGTTACCAAAAGCAATATATCATTTGATTAAATATGAGGCTATTTTAATTCATAATGAATGAAAGAGTGCTTTTTCCGACCACTATTTTTCACAAATCATGAACTAATCCAGATAAGATTATGATTTTGGTAATAACTAGGGTAAAAGTATCCATCTCATCAGAAATAATAACTCACTGTTATTACACCACTCTGTCCCAATGGCTTTGTTGGGCGCATTCTTTGAAGTTGTCCTTTTTTTAAATTCACGCAGTATGCCATTTTGTGACAGCGCAAACTTTGTTTCCTTGCATGAATTTAAAATGTGCACAGGATAGCTCGGGCGCAAACTTTGAAAACCCGCGCAATCTTTGTCGTTCAACCATAATTCTCACGTGTCGTGAAATTACCCTGTATGAAGGGAATTTGCGTCCAGAGGTTAAAGGGTTAAGTTCGAAGTAGTGTTCTGCTTGATCTTAACCTCTGTCTGAAAACCTCTGTCTGAAGTGATACTTTTGTTCAAAAACTTGGGTGAAATGATGAGAAACAGGTCTGCTCACAAACTGTAAGTTCAGAAATTCTTGTGACAAAGCACGGGACACTCGCGCTGGCAGATTGCCGTGTGATAAATAAATCGCGCTGCAACTTGTTGATAAACTTTCTGTTAAAATCGAAAAAACAAATTGAAAGACAAATTCATCCACGTTTTTGTTTCTAGTCTGATGATGACAATAACGGCGTCAATGTTTATAAACTGCCGCTATTTCCCAAAGGGAATTTAATCATTAAAATCGCGTAGTTCGTGTCAATTTCGTGCCAATTGAACGCACTCAAATTTTTAAAATGGCTTGCGCAAGTTTTTAAAAAGGACAACTTCAAAGATTGCGCCAAAGAGTTTCATTCTTTACATTTTATTAGCTGTAAAAAAAAAAATCCTCCCCATACTATACTTTTGTCTAAATAAAACCATAATTTTAAGGCATGTAAGGTAGGTGCTTAGCCTACCATTGTTTCCTGCTGAACATTCCAAGGACAATGAGCCATTGATGCAATCAGAATGCAGCCCACTCCTCAATTCCTGATGAGTTGGCAATACCCATCCAACCAAAGAAAGTCAATATGGTCAAAATAATGGTTACACACACCCTTTGTTCTTTATTCCTACTCTAAGTTTAATGTTCTGATACAATGAATGTCTTTTCCTAGCCCTTACCCTCCCTAATCCTAGCAATAATAATAGCATGTAGATCACGAGGGGCTATCGGAACAGAGGGTTTTCGGAACATAGAGCAGTCACCAAAATTTCACATGTTCTGAAATTCTGATGATATAATTCAGATTTATAGGAAGCGGAAATAAAAGGAATGTGTAACTGTAAATCATGGAATGGATGTGTAACTGTAAACGAATAATAAAAACAAAATAGCCTAGTCAGTGACGTGTACGGTGTTGGTTGTAACAATCTCCTCAACCAATCTCCAGCAAGAAAGCCCTTTAAAATTAAAATAGGCCTTTGCGTGAAAACCGCATACAATTTTACAAAAATAGTTTCCCCAAAAATATTTATGTCCAATTTATTTCCCACGTGGTAGTTGTTGACTATCGATAATGTATCATCACGCAGACACAACATCCAGCATACACTGCTAGAACCCACTGGTGCCATAATGCGTGTACATCCCTATGTATTGTATTAGTAACTTAGCTACCTCAATCCAATCGACAAACCAGCGCCACATTTTTGAGAAACAAGTCTATTCATTTTTAACTTTCATCAAATATTTCTTCAAACAAAACAACTTACCTCCCGTCAGAACGACTTTGTATACTTTTCTCTCCTTGTCCATCTTGGTTCGACTAAATCCAATGTACCTATGATGGATTAATTGACGAGGAAATAGTAATTTTCTTGACGAAGAAAACATCAACAAACGTGCATGCTTTACGTTGTGTGGATTGTTTACAACGTAATGGCGCGCTATGAGTGGCGCGCTTTCGTTTCATTCATTACGAGAAAAATGTGGGTCACGGATAGGCTGGTTCTTTATGTTGATTATTGATTGGTGTTTGAAGAACAGCTTGGTTCGTCTAGGTACCATGCACATAGGGGACGGACTCCCAGGACGGCGGCAAAAATAAAACCTTTTGTCAGCGATTTTGACTATCGTTCATTGAGATGATTGTTATGTAAATTTCTAGATCCCAGCTGCGTTGACCTTTTTATTGGGAGAGTTTTTATTATTGATCACTATTTTATCAAGCCAACAATATTGTGTAAAGTTAGCGGCCTGCGATGCGATTGTTTTGAGTTCAGTCATCACTTTATAGGAAGGATGTCCTTCCTCTATGACTTTTTAT
The DNA here is from genome assembly GCA_021014325.1 of Plazaster borealis. NCBI lineage: Eukaryota > Metazoa > Echinodermata > Asteroidea > Forcipulatida > Labidiasteridae > Plazaster > Plazaster borealis. Next base: position 473,090 of record CM037473.1, read on the forward strand.
CATGAGTCATTTAAAACATTTATGGATTAGCAATTCCTGCCGGTGTGGACGGAGATTCTGTCCCCCCGGTGAATCTGTCCCCCCGGACAACTTTACCTGGCTTGTCTAGGGTACAACGTCCCCCGAGACAGTATCTCCTAGGATAAACTGTCTCTCGTTAGGTTATTCTGTCCGCCGCGTGCTCAACGGAGATTGTGTCCTCCAACGGAGAATATGTCCCCCAGGCACGAGCGTCCACCAAGGGAACTAAATCAATAAACTTGCTTTATTCACCTGGCTTTGCTGGTTTATAATAGAAGTATTATCTTATTGTTACTTATTTTATTCAATAATTTTAAGCAAAGGAACATTTTTGTGTGTGGAGACTTTGAAAAGAAAAGTCTACTGACAACAATTCACTGCCGTGCGGCGCTGACGCCTGGGTCACGTTGCCCAATTTACGGACATTGCCCAGAATCCGGATAAGCATTTTTAGCGTTGGAATTTTCCGATTTATTTTTCGTACGATGGATTTCCGGTTTTGTCATCATCGCCCATTCTCATGCTTGATTTTATATAGTTCAAAAGATTTCAAGTGTCGCACAGAGGCAAACAAGGGAACAAATGTGAGAGGGGGGACAAATTCCCCTGGCGGACAGAAAACCCTGGGCGGGGGACACATTTCCCTAGGGGATTCTGTCCCCCGGACCGCTGTGCGGGGGGACAGAATTCCCTGTGACACCGGCCTACAACTTTAAAATGTAACCCAACAAGTGAAGAAAAACGGAACACAGTGACCCCAGGGACGCTAAAAAATATGCTGGTCATTTTTTAAAAATTATTCATCTTTCATTCACTGAGTGCCATTAAATTAGTCACCATCACCAATAAAAATAATCCATTTATCTAAAGTTGAATAGCTGAAGGTTCATTTGTTTTATGAGGGGGCCGGCGCTAGATCTTGATTAGGTTTCTGAATAAAATCAATCAAATTGACCTTTGACCTGCTGTACACTATGCACAGCTAGCTCTTCATGATTCATGTAATGTGCCTGTCTGTGAACGACCTGGGGTGTGGGGGGGGGGGGGCAACTGCCCTCCCAAATTTAGGCAAAACAGTGGGGGAAAGCCGGCACAGCAAGAAGAAGAAAACAACAAATCGGTCAGAAAGCAAAAAAGACTTTATCTAGTATTAGAAATTGGTACATATAATGCTAGATGTGTAACAATTTAGACAAAAATCAACCTTGTCTGCCACCCCCCCCCCCCACCCTTAATCAAAGAGTCCCCATTTACCCCTCTGGCTTCAATAATTTAAGCTTTGAATGGGTCATGGCTACAGTCCAATAATTAGATGCACACAACCGTTTATTGAAAGAAAGACCAATTTCATACAGCTGAGCAATTAATTAGAGATGATAAATAATTAGTTTTGTCACACTGGCAAAAAATACAGTATTAAATGCCATTATTGAAGTAGTTTTTAATCACTTCAAATATTGTTTGAATATCATTTAACATAACTATGAATCATGCATACAAAAATTACATTTGATGCCAAAATAGAAAAAGCCAATGGTGACTACAATAGCACAGAACCTGTACAACCTAAGCTTATGTCTGAAAGTTGAAGTCAAATTATGTGACCCACGTATTTAAAAGTAAGCAACACATTGATAAGTTTAGTGCAGTGGTCTTGGTTCAAGTCTGTATGATTTGATCCATGATTCATCAACAGAGGGCGCACTATACCTAGAGAAAGGTACATGATTACACTGTTGTTGGAATGTTGCTGCACTGACAACCAGCAACAATAGATTCGTTAAAAATAGACCATTTAAAAAGAAAAAGTGGAAGCGGGAAAAAAAGTAAATAATCAAATAAAGGCAATAAAAACCAAAGTGGCAATTCAAGGTCAAAATTTTGTAGTATAGTTCAGATTTCATTTAGAAATTAAATAAATTTTCATCTTGAACAATTGTCTCAACCACCCCTTCATTCCCCATTCAAGTTTGCATATTATAAGTCTCTGTATTCTCTAATAAAGCAAGTGAACTAATATTTAGTTGCTAGCAAATGAGATGTTACCTGCAGTGCATTCTAACAAAAGTGGATATAACAATAATATAGTAATTAGTCTTAATGTAGTTTAACAGAACATTTTGTGTTACAGTCAAAGGAAAGTGCACTGTTTGTGTTGCACTATAGATGATGGTAGCCCTACATGAACTTGGCCCGAACAGGACACAAATATACTAGAACAATTTACTGACAAATGACACATTACAAAAAACCTCAAACTATTTATAAGGAATATCAATTGATTAAAAATGTTCAATATTTTGATTAACAAGATTATAAAAAAGGTATATTAGTTCTGCGTACCAAATTACAAATGATTAAAAGTAACAGAAGTAACAGAAATTCTCTGAAAGAAGATATTGTTCTACATTCAAAATGCCTTTTTCAAGATGTAATAGTTTAAAGTATTATTTTTATTCTTCATAGTCTGTCTTATGAGGATCGATTCTAACCTTTTGATTTCATCTCATCAGATGATCACGATTTTTTCAAAGTCTTAAGTACTTTAGATATATAGGCCTAATATAAAAAAAATCCTCAAAATTATGAAATACTTTAGCTATATAGACCCAAGTTTAACAAAACTTCATATGAATATTAATATTATTCTATTTATTTATTTTGATATCACTATGGGGTTTCCCTTTGCATCATCTGAAAACCAGTTATTATTATGATCACTATTATTAAGGACAGTCTGTGTTTACTATTAATTGTATGGTCTTAAATGCTACACTTTCTTCTTATCTATCAAGGAGACATAGCAGACATTTCTTATCCTGTAAGGTGACATAACATGCCTGCTTCTGCCTGTTGGGAAGTTTCTTCTATTTATCTAGCGAGGAGACATAGCATGCTTGCCTCTGGCCACTGGGAGGTTTTTCTGTTTATCTAGCAAGGAGACATTGAATGCTTGCCTCCATCCACTGGGAGGTTTTTCTGTTTATCTATGGTGAGACATAGCTTGCCTGCCTCCGTCCACTGGAAGGTTTCTCTTATCTTGTAAGGTGATATAACATGTCTGCTTCTGTCTGCTGGGAAGTTTCTTCTATTTATCTAGCGAGGAGACATAGCATGCCTGCCTCCGTCCACTGGGAGGTTTTCTGTTTATCTATTGTGAGACATAGCTTGCCTGCCTCCGTCCACTGGAAGGTTTCTCTTATCTTGTAAGGTGATATAACATGTCTGCTTCTGTCTGCTGGGAAGTTTCTTCTATTTATCTAGCGAGGAGACATAGCATGCCTGCCTCTGTCCACTGGGAGGTTTTTCTGTTTATCTAGCAAGGAGACATTCAAGCCTGCCTCCGTCCACTGGGAGGTTTTTCTGTTTATCTATGATGAGACATTCAAGCCTGCCTCCGTCCACTGGGAGGTTTTTCTTATCTTGTAAGGTGACGCAACATGCCTGCTTCTGTCTGCTGGGAAGTTTCTTCTATTTATCTAGCGAGGAGACATAGCATGCCTGCCTCCGTCCACTGGAAGGTTTGTACCAGTAATGAATGAAGATGCATCAGAAGCAAGGAATGCAATAGCATTAGCTGCCTCATCAGGTTCTCCAGCTCGACCCAAGGCATGAGTTGTCTTACTGCGTTCCAATAACTGTTTGGAGAAACGATATTATACAAAGATCAGCCTTTCAAGATCATTCCTTTTATATTTATAATTTTGATAAACGAATGAAGTCAAAGCTATGGCCACTTGTAGCCCTTAGTGAACTTTGTGAGTCAGAATAATGTGACCATTATAGTCTTTTAAGAATGAAAGTGCATCTTGGGATTCCCAAACCTTTATTTCAACATCAAGATGTGTACAAACAAATAACTAACAACGATATTATTTGTGTTATTCTTTGTACTATTTGTGTTTTACCCCTACACCGATGTGTGCCAAGCACTGTATACTCAGTATTTTCCCCAAGTCCTGTGAAAAAAAGCTACAGGCATATTACTTGGGTGGGATTCAAACCCATGACCTTTGCTATTCTAGAGCAGATGCTCTACCACTAGACCACTGAGCTTGCCTGGTAGCTAGAGACAGTTTGAATCAAATATTTTAGCAGCTCGGTACTTAAGCAGCGCAAGTACTCAACGGTTTAAATTGATAATAAATTTGCAATGAAGATAAAGAATACTTGTGTTTTACCCATACACTGATTTGTGTTTAAAAGCACTGTATACTCAGTGATTTCCCTGGGCATATAACCTGGGTGGGATTCGAACCCACAAACAATTTGATGACATTTTTACAGGTTTAGATTCATGATAATTTTCTTAAGAATCACAGACTTCTAAACTAAAAGCCAATATCAAACTCCAAATCCTTCCCTAATGTTTACTTTACCTTGGCATACGCCTCCTCATCAAGACCTCCTCGTTTTTGTAAGTTTGTGACAATTACACCAGGACTACAAATAAAGTGGAAATAAAGACAAACTGAAAAATATTCACTTGAATCAAGTGTACATCAAAGAAAAGTTTCATGGAATTTTGAAAAGGAAGTCAACTGAGACATTGCATACCTGTTCAATTCACAAGGAAAATAATGTCATTTAAACCAAACATGCACCAAATAAACTGTCTGCACAAACAGACATCCCACTTTGTAATGACATCTTACTGAAAGTGTTTGTGGAACCCACGTTAACATCAAGGATCTGTTTTAGCACATTAATAACAAACTGCTAGGTACATAAACATATTGCTTAGCAGAAACAGGTAACTAGCCACAGCACGATGTGATGTTCATTATTACTCCTTCTCTGATTATCAGATAAGCACTATTGTATGCTGAGACGTTGAGTAAGAGTTAAGAGGAGATAAGAACACTTACTTGACTGAATTCACTCTAACACCTTGAGAAGCTAACTCTGTAAAATAATTGAGAATCAATATGAATATCAATCAATTATTAAAATTACTAGAGATTAAAATCAATATGAATATCAATCAATTATTAGAATTACTAGAGATTGAAATAAACATGGACATCAATCAATTATTAGTATTACTAGAGATTGAAGTAAATATGGACATCTATCAATTATTAGTTTTACTAGAGATTAAAATCAATATGGACATTAATCAATTATTAGTAATACTAGAGATTGAAGTAAATATGGACATCAATCAATTATTAGTATTACTAGAGATTAAAATCAATATGGACATCAATCAATTATTAGTAATACTAGAGATTGAAGTAAATATGGACATCTATCAATTATTAGTATTACTAGAGATTGAAATCAATATGGACATCAATCAATTATTAGTAATACTAGAGATTGAAGTAAATATGGACATCTATCAATTCTTAGTATTACTAGAGATTGAAATCAATATGAATATCAATCAATTATTAGTTATACTAGAGATTGAAGTAAATATGGACATCAATCAATTATTAGTAATACTATGATTAAAATCAATATGGACATCAATCAATTATTAGTAATACTAGAGATTGAAGTAAATATGGACATCTATCAATTATTAGTATTACTAGAGATTGAAATCAATATGAATATCAATCAATTATTAGTTATACTAGAGATTGAAGTAAATATGGACATCAATCATTAGTACTACTATGATTAAAATCAATATGAACATCAATCAATTATTAGTAATACTAGAGATTGAAGTAAATATGGACATCAATCAATTATTAGTATTACTAGAGATTAAAATCAATATGGACATCAATCAATTATTAGTAATACTAGAGATTGAAGTAAATATGGACATCTATCAATTATTAGTATTACTCGAGATTGAAATCAATATGAAAATCAATCAATTATTAGTATTACTAGAGATTGGAATCAATATTGATATCAATCAATTATTAGTAATTCTAGAGATTGAAATCAATATTGATATCAATCAATTATTAGTAATTCTAGGGATTGAAATCAGTATGAATATCAATCAATTATTAGTATTACTGGGGATTCAAATCAACAATCAGCCAGACAGATCTCTATATCTACAAACCACAATTTAATTGTTACTTTTTTTAAAGAAAGTTCTAAAATGCAAAAAATGTTTACAGACAAAAGTTCTGGCTTTTATTTTGTGTAAGTAGGGACCTGTTATCCAAACGTTGCTATAATTACAATTATATATACATATTATTACATCATACATTAATTTTAATAGCACTGAAAATCAATCAACTAACTTGCTATTCTTAAAGTGAATATTGTCACTTATTAAAACGGGGTAATGGTCACAGGGATATATTTATGAACAGACAAAACCCTCTTTGTAAATATTATGGAAATTAATAAGATGATTGAAAAAGGAATTTACATATTCAGAACTGATCATATGAAACTCACCCAAAGCTGTTACTTTTGTGAACTGGTCCAAGGCAGCCTTTGACATACAGTAAGCAAGTACACCAGGAAACTGGAAGCAAATAAAGAGTGAAGTATTTAGAGGAATTTGAGTTGAAATATACAAATGATCACATGGGATTCATTAGAGGGCACCAAGGGGCCCATTTGAGGGCAATATGCAGTCCTGACACTTCGTTTTTTAAAAGGGCAAGGGCACCAATGCGTTTTCCCCTTGGTAAAGTGCACCTCTGTGAGGAAATTGTAAATTTCTATTGGAAGTGGAATGGAACATTCAAGGGGCACCAAGGCAATGACCAGTGACAACGAGGCAATTAGCCTTTTTGAGATATGGTGGACACTATAGGAGTGCACTGCTTAGTTTGGGTCTCTACAGAAAAATTTACCCAAACCTGACAGTATCATGTCCACCATACCTCAAATTGGCTTATTGCCTCTGTTGCCTTCGTGAAGTATCAGGCCTGAATATGTTCAATCACTCTTTCCCCATCCTATACCAACTCTCCTTTAATCCCTCATCAATAATACTCTAAGTTACATACAGTACTGGACACACCACTGGTATGTGAATTAACATTTCACTGGCATCAATTGTCTATTACAACTTATTGTAAATGCTTCAAAAAAAGAGTGATTTATTTCAGTAGTTCCTTTGAACTGCTCTTATAAAATGTAGGCAAGGGAAACATACTTCTAAAAAGACATTCTAGAGTAGGGAAAGAAACCGCCAATCCATATAACACAGGCCTGTGAATGTTTTTACTACTATACTCTGAAATTGACAAAATCATAAAATACAAAAAGCTCATCTCTTTAACTTGAAGTTCCTCATGGACATCTTTACTGGTAACAATTCCCAACTTTAGTCTCATGTTGTGGTCACAGATGACAATGTATGATGAAGATTAAAGTATTACTTACTGCGCGTAATCCATTGACACTTGATACATTGACCACATTGCCTTTGGTTTTGACAAGATGTGGCACAGCGAGGGATGTCAGATGAAATACAGCCCTGAGGAGCAAGTAAAGAAAACAACAGCATTCAACTTGAGAGCATTGTTCCAGAGTCTTTTACTGATTGAACTATACAGTGTGTCTAGCTACTGATCTTACCTTACATTTGCATTCATTAATGTGTCATAAGCTTCCATGCTCGTAGTTTCAATGGTACCAAGAGATATAATTCCAGCACAGTTCACCTACAACATTTGAAAAATCAATAAAGTGAATCTTAGAAAGTTTAATGAGTTTTTGAAAAGTACTTTTATCAAAAGATTTAAATTTCAACATCTGACAAAACCATCTTCAGCTTTTCCTGATCAATTTGGTGGATCAATCTAAATCCGTTGACTTGATAAGGCCACATAAAAATTAAAAATTGTTGATCGTCCTTTTTTGATGGGAAGTGGGGGAGGGAGGGCGGTTTTTGGGTTTTTTTTTTTTGACATGGCAAAATATGAAATAAAGAATAAAGATATCATCATAATCACTATAAAACAAAGGGTTTGTGTGATTTTGATGTTTTTAATTGTTTTGTTAAACCCTTTCAACTCCTAGATGACATTTTCTGTAAACATTTTCAAAAAACTAAAACCCAGCCTAAGTAAATATTTGAAGAATTGTTCTTGTTTTGCCAACATGAATAACCTTTCTTCAATCATCTATTTCCGACCTATGGATTTTGAAAAAATATCAGCTGAAAAATCTGGGAGCCAAATTTGACTGAAAAGATCATTAAAAAAAACGTTTTTTATGATTTAAAAAAAAAGAAAAAAAGAAAAGAAAAAAAATGGGGGTCGGGGGGTTTTGTAGGGTCGGGCGGGGACGATCAACAATCTTTTTTTTTATGTGGCCTAACCTCTAGCTCTAAAGATTATTAAAGCCAAAATGTACAATGAGACCAGACAGGCCTCTGAAAATCGGTCAGTGTTTTATGTAGCTAGTTTTAGAAAAGGTCCAAATTAAGGATAATTTACCAGAATGTCCAATTTGCCAAATTTCTCCACAGTCTTCTCAATCAGATTCTTGTTATCATCTTCTTCAGTGACATCACCAACAACCACCATCTACAAGTTCAACGAGGAAATAAATCAATCATCAGATTATAAACTGTGAGGTCTGGAATTCATCCCACTTGTTTTTCTGTTTTGTCCAAGTGTCCTAACCTTTTGTCAACAAAAGTACCGGTAGTCCTACATGATCCCAGATCTGGATTTACAACAACATTGTGGTTGGATTAAGGACTAACAGATCTAGATTTACAGCAAAATTGTGGTTGGATTAAGGACTAACAGATCTAGATTTACAGCAAAATTGTGGTTGGAATACGGGACTAACAGATGTAGATTCACAGCAACATTGTGATTGGATTAAGGACTAAACAGATATACAGCAACATTGATACTCACTGTCTCTGAGCCATTTTCCTGACAGACTTTTGCGACTTTGTCAAGATTTGTTTCATTTCTCCCAGTAACTGATAACTTGGCACCTAGCTTTGCAAATAACACACTGGTTGCCCATCCTATCCCAGAACTAGCACCTATGTATCAAACAAGATCAGGTAAGGTTATCACGCATTATTTCGTCTACCAGGACCTGTAAGCTGTAGGAGGAATGCAAGTAATGCAAGTAATACAAAATGATAACATAATAGTTCTACATTAGGTCGTTCAACTTACGAGTTACAGTATATATATTAAAACAAAAGTTTTTCTGAATATGAATACTAGGTAGTAGTGTGGGATTCAAAAGTCATACTTTTTAAAAGGATTGTGAAGGTTACTTGCAATATTCCTCCATCCTCCTGACGGTCATAGACTGGAGGGTTATGATGAACCATAGGTAATTAGGTTAACATTTCGCAATTTTTGTTTACCCTTTTATTAACATTTTAAAATGCACTCAAGTGGGTATTGTTATTGGGGGAAAAATGTTTTCCAACAAATGTGCAAATTTTAACACTGTCCATCATAGAACGACATGTATGAATGGGGTTCGTTCCGCTATTGTTGTCTCCACAGTTCTACTCTAGGAGTAGGTCCGTCAAAGTTTTTTGTCTTAGGTCTAATTGCTGTTGCTCTATGGTCCAAAGGACGTGAAACAACTGACAAAACAACAGCTATTATTAAATAATATCGCAAGTTTGAAGTATTTTGATAGATAGAGTAGACCGTCTAATGTAAAAATGAAGTTGTTTTCTAAGTTCTGTAGTGATTCCCCGTTCCTAACAACTGCTGTAAAATGAAAAATAATGTCCTTTACTTGTTCCATTTCGCTTGGTATTTTCGGAAACATGACTTTTGAATCAGTTTTTACCTGTTATTATCGCAACTTTTCCGGCAAGTGACATGGGCGCCGCCATCTTGAATATATAAAACTGCTGCAATGACACAACCCTTGGTGGCGCTGTTTGGCCCTTTTCGAAGTAACTTCTCTGATTTATTGGGCTCTGGCTCACCGAGAGTCGAGAGAGCACATTGCCAAAAAACTGACGGAGCCTAAAGCCAGAGCCCTGAGGTGAAGCCGTGGTTTCGTTAAGGGCCTCTGAAGTAAGATGAAGCCACCAATAAAAAAGATGATGTGCGACTATAATTCTAAAAACTCCATTATAATTATCTGGGTCCACCCAAACCCCACCTACTTTTATAAAGAAAAGAAGTTAATATAAAAAACATGTGAAGACGACCCCTGCCCTCTCCCCAACACACACACAAACCCACACCCATGTTTGTCGGCTGGTAAAATTAGGACTTTCCTTTAATCTCAATGGTTTGCACACGAAACTAAACCGAGGAAGTTCTTGGTCTGTCATAACACCCAGATTCACTTTCTCAATTTCAACGGATATACGCTCACGACATGCAAATGAGCGACAATATCATCAGGGATGAGATTTGATAAATTAAAACATTCCCAAAAATGGCTTTCAGGTATGGATTCCCCTTTTACTCTCGACACAAAACCTCCAAGAGGTTACAATTAAGGATGTTTACAGACTCTATGCATCATCACCAGAAAGACAAAACTACAGGTTTGGACACAATTTGGACAATTTCTTTCTCCCTTGGTGACTGTTTCACTTCTTTCAATAAAACCTGAAGGCTAGTTTTTGAGCAAATCCTGAAATCAGAAAAAAACCCTGAGAAATCACATGCCTGACATAAGCGTTCCATTCAAACAAAATCAAAAGAATAATTTACTCTAAAATATAAAACTCATAAAAAACATTACTCAAAATAAATCAGACAGAAACTTTTAGTATTTAATTTTATTTGTAGAGGTTTATTAGGCAGTTTCATAAAAAAAATGAAGTGAAAATTGAAGGAAAATTCTACACATTTTATTAATATTTATTTTCATAAAATACAAGTGTTTTTAAGATAAGATGGCTTGTAACCATGGAGATGGTTAGACAAAATGCAAATCCACAATAAATTGAAATATTAAACAAAAAAAGAATATCAAACAGCAAAGAAAATACAACAATTGTTTGCGATAACATCATTTTTGTTACATTTTTTGTTTTAGCTTAAAAAGTTTTAAAGAATTCAAACAGTGCAAACTTCCTTAAAAAACAAAACAAACTGACAATCATCAGAACAGATTCATTATAATTTGAGTATGAATTAATGCATTGTCAAGAAAAACTACCTCAATTGGAATCCAATGTTACCCTGAATGGTTGCATCTCCCTTACGGATATCAGTTGTTCCCAATTAGGAAACCTTTGGGGCAAAACAAAATGTTTGCCTAAGAAGACAACTATGACAGCAGTACACTAAAGGCTGAAAGTTATAAGCCAACCACTCTGTGCATGACAATGACTCTTTCCTAATGCCCATTTAAGGATTCTTAATTGGTCAAGGAAACATCATTATGATAACTTTATAAATGCTCCAGCAGATGGTCATTTTCATGCCAGAATTCAAGGTAAATAGTACAAATTCTAGCCCATATGCTATGATTGAAATATAGTTAAATATAAAGTAATAACCACATGGGAAACTGACAGGGTAAAACCCCCAAAATATAATAAATTGTACAATTATATGTGGTTGGTGAATATATTCTTACCTGGGCACTGTTACTACAATTTGCTACATGGATGGAGTGCCTGGTTTATAGGCCATCCCATAATAAAGGTCCACTGGATAAAATGATAAGAATCTCACGATGGTCTTAATGTTAAATTCCACATTCAACTCTCAGATGGTGGGATCGAATAATCTGTATTTTCTAAATAAAATATCACATACTAAATATATAAAAATAACTTGCTTGCCTTCCTAGAATATCAATATTTTCTCCAACAACGTCTACACATATTTCAATCAATTGCAAACTTCTAGTGAAACAAAATACCTCTTATTTTTATAAATTAAGAAAACACATCTTGTAAATTCCTATAAGTCTTTTCCTTTGCATTTCATCAACTCATTAAAAAGAAACCCTGTTAAAACATTCAAGGACTATTTCAAAAAACACTTATAAATCAAGTTTTCTAATCTTTCATGTTCCATGATGCATTTCCACTATGGTTTCATTCTACTGTCTTGATCTCCTAATTTCCACACAAGGTCTCAGTTACTGTATTAAAAACCAATCACTGTAGATATGGAGGGTAGGAAGTGTTAGTGTGCCCCCCTCTACCCCTACCCTGTCAGCGTACCTTTTAGTAGAAAACTTGAATGAAATTCTCAATGAAGAAACTATCAGATGTAGATACATTCTGATGCAACTGAGAAAAACTACGAACTGATCTTAATAAAACCTAAACAATTTGTTTATTAAGGTTCTTTCAAATCCACCTAATATTTTTTAAATTTTATAATATGTGGGTGGTGCTGAGAGTCGTGTGGAGGGTTGGGTGGAGAGTGGGGTACAGGGTGGGGGGGGGGGCAGAGTTCTCATCAAGAATATGATCCAAGGAAAGTCAAAATTCATACAAGTACCAATTTTGTTCAAAGCAACTTTATATACAAAAACACTGATCAAAAGTTGGCAATATGCACACTTGCTATTATGATTTAAATGAATGTTAGAATTAACTTTATACATTTAAGTAAAAAATTAATGCGATTATTGTTTTAAAGGGCAGCAGCGCAAAATGTGAAGACATTATTTCAGTGGCATTTAGGGACATTTTATTAATTAAGTATTAATTTATATCAGGTATAAATCATAAATCAGTGTGATCTCTTTAAGATGTGACATAAATGCAACATCAAACAGTCTCAAGGGATTACAAACCACGATGTCCTGAAAAGATTGACGTCGTTTTCATCATACTAAAAAAAGAGAAAACTCTGCATATGTTCATTGCCAATATGTTGTTAAGATGGAGAATAAGATTGGATCATCTAGAAGACCATCAATTCAATTCAAAACCAATTCCCATTCCAATCCCATGTTTGATTCTCATACCCGCCCACCCCACTTCCCATTTATGTGTTCATTCTATTAAATGTAAATGACCGTGTAGAAGGGATTTAGAAAATACAAACAATAATCAGTCATAAATAATTGTGTGATGCCACATTTTAAATAACAATAGATTGTACCCGATGGGATATCCCTATGTAGTCACCTAGGATTTGTAAAGGCCTAAGAGATGGAAAATAACATGGACTCGATTTCACAAAGCGCTAAGATTCATCTTAAGATGAGTCGCTTATATCACCTTCATGATCTATTGTGACATCACACTTTGCTGTTAGCAATTGGTACACGGTTAAGATCAATCTTAACTCTTTGTGAAACCGGCTGATTGCTACCACATTGTGTTCCCAAATCTCCAATTAGTTAACCAGTTCAACAAGATGCAATCACAAAAATGTACAGAAAGACAAGAAAGCTTCTCTTAGTGTGTCCTCTTTAAGCCACATGGCACATAAGGCCTCAATTTCTGATTACAGAAATACCACAACTTACACTTAATAAACTAGCATGGCTATATATAGTACTTATTTGAAATAATATTCATTTTAACATGTAAATTTAAAAATAATTGCATGTACAGATATATATGTAATATATATATATATATATATATCCACTTCCTATTTAATGCCATTGAAGCTCAGTAATCTTATACTTTGTTCATTCATCTATACCATTTAGTATGAACACACACAAACAAAAGAAATTAAGACTGATACTGTTATTAACCAATACGAAGTGTGTCAGAGTTTGTCTAACATGATCCATAATATTGCGCTAATGTTAAATACTGAAGTCACAAATACCAATTAACCTTCGCACTCCTACAGAAGTAAATGACAATCCTTCAGCATACAGACTCAATATCCAAACTAGTAGATTAAGATTTAATCTGAATGCCTAGCTCATAGTAATATAACAGAAAGAATGCTGAGCTCAATTGTCATCTGTGTCTGCTGTGCACGCCTTCTATGTCAGCCGTGGACATAGAGTATTAAAATAGAAATAGAACACAGAGAATGCTGAGCTCAATTGTCATCTGTGTCTGCTGTGCACGCCCTCTATGTCAGCTGTGGACATAGAGTATCAAAATAGAAATAGAACACAGAGAATGCTGAGCTCAATTGTCATCTGTGTCTGCTGAGCCTGCCCCCTATGTCAGCTGTGGACGTAGAGTATCAATATAGAAATAGAACACAGAGTCATTTGCAAGGGGTCTATAGGAAAGCTAAAATGGCAGTGAGCAATAACCGACTCAACGTGATATGCATATGACTAAACACACAGCACTCTCCAAAATCTATTGGATGGCCGAGGATCACACTACCATCTTGTATGGTCAGTATTAGTAGGCAACTCTGGATCCAGAGGCACTAAGAAGTAATGAAGACCCTTGGATTAGATGGACTTTGGGCACCTGGGTGGCTTCTTAAAGTTCAAGGTCAATCATTAGGGTATAAGGTGCTTTAGCTGTGGGTTACATGTAGCTTTAAGACGACTGACATACTTCAAAAAGGTAAATGTTTTCAACATGATAAGTGTTACCTAACCTCCCTACTATTGGTAATGCTCTCCAATGTGTTGATCGACAATTTGACGTCATATTCAACTGCATTGGTTGTGGACAGTGGACAAATTGTGCACAGAACTGTGTACATGTACATACTTGTATGTGTACTGCATTGACCACATGACATCACATATTGCAGGCTGGCATAGTTTATCTACCGTTCAAAACCACAGTGGATGATACTGAATAGTCACACAGTAGGAGGGTTAAATGTGTTTATCTGCAAATTATAAGCATAACCTAATCCTTGTACAAAACATATATATACATCAGTTGCTTTCTAGAAATAGGTACATGTAATACTTTCATAGAGTTGCTAAAAGCATACACTGCTAAGCAGAAAAATCTAGCTCAGCAGAAGGAAGTAACCAGCCAAAATACCATGTATTGCTAAGCCTGATACTCCGTCCTTGTAAAGGCAAGGCCTTTCTTTCATTTTTCAATATCAAGGGGCACATTTTTAGGGGCACCAAGACAATGACCAGGGGAATAGAGGCGATTGCCTCCATCGCCTTGGTGAAGTATCTAGCCTTTTACCATATTGTTGGTGACCGGTTAAACTGGTTCCCTGCTAAGCATTATTTCCTGCTTACCAGCTTCATGTTATTAGACAAATCTTATTATCATTATGGAATATTTACTACATTACATTAATCAAGATTTCAATAAAACTAGAAACAATTCAATTAAAATTGAGGAACCCTTCCCCAAAGTCTAGCACAATTACTGACTGAGAGAGAGAGAGATGAAGGGGCTTAACACACATTAGACTGACTGACAGTTAATATTACAAATAAGGGAGAAATACTCATAGAAATAGAACACAGAGAATGCTGAGCTCAAATGTTTTATGTGCACGCCCTCTATGTCAGCAAACAGAGAGTAGCAATACCTTGTGATATGCCTGTATGGCAAAATTAACCAGATCAACCAATAGGAAATCTGCAGTACGGATGAATGAACTGGAAGCATACATACATGTACAATGACTACACACAGAGCATTCTCCAAGTTCTGTTTCTTTGAAAATACCCTCATGGTGAAGCCATCTTGATTTCCTTCCACTCTGGGTGACTAAATTGAAAAATAGTCTGGTCACTTTGTATGTATGAGTGCTGTTATCATGAATAAACACAGGGAATCAGACACTATGGCTATTATATAAACCATGGAGGTAGAATAGGACGACTGTTTTTACCAGCTAGCATCTAATCTTATAGCTACCTTTTCAATAAATGACTCATGGCTAGCAAAAAGGGTTAAACTTGAGCCGATGTCCGTCCATTGTACTGCTCCTGCATCATCACCGGCATGCAGGGCAAACTTACCAACACTATTCCCTGTACCATCATGGAAGTTAACTGCAATCGTTTCCATCCAAGAATTGTCTGTATTGCGTGGATCATCGACATAGCCACGGTATACCTGCAATCAAGAGGTCACAAGGTTAAGTAAAGTCAAATGAGGTCAAAGAAGGGGACTTCTATTAATGTCCCAACAGACCTTAGTATTGATGGCGTCACAGTTTGTTTACCACTTTGCAGAAGAATGGGAAACCATCGTGTCTCTGCAGAACTGTCGGAAATTCAGGATTCAGTAATAACACTAAAGCAATGCAGTAAAACAAACCTTTGGAACTCCTTGCCTGGTGCATGTTTCCTCCATCCTACAATCTAGACTGTTTTTTCATCTTTAATATTTTGTCTTCTTGTAGCCCCTTACCAAGAGTGGTTTTCAGCCTTGTTTGGGACAAATTTGCATAAAAAACCCACAAACCCACAAAAAACCTGTGACGTCATCAGTACAGGGGTCAATTGAATATCTCTTGCAGTTGGGACTCACTGTTGGCTTCAGATGTGATTTTTGAAGTCTGGGCAAAACAACAATCTGTACATAACCAAATTTCAATCTCTAGTAACATGGATGCTTGTGTGTTGGTTAATTTGAAAATATTTCACTGATGTTCACCTTTCAAGGCTCATGCAATGTGATATTGTAGCACCGTGTTACACTACATGTATGTCAGAATTAATTACTTTGACAGTGGCTATGGCCAAACACTGAAAAGTCCTATTCTACTCTAGCCATAGCCGATGTTCCTTAATTCGAACATGACTTTATACTTGGCAAAATTTATTTTGTTTGCAGTGGTCATTTCATTTCATTCATTTCATGGTCAAAAGAATGCAGTAAACAACAAGACAAATAACTTAACCCCCGAGTAGGGTCGATAAATTTCCGTTTCAGAGGGATGCAGGTTTGGGATTTTAAATTCTGTAAACAAAGTATTTTTGGAGTGTGAGGTTTGTGTTTGCCAAAATAAAAATCATTGGCCCTTCTCGAGTATTAATTGTTTACAAGTGAGTTCCTAAATGGTTCTTATGCTTAAAAGCTTAACTTGCATTCTAAATTAAACAGATGTGGATGAATCTATTTCTCAAGGACATATATCACTTCAAGTCAAGGAGATCTTCAAGTCTCCACTTAGACATCATACATCCACACTTAGATCAATACACAAGACTCCTCAATCTTGATTGAATACCTTAATTATGCTTCCCCATTTTCCGTTGTCAGTTGCTGTTTTCCCCTTTTATCATTTTGGTTATTCCCTTATTTTTCTATTTCATCTGCCAACGCGCACCAGCTTTGAGGGCTCTTGCTTTTGAAGCTGGCTATACGTAACAATGGGAACTCAGACCAATACACAAGACTTCTCAATCTTGATTGAATACCTCAATTCCATGCTTGAATAAGTCCTTGACAGCCTTCTCTATTTTCTTCTGATCTTTCTTTGGAGCATCAAGTGAGTTCATGGCCTCTTCTCCAAACTCTCTCCTTAGAGTTACTGATACCGTCTCTCCTGCATCAACCATTCCCTGAGACATAATACAAGACAAAGTCAATACATTGTATACTTGAGATGAGTAGCTCTGCCTAATCCCTTCCAAGAATAAGCCTGAATAGTATCCCTTTTTAATGGGTTTATTCTCATGCCATATACCCCACACAAGGAAAGACAAACATGCATAAATAATAAAGCTATCACACAATGTTTTACCTGTTTCCTACAAATGCAAGCAATTCTTTCAGTAAATATTTTTGCAGGTAACATTGAAGAAAGATTTATTGATAAGGATGTACTCTTCCACAAAGCAATATTGTATCATCACTTATAGCGTCTTCTTATCCACAGATATTGAACCCAGACAATGTGTGACTCGGTTGTTGGAATATTTAATGAACATGCACAGCCATTTTATTATGCATTGATTTAACAACAACAAAAGTTGCCAAATAGATACTACATTATTTACAGATGGACAAATAAAAAAATGTCGTAAATGTTCAATGTGTATTGCCATGTTGCCATAAACGCCTATCACATAGTATCAATATGCCATTTCAACAGCGGGACACAGGAGTGCAATCAAGCTTAGATTATATTGAGGTCATGGTACTATTACATCTTTTACTAACATAGGAGAAAAACACACTCTGTGCTTTCCATCTTGAAGAACAAAATCCACTACCATATGTAATTTGTCGATAAGCTTTACTTTATTACTATAGTATTATTATTTTAAGGGTAAAAACTGTTATCCTCTTCACACGTCAACCCTAGCAGAGACTAACAGTTATTTAGCGTTTGAGAAAGACTCAGCTACGGTCCAATTGTATGAATTTTGATTGATAATCAGTTTACAACAGCCCATCCTTTAAAAAAAATGTTTTATTGTCATTTATTTGGTATAAAACATTACAAAAAAACTACCACAGGAAATAAACATTGAATGCAGTGACCTGAGACAGTGACCCTAAGACCTTTACTTCCCATTAGACCAACTTAACATCAACAATCTTGAATATTTAAATGTATGCCATGTTTTCACTTTTGATTAGTTGTTTATATCCTCTTTTCATGTTTATGTATGGTTATGTCAAGGACTGTTCTCAGATTTACTTTCATTATGGTAAACCACTGGTTGAGTTACAAGTACCAAAAATAACATACCTTTTGAAACCAGTTACTTAGATATATTTACATGTAAGGAGATTTAGTTTAATAGATGTTAAATTTGCATCGGGGATAAAGAACATTATTTGGTGTTACTGAGTATACAGTGCTTCACACGCATCGGTGTACAGGTAAAATTAAATGAGATTTTAGTTTATTTGTCTGCATCATAACAAATATAAAAATGTTGCTTCCATTATCTAAAATGACATAAAGATATTAAAAACTATGTAAACAAAAATACATAAAAATACATTTCAATTAATTTGTAAGTTAATTTCATATTAAATACAACGGATCAGGATTTAATTTCAGTTACCTTTTCTGTAATGGAATTTTCACTTCCGTTTAAAAAAACAAAAAGGAAATAAAAATAATAATATTTTGTTGAATTGGCATCTTTCCTCGAGTTATTACGCTCAATAATAATAAAATGCATTTACAAGGCGCCTTATGTAAAATACCTCGAAGCGCCTCACAATAAAACTACAAAACCTAGTCAATAAAAATACTTTAACAGATTTAACAAATGTTTAAGGTACAGAAAAAAAGATTAGGTTAAACAATGGAAGGACCTTCATGGATAGTAGCTTGTTTATTAAACATCCACAGATGAAACAACAACATATAATATTGACTACATATTGTAATATTTTGTTTCATATTGTTTTAAGACTTTGTATGGTGAAGAGATTGTTCTTCAATGCAATCATAAACTATGTTGACAAATGTAAAACATATACAAAATTGTCATAATTGAAAGGGAAATGAAACTGAACTATAGTAGGTAGGATTTGTATCTTTGTATTAATAGAAAACAATCCAGCCACTAAAATCTTTGGTATCACCATGCAATTATCTCGCTAGAACGAGTTAATGTGGTTATGAAACAGGTGGATAATGATGTTCTCTTGATGTCATTGACAGGCATGATAATTGGTCCTTGGAAAAAAAGTAGGACAATCTTTATTGAGTACAAGGGCTTGCCTACAGGTACATAAGCTTAATAACAGACTCTTCAGGCTATTTAATAACAATTTTGCTGATTTTTCTGAGGGCAAAAAAACCGGAAATGAGACTAAAGTAGAAAAATATCATGCCTTCATTGAACACAATACATCCAAACACTGAGTTGTTACACTACAGGTTCTCTACAGAACCACAACAACTCACTAAAAAGATAACTACACGGTGTTACAGCAAACCTTAGTTTCAGAGAACAAGAATCACTCACCCCTGGTATAGCCCATTCTCCTGAATCCTTCCTACAAATAGCTATGAATTGTAAAATCTTCTTCTTCGTAACAGGATCAATTTGTTCTTGTCCGTTAGCATCTCGTTTCCATCTATGAAAAAAGTAAGAAAAGTGAACGTTTCAAAACAATAATAATCAAAACAATAATAAGAACCCATGTACACAGCTTCCAGCTACTGTCAGCTTAGGGCTTGTCATTTTGGGAGTCAACAGTATTCTCATCTCATTGTTCATGCCTCACTTCAGATACAACCTGAAACACAATGGGAAGTTAGAATGCGCGCGAGACTTGCACAGTCTATACCCACAGGTTGACTGTGATTCATTGCCACCTGTCGGGAACACCAACTTCCCAAGCTCTGAAGTGAATTTACCTTGTGACTAGAGGGTCTGCAGCATGATTAGGACCCCACTTCCCTAGCTCTCCTCTCCCTGTGATTCCTGTCCTACCACAAGGATTCCTGAAATGAACAAATAATGGATACAAATTAACTTACTCACTTTTAACGAAAGTATTAAAATGCTTTACACTCAAATCAACATAGCATTGTTTACATTGATAATTTCTGGGCATTTCTGACAGGCAACATGCAGGAAATTTTACATTTAACACTTTTATTTTGTCGCGTTCGTGCAAAAACGCTGTATCTTGATTTTGCAGCAATGTCCTATCTCGCACAAAATGCTTCGTCCAAACATTTCATATCTCGGAGCATGCTTGTTTTGTGTGCACATCCGGACTATTTTAAGCCAATTACGACAAATTTCAAACTCGTGGCGTAAAGTAACTGTTGACACAACTATTTAAAAAATTACTTCTGAACAAGTAAGTTTGGAGTTGCAATGTAAGAATAAGAATTTTGAATTTCTATAATTAAAGGAATCAATGAAGTTACAAACAGAGGCACCATCTTTAAACCACTCAAAGGAAATGGATAGGCTACCCTGATCATTTCAATATTACCTATACCTTCACACCAGTACATGTATGTAGTGGTTGCACAGATTCATTTTGACTAACCTTGGTACGCCATCTGGTGTTTCATAATCAGGTTTCATGTGACTCCGTCTATTGGTCTTTCCATCAACACGGTTGAATTTCACCTTTGGTGCTTTTGGCCCTCTGAAGGAAATAAGAACAAAATGACAGTCTTGTTGATAGGTTAATCATATTCATAATAACTCAGAGATATCAAGAAATAAAGGAATATCTACATTTAAAATGGACACAACAATTTACAATTGCAATAATGTAGGAAACTGTCAAAACACAATGATAAACATTGGAAAATCTAGTCTTTTTACAAAACTTCTGGTAGTTTTGCCTTGGTTTTTTGTGCGGTGTTTGTTGTGGCTAAATAAATAATAATAATAACACTTCAGGTTGATTTGATATTTGGGGCTAGGTTGACCCTGTGTACCTCCCCTTCAATGACCTTCTTGTTCCTAGCTCTCCTCTGTAAACAACACTTTAAATGCTCTCTTTTTGGTTACAATTTTAACCCGGTGTTAACTGTTTTCAGTTTACTACTACATTTAAAAAAAAAAAAAAAACAAGGAAAGGATTTTAGCTGATCAGCTTTACTGAAGCTTTACCTAGAACACCTTTCAAGCATTGACAGGAAACCTGCTGAATGTAACTCTACACCCATCATGCTCCTAATACCAGGATGGCTGAAAACTAAGAATATTCAGTTCCCTGCTGAGAACCGCCACATCCATACTCAGAATAAAAACATTCCCAAAATGTCTGGTGGCTACAGTTACGGCTACGGCTGGATCACCGGGTCATCGTGTGTTGAAGAATAGGACATCCTTAGCAACACCCTTAGCAACAGCCGTAGCTATAGCCGTGGCCGATACAGCCTAATTAATGATAGGGTTCAAGTCTCGGATATCACCTTTCATACCAATGCACCCATCAGCCCATACCAAAACTAGAGACAGAACCTTCACAATAGCTGCTTCGAAACAATGAAGCTGTTTACACAACCTCTGTCCATTAGAGACATAAACTCAAATTAGCAGTTTAAAATAATCTAAAAGACACACCACTTTGCTTACAATGTAGATCGATGTAATTGTAATAATTAATATTGTAAGTGCTTTGAATGTGTTTTTTGCTAATTACAGTGCATTTAAAAGCCTACCATTAATATTTTGTGTACATGCTACACAATAAAATGTATAACATTGACAATGTATTACTCAATGTGAAAATGCACCCATAAAACTACACATTTTAATATGTAGACATGGAAAATGCTAATGGCCCTGTGAAAAGACAAAGTTACTAGTCCCGCTGAAATATATCGTACAAGATAAATGATACTACATGTACATCTCAATTGAGTCATCTGTGCTTCAATACACTAGATACTTATAGTCATGATTAAAGGTACATGTAACACTATTTTGAGCCAAACGAGTGAAAATGAATATTACTAAGCATAACAAGTAATACTGAGCATAAATGAGTAATACTGAACGTATGCGTAATACCGAGTGTAAACGAGCAATACTGAGCATAAATGAGTAATACTGAGTGTAAACGAGTACTACTGAGCATAAATGAGTAATACTGAGCATAAATGAGTAATACTGAGCGTAAATGAGTAATACTGAGCATAAGCGAGTAATACTGAGCGTAAACAAGTACTACTGAGCATAAATGAGTAATACTGAGCATAAGCGAGTAATACTGAGCGTAAATGAGTAATACTGAGCATAAATGAGTAATACTGAGCATAAATGAGTAATACTGAGCGTAAATGAGTAATACTGAGCATAAGCGAGTAATTCTGAGCGTAAACGAGTACTACTGACCGTAAACGAGTACTACTGAGCATAAATGAGTAATACTGAGCATAAGCGAGTAATACTGAGCGTAAATGAGTAATACTGAGCATAAGCGAGTAATACTGAGCGTAAACGAGTATTACTGAGCATAAATAAGTAATACTGAGCATAAGTGAGTAATACTGAGCGTAAATGAGTAATACTGAGCATAAATGAATTTAACATCGTGCATAAACGAGTAACACTGAGCAAAAACGAGGTACATACCTGATCTCTGGATCTGCCCAAACTGGTCCAGCAAGAACTTTGGGATTGGTGTATTCAACAGGAGCATACTCAGCCCAGCTCACTGACCATGGCACTTTGTCATCAGGTACTGGGAAGCGTTTAACATTAGAGTTGGGGTACGTTTCCCAACGTGCTTTGGTGTGGAGGGGAAGGCGTGAGGCTGAGGTGGTTAACGCCATCTTTGGACACTCAGTTAGAAACTGGCCAGAGAAGATCAGGCCAGCAAGAAATCTGTAGACACAAACAGAAGTCAAAATGTAGACTTTCAAAACTCCATATAAATTGCAACGTTTACAAGAATGTGTAAATAAAACCAACTTAACTAAAGTACATGTACAGGTTGAATAACTCTAAGATGTTAGCGAGGGACATAAATGCACCCATTTACAGACATTGCAATGACAAATGACATCAATGAGTAACACTTCCATTTCAAAGTGTTTCTCTAAAGGCAGGGTAAGGGTATACTTTTGGTAATTGTCAAAGAACAGTTTACTCATCTTCACTTGGTGTATCCCAACATATGCATACAATAACAAACCTGTGAAAATTTGGGCTCAATTGGTCATCGAAGTTGCAGGAAAATTATGAGAGTGAAAACACCCTTGTTGCATAGAATTGTGTGCTTTCAGATCCCTAAGAAAGGCTTCATGCAAGTAAGACCCTACTGTCAACAAACCATTCCAAACTCATTTAACATTTTGACCATTTAAGCTTTACAGAATAGTAAATATGGTAAAAAAAAACCTCACAAATGATAATTCAACTAAAAACACAATTGTGTAATGTTAGATACGAAATCCGTGATGCTTTATAATTGGCCTCTTAGTTACTTTATGTCCTGGACTATTCCATTATAAGCATAAGGGGTGTTTCAGGGTTCTGCCCACAGTGGTCGGTGCCAGAAAACC
Organism: Plazaster borealis; assembly: GCA_021014325.1. NCBI lineage: Eukaryota > Metazoa > Echinodermata > Asteroidea > Forcipulatida > Labidiasteridae > Plazaster > Plazaster borealis. The sequence goes on from CM037473.1 coordinate 496,795, forward strand.
CGACCGGCACTCATGATTCCCCGACCACCACGAGCAGAATTATTTCATTTCCTACAAAATATTTTGAACATAGTGTCAAAAAAAATTTACCAGTAAAAAGCTTCATCCAAAGTTTCGAGTAGCCTACTTCTTTGGTTTGAGTCTATTTTAATGATCCAGGATCGAGCATCCCTCCCGCCTGTACGATGTACATTATATCCAACGAAACTCGCATTGATTTCGCAATGGTTTCCAAACACGCTGATTATAACTTTACACTTGGAATAACATGATACCAGTTTCATCATGTTGCGTACCCTATTCTTTAGCGTTTAATACAACGGAAAATGAATTGCAGAGTAAGCACCATGCTATATAGTTGCTATAAAGTTGCGGTAAAGGCGTGCGCGCACTATGGAGGCCTACATTCAAGGCACAGCTGCAGGGCGCACGTGTGTAACCATTCCGTGTACGATCGAAAGGAAAATGACTTGACCGAACTAGGAAAAACTTTTTTCCAGCACTAAAGAAATCCTGGGCAGAACCCTGGTGTTTGTAGTTTGCAAGGTATTTCAAACAGGAAGTTCACGCTGAACTTGGCATTGCCCAAGGCTATAGAAATACAACCCGGAGCTCAAGCCACACTTTGTGTCCTGCCTGCTACAGTGCAGGTGGACACGCCCATTAATACCATATGTGACACGCATGTATGGTAAAATAATATCAATTAAGGACATAGTCAACAAGTAGCTAGTTTGATACAGCCATTCCAACTCTATCCAAGGTTTGCGAGTGAACATGGTAATCAGTGCGGTGGTGTAACTTGATTGTGTTTTAACATTAGTGTTAATCGAGTTGGTTATTATTAATTTCTCAAATCAGGTCACATACACCTTATCAGTCACCTTAGAAGTAGTAGTACACTGTCGTTTAAAATTTGAAAATCGGATTTAGTTATAAAGATATACCCCTTTGTAGGAGCTAGGGTTGTTCAAACACACGCAGTACAATTCTTGTTCAATTCTTATTTCTTTCTTTATTTTAGCCACAGCAGAGCTTCAACACACAGCCTATGGGGAAACTGAAAAACAAAAAGTGCACACAGATAACACTAACCTTGACCTAAGTCAAACTTTCAACCTTAGTCTAGACTCTAAACATGGAGAAGAATAAATCATCGGTGACAAGTCATGCAATGAGTTTTAATTAGCGTGTTGTTGTAATCTCCGCTTTCAATGGTGTCAACCTGGAAAAGAGTCCCATACATGTATCATCACGGTATTAAACAAATAATTTGTCCAATGGCCTGCAAAGCACTGACTCTAAACTAATGGAGCTAAATCCAAAATGAAAATGTTCAACATTAACCCTAACCCCCTAAGCATCCCTAAGCATTTCTACCAGAAAGCTTCCACAACCCATCATACTCCAACAGTTTACTTTTTATTGGAACAGTACACAACTACCCATCATACTCCAACAGTTTACTTATTGGAACAGTACACAACCCATCATACTCCAACAGTTTATGTACTGGAACAGTACACAACCCATCATACTCCAACAGGTCCTAATTACAATAATAATATAGTCTTATATAGCGCACGTATCTACCAATAAGGTACTCAAGGCGCTTGAACAGACAATCAGTAAGTTTTTCCAGCAAGGTATGCGGGGCTACATTTTTGAAGTATGAGACCTATTCCTTTACATAGCACCATGTAATGGTTTACAAGGTGCTGTGGCGCAATATGCTGCCGATCAAACCAGGAACACTGCGGCGAACCCCTTCTCTTTACGATAAGTGCACTGGGTTCTTTTACGTGCATTACACAACACACGGGACCTACGGCTTAACGTCCCATCCGAAGGACGAAACATGTGGTTACTTGTCTTGCTTAAGGACACAAGTGACACGACTGGGATTCGAACCCACACTCTGCTGATCCGAAACACCAGAGCTTGAGTTCGGTGTTCTTATCCGCTCGGCAACGACACTCCAGGTCCTGTGTTTCCTGTGTTTCCATATGTGACACGCATGTATGGTAAAATAATATCAATTAAGGACATAGTCAACAAGTAGCTAGTTTGATACAGCCATTCCAACTCTATCCAAGGTTTGCGAGTGAACATGGTAATCAGTGCGGTGGTGTAACTTGATTGTGTTTTAACATTAGTGTTAATCGAGTTGGTTATTATTAATTTCTCAAATCAGGTCACATACACCTTATCAGTCACCTTAGAAGTAGTAGTACACTGTCGTTTAAAATTTGAAAATCGGATTTAGTTATAAAGATATACCCCTTTGTAGGAGCTAGGGTTGTTCAAACACACGCAGTACAATTCTTGTTCAATTCTTATTTCTTTCTTTATTTTAGCCACAGCAGAGCTTCAACACACAGCCTATGGTGAAACTGAAAAACAAAAGTGCACACAGATAACACTAACCTTGACCTAAGTCAAACTTTCAACCTTAGTCTAGACTCTAAACATGGAGAAGAATAAATCATCGGTGACAAGTCATGCAATGAGTTTTAATTAGCGTGTTGTTGTAATCTCCGCTTTCAATGGTGTCAACCTGGAAAAGAGTCCCATACATGTATCATCACGGTATTAAACAAATAATTTGTCCAATGGCCTGCAAAGCACTGACTCTAAACTAATGGAGCTAAATCCAAAATGAAAATGTTCAACATTAACCCTAACCCCCTAAGCATCCCTAAGCATTTCTACCAGAAAGCTTCCACAACCCATCATACTCCAACAGTTTACTTTTTATTGGAACAGTACACAACTACCCATCATACTCCAACAGTTTACTTATTGGAACAGTACACAACCCATCATACTCAAACAGTTTATGTACTGGAACAGTACACAACCCATCATACTCCAACAGGTCCTAATTACAATAATAATATAGTCTTATATAGCGCACGTATCTACCAATAAGGTACTCAAGGCGCTTGAACAGACAATCAGTAAGTTTTTCCAGCAAGGTATGCGGGGCTACATTTTTGAAGTATGAGACCTATTCCTTTACATAGCACCATGTAATGGTTTACAAGGTGCTGTGGCGCAATATGCTGCCGATCAAACCAGGAACACTGCGGCGAACCCCTTCTCTTTACGATAAGTGCACTGGGTTCTTTTACGTGCATTACACAACACACGGGACCTACGGCTTAACGTCCCATCCGAAGGACGAAACATGTGGTTACTTGTCTTGCTTAAGGACACAAGTGACACGACTGGGATTCGAACCCACACTCTGCTGATCCGAAACACCAGAGCTTGAGTTCGGTGTTCTTATCCGCTCGGCAACGACACTCCAGGTCCTGTGTTTCTGGACTGTGATTTAGTGGGTACTTTTCACAGTGCTAGACCAAAATTCCCAACAAGTACAACAGTCGTACTTTTTCAATCTCTTGTGCAAGGGCGTGAATTTCTTGGACTGACACCGCCGTTTTTCGTCACAACCCAAGTTTGGTTGATTGCAAATCTTGCAGTCTAACCACTTGACCACAGTCTAACCACCTGACCACTGTCCAACCACTTGACCACAAGACCACTTCAGAGCCAACACTCCCACAAAGAGTTTTTACACATGGTTGTACCCGCAAGTTTACTATTTTTTTATTTTCGGTTACTTCTCACTTGACCACAGTCTAACAACTTCGCCCGCTGTTTGGACCACGCCCAATGTTTTTTTTTAAAGGTGAAAACACATTCTTTCGGCATCAATTCCGGCCCCCCCCCCAGTGAAACAGGATCCTCACACATTTCAAAAGACAGAACAATATGTGCGGTAAAAATTTAAATGATAACATACTAGTTTTGACAGACATGGTCATGGAAAATTTACCTCATAGGGAAAGTAAATTTTATCGAAGATATTTAAATTAAAAAAATATCATGCAACATTTTTTTTTTAAGCGGATCAGCAGAAATTATTGTTGGTTACCTATGAATCATGACCTGGTTGAAAATTGCCAGTAGGCAAATATTACTAGCAATGAACAAAGAGAAAATGTCCGACTCCGACACCACGTCGGTAGATCTGCGCGGTAATAATATGAGACTTGATGATACCTCAAATTTCAACAATTTGTAATGTAAGTTAGATAAGAAGAGATAATGCTTAAACTTGCTGGAACGTTTTGTTATCATTATTATGATTATTATTATGATTATTATTATTTATTCGGCATACTTCACAAGACAATAAAACAAAACAGTGTAAGACAAAGATCAAAATGACAAAGGAACATACAAATTAATAATAGAGCCAGCAACACATGCCATGAAAAGAAAAAGTTAACCTAATATTATAATATTAAATGTGGCCCGAGGCCTTCGTTTCCAATGCTACTCTAACTCTGGCTATACAAGAACAGAGAATTTTACTAAAAATAAATATTTTATAGGCCTATACAACAGAAAAAGGGGGAATAATTTTTACAAAATTAACAAATGTGAATTATGGTTTAGTATTTTTTGCGTTTTTTTTTTCTTCTTCAGGCGAGTGTGTGTGTGCAGCCATGGCAGGGTTGTACTGTCAGCTAGTTTGATTACACACGAAATGTCAGTTGATTGATTGTGAATGATTGAACTGCCCAACCTAACAAACAATAAACATGACAAATATTAATAAATAAATAAATTCAGAACGTAATCTCAGATCTGTGAATGAATTTGATTAATTTTACTCACATCTTCTGATAACTTCATAAGGAAAGAGGACATACCTAAATAGCTTGTTTCATGTCGAGTTGGATTCCCCCAAACAATTCGTGAATTTTCACTTTTCAGCCAGGTGAGTAGTTGTCCGAAAACTGGACCAATCTCAACTGCGAAGCCAAATGCCAATGGCATGTACAGTAGTCAGTACAGAAACTGACCGACAGTGTTGTAAATTTGACGTAGCCTAGAAACCAGAATGAATACTGTACAAACAGCTCACGTTACCTTTTTGTTGTCGTGGTTTTGTCTGTTCTTGATGCTGATGTATTCAGTTACACTGCAACCAAGTAATTCGACAGAAAAACAATATGTATTCGGGGGAAATAACGGTGAATCCTTCAACTCTTCAACACACAAATCCCGCCCAGCACACTCTCCTGCCGCTTCCCGTGCCCACCGTGTGATGATGCGGTCAGCTTGCAGCAAACACTATAATAAGAAAGCTGGCTCCTGTACGTAACTACCAGCTGCATTGGGGGTGTCCTATACATTGTCTAAAACCCACAAACGCAAACAACAGCACCATACCAATTACAAGCGTCAATAATCGATAATATTGAAATCACCACGAGAGCGAGTCGAATTAACAGTCCGATTCTTATGCTGGAAATTGAAGTTGGAATTAGCAATTAATTTCATGGAAAAATTTTTCGCAGACTCAGAATTTTAAATATTGACTTGGGAATGTTTTTGTTATTTCTGGGAAAATACAACAACCACTTAAACTATGAGACAGAATACTCTCCGGTAATATATTTTTTAGCAATCTAAGAATCGAAAGAGCCTAGTATCGGAGTCACTTAACACCCTTCAAGTTTGTTTTTCAAAACAATGTGGACCTTGTGAAGATTAACGAAGTGGGTGTTTTGACCCTGAACTTTCGACCAATGACGTAGTGAAAACGCGTAGGCTATTCGTCGGATAAACAACACGTGATTCCGAATGAGTAACTGCTTAAAAAAAGTGATGCAAGTGATGCAAGTTGTAGCTTTAGGAACCGACCTGACAGCAAACAAACATATCGAATGGATTGCTCAGTTGCTGCTAAAAAAATAAAATCAATGTCATCAATGAAAAATAAAACAAGATTGTGTCGTTATTTTGACTTCCACGTAAATCAGGTTAATATTACCATAGTCTAGCCTATGACAACTAAACAGCCTCAAGGCCAAACCTAGGCCAATAGGTTTCCTAAAGTTCGATAGGTCATCCATCCGCGGTGTGGCCTACTTTATTCCGGATCTGACCACGTATGGTTCTTGAAATGTTGAACTTCAAAACAGCGAGAGTGAATTGCAAGATTTTCCAAGGAAAAAGGTAAAATCCAAATTGTCAATTTTCCAATCGCAAAGGCCTTTAAAGGCACTGTACACATTTGGTAATTACTCAAAATATATATTTGAATAAAAACTGACTTGGTAACGAGCAACAGAGAGCAAGTCGGCATTTAAGCTCCGAGGATATTATGTGTGTGTCTTCAAGTTGAATTCTAAAACCTGAAACTTTAAGTGTCCATACAAGAACAGAACAGCCGGAGGAATTACCTATAGGCCTAAGAAGGAGCGGAGAGGAAAAGAAATAAAACATATTTATAACGTTGATAGGCCTATTCCTTTACATTTTGGGCAACCATATAGGCCTACAATGTCGAGAATTCTTTAAGATCATGAAATTTGATATTACGCTTTGGACAAACCAAACATTCTCAGTTATTGGGTTGAGTTGAGTTTAGGGGCTAGGCCTATAATTTGTAATTTTTTTCGATTAGGGCCTATAGGCAATTTGGTTGAACATTTTGAAGAAACCAAACTTTCCAGTTAAATAATACTCCGCTGGAAGACTTTTTACTCATGAACTTCCCCTTTCTCACTAAGCATCTGATTCAATTAAAGACACTGAACACGTTTGGAAATTGTTAAAGACCAGTGTTCTCACTTGTGTATCCCAACATATGCATAAAATAACAACCTGTGAAAATTTGGGCTCAAAGTGGTCAATAAAGTTGCAAGAAAATGACGAAAGAAAAGACACCCTTGTTGTACAAATGTGTGTGCTTTCAGATAGGAATAAAAGGCTTCTTGCAAGAAGTCTTTTATTATTTTAGTGAGAAATTACCTCTTTCTCCAAAACTACGTTACTTCACAATGTTTTATACTATGAACAGCTCTCCGTTGCTCGTTACCAAGTAACTTTTCATGCTAATATATATTTTGAGTAATTACCAAACGTGTACAGTGCCTTTAATAATCGAACATAAGATGCCACTTATATGACCTCATCTAAAGGTTAATGTGAGAACAACACAGCGTGCGTCACATAGGCCTTTCCATGAGCAGATAATTAGTCATAAAGATACACTTGCTATAATACCGCGTGGTTGAAGTTAGTATCTCTTTTGAGTGTTGTGACACCGAGTTGGTTAGTCGACGCGTCGTTTGCACCAATGCACCACGCTCTGTCGTCTTCCCGAAGAATGTATTATCTATGAAAAATTACACCTGAGACCTAAATGATGAACGTGATTTTTAACACAACTGCCGCAGGAACACCCCTTCTTAATTTGTTCATTCAATTCAATTGCCTACTTGTGTTGCTGTTGTCGCCAGTCTTCAAACATATTTGGCACTGCCCCAAAATGATTAATGACAGACTTGCTCTGTGCCTGTTGTATGAATTGTTCACCTTTTAAAAATAAACTGTAAAGGGAGGGTATACCTTTGGTAGTTACTCCAAAAATTAATGACCATAAATACTTACTTGATAAGAAACACTTCAGCTGTTGATAATGTAGCCTATAACATTTGTAGAAACGATTCCCTTCTGTGGTTTTAGAGAAACGGATTAAGAACAATTTAATCGGAGAAACGTTTCATACATGAAACGTTTCTCACATTGGTGTATTCCAATTACGGATTGGTCTTCTTGCGTGGGCAAAACCGCTCCAGATTTTCGGCGATGTGACGCTACCACCTTTTGAAATGACATTTTCTCAGGTGAGTTTCATTATAATGTATACATTTATATCGAACGGTTCCAAAAAAGAAGAAGGTATACTTTGCTCCCTCTCAAGCAGTGCATTACAGCTTATTATAACTCAACTAACGGATAATTCATTACATCAAATTACACTGCTGCTCTAATGGTAATAGACGTTTGTATATCGACAGAGCTGAATGTGGACTATTTGCCGTAGCGGTAGTTGCGAGAGTAAACGTTTTTAATACTCCGAGCAAGCTCCACGCCACTCACAAATTTGCCTTTGTTACCAAGTTGACGCGTGCAGGAAATGGAACCAATCTGTGGTTTGGTTCCTTCCTGCACTAATGGTTAATAATAATAATAATAATAATAATAATATTATATTGAACACTTCTAGTGCGCCATGTTTGTCAAGAATTGACACTCCTGGCGCAAAAAACAAGAACTCTGCAATTACACAAAAGACAACCCAAGGCCGAAGCTATAATTTCCGAAATAAGTAGTTTTTGAGATAGGTTTTAAATTGAGAACAAGTATCTGCTTGTCTGAGTTGAAGTAGGAGGCTGTTCCAAAGAGTTGGTCCGGCATGTGAAAAACGACGATCACCCCAGGTGTGCAGGGAACGTGGAATGTTGAGGAGCAGGTTAACCCTTTGTTTCTCCATTATCAAGTCCTATGCTGCTCATGGCGCGTAAAAATTATTCCAGCAAATCGCAAACAAATTTAATAATAGTACAATATTTTGATTAAATAAAAAGGTTATTCGTAACAACGCAATGTTTTTGACTTCAAATTCTGACGCCCTTGTTAAAAATTCTGATTACTGCACTTGTATCGTTAAAATTGAAACAAAAACAAGCTCCAATGTTAACATTAACAACATAATCGGCCTACCCAAGTACTTCTAACCATTTAAAGGTACCGTACACGTTTGGTAAAGACTCAAAACAAATATTAGCATAAAAACTTACTTGGTAACAAGCAACGGAGAGCTGTTTATAGTATAAAACATTGTAGGAAACGACTCCCCTAAAATAATAAAAACTTCTTGCTTCTTGAAGTTTTTATTCCTATCTGAAAGCACACAATGTACAACAATGGTGTTTTTTCTTTCATCATTTTCTTGCAACTTCGATGACCAATTGAGCCCAAATTTTCACAGGCTTGTTATTTTGTGCATATGTTGGGATACACCAAGTGAGAACACTGGTCTTTGACAATTACCAAAGGTGTTCAGTGCCTTTAATGGTCCTTTTCGAAACCATGGTTCCATCATGGGGGTCTGTGTTTGAAGACCCATAGCGAGAGCGCACGTTTTCTAATAGCAACTAACGGAGCCTAAGCTCAAGTCCGTATTTGAAAAAAGATACGATTGATCTATTGTCTTGGTTGCAGACGTCACTCAGTTTATTTTTCACATTATTACACGAACATAAGAGTGGAATGCCATGCTGGCAGGGTCAGCCAAATAAACCAGGCTATGGTGGATTGAACATTGAATGACAAGATGTGTAAAAACAACTAAATGTTTGTACATTATTATTTTTATTATAGGCCTAATCAATTAACAAAAAATATTGATACAAATTTTTATAAAGAATATACCATTTACAATTATGTAATAAAATCTGAATATCCAAAATCATTTTATCAAAATCTTGAAAATAATTCCTCTTTATTTGGACCAATTTAATCACCACTCGTTAATGGATTAAAAGTTAATCAACATAATTGATACAACTATAATTTGAAAGTTCGTCAAAACAAGAATTTAATTTTGCATTTACACATTATTGAAAAGTTTAATCAATACTATAACATAAAAATGTTTTTAGGCAAGTTTTGGCAACAAGAATTAAGAGAATTAAGCAAAAATAATTAACGCAAAATTTAAAGTAAAACATAAGGTAAACAAGAAAATGTTAGAAGTTGTAGGACAAGTTATTAAAATAAGTAAGCTCAGTTCCAACCTCTAGTTTTCAAGAAACATTTCATAAAATGCTAAACTGGGCAGTTTTTTGTTTATCACAAGAAGGGTTCATACGTTACATAAAAGCCTTACATACAGTCTTGATTTTTTCCCCTTATAGATAATATTTAAATTTGATTATTCGTGAATAAAACATTTCTCAAGGTGATGGTTGCTCCTAACAACCAACCTTACATGGGAATTGTAATCCTGATAATTTAATGTTAGTTTTTTGCTTGGGTTAAACCTTGATGTTTCAAGGTAACAATAACTGGAAGTCTGAAATGTGACATCTGAGATGAATCACTATAAAACACTCCCAGACATCCATGGCTGGCGGAACTAGTACAACTTGACCATGGGATCTTTCCTTGCATTGATTAGGTGGCTAGTCTAGGGAATGGTAGGGCCATCTAAACTCACAATGGTTCATCCCCTTTGTATACCATAGAGTTAGTGCAAGATTCAAGCAAACTTCATGATAGGGAAAGAGTTTGCCTCGGTCTGATTGGAATGGCAGCAATTATAGCATCAGGGATGTGGTATTGATTGGACAAATCTGATGTTTGAGGTCACTATGGTACACTAGAGGCAATATTTTGTGGCGTGTCGTGGCCAGCGGTCTAGTTCACAGGACCCAAGCTCCGGTGTTGTCAGCAGCAGAGTGTGGGTTCGAATCCCGGTCATGACACTTGTGCCCTTGAGCAGGCACTTAACCATAATTGCTTCGTAAAAAAGTGGGAAGGGAGAGCATACTGCTCTACCAGCCAGGCTCCTAGTGGATGATACCCATGCCTACATCCTTACGGACTGTAAAGGGGGCAACCCTGTTTCAGCCCCAGGAGTAGGTGGCAACGTGCCCCTGGTGACAGTTGATTTGGGTCAACAGCCCAAATCAGTTAAGTGTAGCCCTCGCCTTGAAGTGGCCGTCCGGCCTTGTGAGTTGGCAATATCTCATTAAAAAAAAAATAATAATAAAATATCCTGTGATTATTCAAGTAAAAAAAAAAAAAAAAAAATCAGAAATCTCAAGTAAAATTAAGATGATGCCCGTCTTTGATAGTGATGAAGATTTCACCTGTCTTAAAATAACATCATCTATGCTTAGATATTTGATAATTTACATGATTAGAGATGATACAGCAAGGTCGGGTGGAAGAACAATTGCAAAGTGAATACAAACATGAAAATAAGGATTCAGAACATAGGCTGAAAAGGAATAGAATGCAAACAATATTAAAATCATAGACTTAGGAAACTATAAGTGCATTGAGATCAAAATTAAAATCTTGAAAAGAAATAATGTTTCTTGATACAAACTGCAATAAAACAAAAACAAAAACAAGCTGCAATCAATATTAAAATGAATTAACAAAATGTAAAAAGTAATAACAGTGCGTACAAACCAAAAATTAAATTAAACCAAATTAATTTGTTAGTAAGACTTTTAATTATACAAGTTACTTCTTTAAAATTTCTGTCATATAAAAACAATGTAAAATATGTACGAAGCAAGGGCATCACTTACGCGCAAATTACTTGGCAATGATCTGTGATTAATTAATAAAATATGATCTGTTTTATAAATTTAGTTAAAGCCTTATTTCAGAAATTTTTTATATTGAATTCTGTAAAAATCCAGCCTTATTTCAGAATTTTTTTTATACTGAATTCTGTAAAAATCCAAACTTATTTTGTTAATCACCTCTACATTAATTTATGAAATGATTAAAACATTGTTTTTCCTTGTTTACAAAATGAGTGACTTTGTGCATTCCGAGGCATTTCCTGGCAGGCAAGATACCACATTGGGAAAATGCTATACTATACCTTCCTTTCCGTATCGTAATTCCCACATAAAATCAAGAATTGTAAAAATAACAGCTGAACAATTTTCAGTTGTGCCCCTTTTCTTCATCTCGAAAGTTGATAAAAACCTTATGGTGCAATTTCCATTTGTGTCTGCAGAAAGTCCAGTCTCTATAGCTCTTTTGTAAACATGTAATGTCCAAAGTTACATGGTCTATTTATTGTGCAGTGTATAGTAAGGTATCTGTTGTATCTGTCAATGAAAGTTTAGATCAATATTACCCCGTTTCTTAACAGCAAACAACTTTGAAATGACAATTATTTCTAAAACATGTTTGCATTTTTGATACTGATAATGTACAAATGGCGATACTGTAGGACGCTCCATGCCATAAAAACAGGCAATCCATGCCCAAAATCAAAACTGGTTGCTCATCAAATAGATTAGAAGTTCTTTCAAATAACACCTAATTGGGACCTATGTAAGTATCTCCCAACTTATAGAATATTTAAAACATCACATCACATTGATATCAAGGCTAATGTCAGGGTTGTCTTCACTTTTAATGCCATTTCACTGTTTCCAAGAAGTGACTGATTTTGGCGTGGTACGTCACATACTTCTTGAGTCTGGATTACAGACTTGGACTCGGACAAGACTGTTTCAAGTTGGACTTCAAGATTATGACTTGATTACAACACTGCCTGCTTTTGAGGCAGGTCAAGACGTCATTTGAAACTTGCAATTGGCCTTATGCACCTACCTCACAAAACACCAATAAGTTTCCAATTTGATAATCATCTGATAATGAAACAAGTTGTATTAATGATGTGACTATTTCTCAGTTAGAGGGGGGGGGGGGGGGTTCCATCTGTTCCAAAAGTGCTTTATGTTATATTCCTTGATGCTCATTTCAAAAGAAAAAATAAACATGTGAATCACCTTGGAAAGATTCTACTATTTATGTTGATATGTAAGGGCATCACAAATTCTTGACTGTTATTGGCCAAGGGTCAAGTTCAGGCCTGATACTTCACAGAGGCAACACTGGAAGCATTGCCTCCATGCCCCCCCCCCCCTAGTCAATGCCTTGGTGCCCTTTGAAGTATTCTCTTAGAAATGTACAATTACCTCATAGGGATGCCCTGAATAGGAAACGGGAAAAACTACCTTGCCCTTACCACCCTTTCAAGACCAAAGTCTCAGGCCTCCAGTACGTAGTTGTTCATGCACTAAGGCATTCATGTTGTCGCCAACTGTGACATACACACTACAATCTATGCCCAAACTAATATCATAACAACTATGGGAGGTCTATCTACTTGCCTAGCTACATACTGTGCAATTTGCTCATGCTATCTAGCCCAGAAACCAGACTACAATGGCGCCCTCACAGGTCTCACACCAGGTAAAATACGGCAGTCTAGTTTTCAAAATGAATACAACAAATTAGTCAAAGTAAACTTTAAATCCTTCTGAAAATAAACATGTACATGTACATCATTTGGTGGGAATTCCTAACATGGTCACTTAATAGAATTGTTAAATTTATGATGGGTTAAGTTTTCATAAAGCAAAACAAAGTTACAAAAATATATGCTTATAATTGTTAAGACCCTGTATATTTTGTGCCAAAGAAACAGCAAAGTAGGTTGTAAGCTTCATACCCCAAAACACTGCAGTATGGGGAATGGATGCAAAAGCAGATGCAGCATTTTGTGGCGTCTTTATATTCTAACTCCAACTGGAAGAATAAAGTAACACACTGTAATGAGACACCTCTCACAAACTGACACTGTGTACATTGTGTGTAATGATTGAAAAACAGGCATTGATAAGAAAAACATCTTACACAACATGATTGGCCATGGATATAGTGTTATGCTGAATGCATTGATGTTGACACATACTGAAATGATTTCATTGCATATATTGGTTGTGATGGACGGTTTGTACATTTTTCCTAATGATTATTTTGTGAACATTTTTCGAGATATTGCAAGCAACATATATCTTGTGTTGAGATTTTCAAATCATATTTTTGCTCACAAATAATTTTGTTATGCAATAGTCTGCTAAACAGCTGTATTAAATAAACGTTTATCATGATGCTGCCATTTCTGTCTCATTCCCTGTATCCATCAGTCTGCAAGAGAAAGCCAGACTATTTCCCCTTCCAGCCTCCGTTTGGTTACATTATACCTTGCAAGTACACGGCAGTTCCATGATAAATGTACGCAGGACGACACCATACACATCAATACTGATAATCTTGTTGCATATCAATTGGTGGGGGTTGAGTGTAGCTATCAATTAACTTCATCAAGTCTTCCAGTCGGTCCACAAGATCGTCTGCATCTACTTTGGCTTTTTCCAGATCATGTAGAAGACTGGATGTCTGTTTAAAGAACTCTATGGGAATGCCTGACCCAAGCAGAGGTTGAAGGAAGTGAGTGTTTGCATGGAGGAGGTTGGTCTTAGCATTAGTGCCTGGACATTCCATATTCTTGGCACATTTCAAGCCTAGAAAAAAAGAAGACAAACTAGACATTGAGTTTTTGTTTACTACAAAAACACGGTGTTCGTGGTGAGTGATTGAATGAAGGTCATTATACCTTATCAATCCAATTCCTGGTTCAGGAGTTATGAATTTTTCAAAAAAAAATTAACATCAACTTCCGGTTTTGACCGGAAGTCAAGGTCAAATAGGGGTCACATTTTGTGTAGCGCGTTTAGTTTATGAAGAGTTTTAGATGGTGTATGGATTGTAAACCTCCAACAATTTGTTGAAACATTAACTTTCACTTTCCGGTTTGAACCGGAAGTCAAGGTCAAATGAGGTCACAGTGTGTAGCGTTTCTTAAATCTTTGGAGCCCTTTCTGATGATGTATAGATGATACAAATCCAATGTGTGGTTCAGGAGTTCTGATTTTTTCAAATAGTAAATTTCATCTTCCGGTTTGAACAGGAAGAAAAGGTCAATTGGGGTCACATTCTGTATATCGTTTGTTAAGTTGTTACATACTTGACCAATGATGTATAGATTGTAAAAATCCATTGTGTGGTTCAGGAATTATGAATTTTGAAACATTAAATTTCAACTTCCGCTTTGAACCGGAAGTCAGGGTCAAACGGGGTCACAATATTATAAGTGTATCGTATGATAGGTTTTATAAAGACCTTTCAGATGATGTATAGATTGTAAAAATCCAATGTGTGGCTCAGGAGTTACGAATTTTTCAAGTATTACATGGATTATCTTTATGCCGGGGTGCGCAATATACAAGGTAACATGCAGCGATGCTAAATGTATTCCTACATGTAGTTGATGTAAACTGAACTACACGTTCAATGTACATGTATCTGTACACGTGTTACACTATCTCGCGTTATCTAAGTGGGACAACACAAACGTGCGCTTTAATGCCCGTGGCTATAAGACAAGATGTAAATGTCAAAATGTTGTTATTTCTGTGCAAAAGTTTGAGCAGACTCAACGTTCTACAACCTGATGCAAAAATTATGCTGAAGTGATAAGTAGTTTTTGAGATACGAATTTTGTGAATTTTTCAAATTCCAGTTTGAACCGGAAGTCAAGGTCAAATGGGGTCATACTTTGTGTAGCGTTTGTTGAACGTTTAACGACCTATCCGATGATGTATAGATTGTAAAAATCCAATATGTGGTTCAAGAGTTATGATTTGTTTACAAGTATTAAACTTTGACGCGTTGTAATTCAATACCTGATGACGTCATCATGACATCATCAAGTTTGTGTCGTCTTGATATTGAGGTCCAATTATCTGGTGGGTTTCAATGTTCAATTCAATTTTAATCTTGAGTAATGCCCCGAAATTCATTTTTTTAAGAAAAACAAACAAAGGCAAACTTTGACCTTCCGGTACGACCGGAAGCAAAGGTCATACGTTTTTTGCGTTAACTTTTGAAATGTTGCCCGAGTCTTGATCTATCCGATGCTCAATTATGAACATCACAGCTTTCAAATTCAAGGAGATACAGCCAATAGCAAATGGTCATTTTTCAACTTTAAAACCCTTGTAATTCGACACCTGATGACGTCATCGTGAAGTCATCAAATCTGTGCCGTCTTCATATTGAGGTTCAATTGTCTGAATGAGTTTCAAGGTTCAATTCAGTTACAATCTTGAGTTATGTTCTAGAGAAGAGTTCCAGGGAAGAAGAAGAAGAAGAAGAAGAAGAAGATGGAGAAGAAAAAAAAAACCAGAACAAAAACAAAGAGGTGTTCGTGCTCATATTGCACGAACACCTAATACATGTAAGTAACATTTGACGTTTTGTAGAAAGTAAGAACGGAGGAGGTTTATGTGTAATAACCATGAGAATTAAATCTCTTTCGTGAGAAGAGTTAGTTCTGAGAAGAATCAGGGTTGAAATTAGCCCAGTCTCTGTTGCACTGCACTGGTAGGGCGCCAGTCTCTGTTGCACTGCACTGGTAGGGCGCCAGTCTCTGTTGCACGGCACTGACGTTCCAGGTACAAAGCTTCTCTACAATGCAAATAACATTTCAACTAATGTTTGTTCATACTTTTACCTTATTTAAGAAGCTAAAATTGCGTTCATACATTCCTCATGTGCTTTACTACTCTTTTGATGGGTCCACAAATATATCCATAGGTGACATTATTCCAGAAAATAAATCACAGATCCACGCTTCCATTGGTAAACATCATGTACCAATTGACGTGTGAGCACTTTTGCGCATGCGCGAAATGAGTAGCAACTCTGATCAACATTCACATCAACTGAAGCAAAACATTCGATTAGTGTTAGTCTGGTTTTTTGATACTACATTATTTTGTAATATAAAGTGAAGTTGTCGATACTGTACTTGGCGATATACATGTAACTCAAATCATCGTAAATAACGGATACCAACAAGTGTGATGAACGTTAGACCGCGCCCTCTCTCATGGTTGCTTTGAGTGTGCGCTAGGTTTCAACACACTGGGTCAGTACAAAAGGTTACCATCGAGACGTCAATTTTCATTTAATTTTATAAAATAATGTCACCCAAGGTTAAAATAAACAATTCTGAGCCCAACAGGCATGGAATTCCGGACATAAGGAATATGTGAACGAAGCTTTAGTTTCCTCCATCAGGTATAAATATGAAAATAATTTTATATAAATTTTTTTCCAATGGCAGGGGACCTTTTTATACCCCTACTCCATTGGGTTGTATGCAACAGAGGAGTCCACTGGGCTAGGTTGAGATAAAGTAGAATGTTGGCGTTTTGAACAGTATGCTCTACTTGTCTTCATGTTACCCATAAACCTACTCAGTTCTTAAGAAGGAAAATGAAGGAGGAGTCATTGTCCAGAACTGTGAAGAGAAAGTTTAAGGTCTCAGTAGTATTTGGACATCATGGTCTCAAGTACGGTGCCAAACTTCAAAGACAAACTAAGCAGAAAAACATGTCGTGCTTCATACTGTACCTTCATACTCATACCCTAACCACCTCTGATACCCCAGCCAAATAAGTTGATAATAAAGAAATTAACATATTTGATTGAAGTCAATTGCATTTCCCTCTATTCTAAGAAGAACAATAGAGTCTTTGTCTACTCACCAGATGGCAAATCATTGATCAGACACTTCATATCTTTATCACATGAAGGTTCTTTGCTGTTTAATCCATCTACATCAGCTAGTTTCATCTCACCAGCAACAAGCACAAATTGTTCATCCCGCCAGTCTGTTATGGCAACACTACCCAAGGGAGTGTCTACCAGGTAGCGTAATAACTTTGCTAAATCAAGGCACACCTGAAACAACAACACATTACTTTGAACATTAAACATAGGTCTGAGCATTCTACAAACATGGTTTAACATTGTTGTATGGATGAGCACAATTAAACTGCAACTTAAATTAAGAACATATCTGCACAGCAGAATGAAAATTGGTTTTTCAGAGTCACTCAACTTTCACTCAATCAAAGCCAATTTTCTCTGCCTACATAAGTTAATTTTCATTACCATAACTTCAAAAAGCAACCATTGGCCACTTACACATTGAGGTATGTCGTTTATAAATAATGCCTCTCTTGTTTACATTATTTATAAATGACATACCTCAATGTGTAAGTGGCCAATGTGTGCTTTTTGCAGATGATCTCAAGGTTTTTCGTCAGATAAATGACATTTCAGACTGTCACCTTTTACAAGAAGATTTGCATAAGATTTATTCTTGGTCCTCTACCTGGCGACTGTATTTTAATAACATCAAGTGTAGCGTTTTATCTTCGACTTTAAAGAAAAAACCTTGTATTTATCCTCATGCTATAAGTGACAATGTACTTATTAGGGTTTCAGTTAAGAAAGACCTAGGTATTTTAATGGACACTAAACTTAATTTTGTTCAGCATTTGGACAAAATGATTAAAACTGCTCATCGCATGATAGGTTTGCTTTGGCGTAACCTTTTGCTCTTGTAAGAATAAACTTGTCTTGCGCACACTGTATTGCTCCTTAATTAGACCTCATGTTGAATATTGTACAGTGGTTTTCAACTATATCTCTACCTCGCAGGCAGACAGGATCGAAAGAATTCAGCAACGATATCTTTATTTTATGTACCGAACTCTCCTCAATAACAATGTGTTTACTGAAAATCCTAGCTACTCGGAATTATGTCATATGTTTAGGCTTCCAACTCTTCTTTAGAGAAGAAATGTTTGTTTTTATATAAACATCTTCATAACCGGTTCAATCTTACTGGTGCTAATCCTTACGGTTTGCATGTCCCTGCTAGACAAACCAGATCTGTTGCCAGGCACATTCTTCATGTCCCTAGGAGCCGTGTTGATGTGATGAAGTGTGGTTTCATCTCTAGAATTTCTGTGTCTTTCAGCGGGCTCCATGGGAGGTGTGATGTGTTTGGAACTCCGACTGTTAATTGCTTTCGTAGACAACTTTACAAATGTCTGAGTGCTTTTAAACTATTTTTTTATTATCCCTAATTCCAACCCCTCCCAAACCTACCCCCTCTGCCCCCGAACCCATCCCCCCCACCAGCGGAACCTCCCTCTGCCCAACCTCCCCATCCTTGCATCCCTGTATCCTTCCTTTTGTTTTGTGAGTTGGTTTTTGCTGCTTATTTTGGTTAATTAATTAATTAATATATATATATTAATTAATTAATGTACGCATGAATGTCCAAGCTAACCATAAGAAATACATTCATAGACGTTTCCACAGTAAGAGGCCAACTATTGTTCCTCCCCCGGAAAGGTCGCCAGATGCAACACGTACAGTAGTTAACCTGTCTGACCAATTCCTAACCGACCCACAGGTTTAACTCCTCTCAAGGGGCCTTAAGTTTTGCCCCACACCCAGAGAACCTAACCAACTGTCTTTCCAACAAGACATGGCCCAATTCAACCGCAGGTTACGCCTACGTGAATACTTTCATGTAGAGCCCTCCACAGATGAAGAGCCATCTGTGGAGATCCAACCCACCAGCAACCACTTCAAGGAAAAGAGTAGTTGGGTACCCCCTAAGAACCGTGATGTGGCTCTTGACACCTACATCAATTCAGTCAACTCCGAGGTTCTAAAGGTCCCTAACACCTGGACACCCAATAACCTTCCCAAGATGAACGCCATGCCCTAACACAGCTCCGCCAATCTCCAGACAAAGTGATTAAACGTGCTGACAAGGGGTCCGCGGTTGTAGTCATGAACACACATGACTATATAGCCGAGGGCCTCAGACAGCTCAGCAACACTGATCATTACGTTGAATGTGACACTGACCCTACTCAATCATTTTCAAAACAAATCAGTGACACTCTGGTCAGAATTCACAATAATAATAATAATAATAATAATAATAAGACTTGTAATGCGCACATATCCACCCTGCTGGGTGTTCAAGGCGCAGTAAAAAACCCAAAAATAAAACAAAACAAAACAAAGACAAAACAGACACAACAAAATTAGTCCTTGAAAACCTGTGACATAAGATAAGTTTTGAGAAGAGATTTGAATTTTGTGGTACAAAGACAAGATCTAAGATTAAGCGGTAGAGAGTTCCAGATGCGTGGCGCAGCTGAAGAAAAAGACCTGTCACCCCATGAGTGTCGAGACTTGGGTTCAACGAGGAGAAGCATGGAACTTGATCGAAGATTCCTTGATGGAGTGTAAACTTGAAGTAGTTCAGAAATATAGTGGGGAGCCTTGCCATTAAGTGCTTTGTGGACAATGAGCATCAGCTTGAAGATGATTCATTGAGAGATAGTGAGCCAATGTAGTTGTTTCAGAATGGGGGTGATAGAACAGGATTTTCTAGACAGTGTCACAATGCGGGCAGCGGTATTTTGGAGGCGTTGAAGACGGGAAATCTGGTTGTTAGGAAGACTGTAGAGAAGAGCATTGCCGTTGTCAAGACGAGAAGTAACAAATGCATGAATGACCTTTTCAGTGGCACTTTTGTCCAAGTACTTGCGAATCTTACCAATATTCCTGATGTGATATGATGACAGACGAACGATGTTGTTGATGTGTGGTTGAAGTGTCATCGATGAATCAAAAATAACCCTATGTTCCGAGCTTGCAGCGAGGAGCTATCCGAGCATCACCGATGGAAATGTATGGCACTGAAACCTTTGTTAACTGTTGACGTGACCCAAATAGAAGGAACTCTGTCTTATCATCATTTAACTTCAGGAAGTTTTGTTGTGTCCAACGTCGAATCTCTTGGATGCATTTCTCAAGTCTTGCAATAGATGCATTGGCGTTTTCTTGAGAAGATTTAAACGTGATGTATAGCTGAGTGTCGTCTGCGTACACATGGTAATTCAGATTAAATTTCAGGATGATGTCACGAATCGGTAAAGTGTACAGCGTAAACCACTGCGGGCCCAGTACCGACCCCTGTGGCACAGAGTAGTTCAAAACAACAGGGTCTGATAACGGTGCCAATACATACATGCTGAGTTCTATTGTAGAGATACGATTTGCACCATGCTAGGGCTGTGTCCTCTATGCCAAGGTGATTCTGGAGCCGAGAGAGAAGGATGTTGTGATCAACAGTGTCAAAGGCAGCACTCAAGTCTAGCAGGACTAGTGCTGTTAGGTTACCATTGTCCATTGCAGAAAGAATATCGTTGCTCACACGGACTAGTGCAGCTTCTGTCCCATGGAAAGGCTTGTATGCTGACTGGAACACGTCGGACAGGTTAAAATTATGAATGTGATCAGAAATGCGTGATGAAACTACTCGTTCGATGACTTTTCCAAGATATTTTAAGTTTGCAACCGGTCTGTAGTTTTTGAATATCTCCTTGTCCAGGTTTGGTTTCTTGATGAGCGGCCTGATGTAGGAAACTTTGAGGCTATCGGGAAACAACCGGAACTGAGAGATTCGTTTACAAGATTAGTGATGTAGGGTAAAAATATATCAATGTTTTGCTTCATCATGGATGTTGACACTGGATCCAGCTCACAGGATTTTGAAGGAGATTTCATAATAACCCTTTGAATCTCAGCAACAGTGGCAGGCTCAAACACAGATAGTCTACACTCTGGTTGAAGATGTGGCAATGTCTGCGGCACGTTGTAAGGGACTGATGAAAAGATGAGCGGATGTCTGAAATCTTGGTGACAAAGAATTTCTGGAATTCATTTGCCAAGTCCTGATCATTGTAAGTGGATGGAAGGACGGGGTTTTGGGTTTGAGCAACAACTTACCAATTATCTTGAAGAGCTTCTTTTGATCTCCTGAGGATTCTTGTACTTGGGATGAATAATGGGTGATCTTTGCCTGGTTGATCAAATTCCTGACTACCTTACATTGGTTGCGATATTCTTGTCGTTGTATTTCCAACTTGCCATTTTTCCGCCATTTCCGCTCAAGTTGACGACAGATCTTTCTTGCTGTACGAATATCATCATTGAACCAGGAAACTTCAGTTCGGACCTTGACTGATCTTGTTTTCCAAGGTGCGTATTTATCCAAGATGTCACTGATAGTACTCTCATATTGGCTGACATAGGAATCCAAGCAGTCATGATCAATTTCCAGCTTTGCTAAATGAGTTCCTATGTCGCGGAACACTTCAGGAGAATTCACATGTTTCCACTGTCGGCTCTTTATAGTGACGGTTGGGACTTTGGGCTTGCACAGACTCAAGTTACACATGACTGCATAATGGTCTGAGAATCCAGGTAGAATAACAAAGTTTGAGACAATGGGTGGGGTGATGTCACGAGTTATGACAAGGTCCAGGCAATGACCGAGACGATGAGTCGGCTCCTTGATATGCTGGGTAAGACCGAAAGCCTGAAGTAGATGCTTAAACTGGTTTGCATTGGTGTTGTGGATGTCATCAACATGAATGTTAAAGTCACCAGTGATGATGATTTCCGATGGATGAAGGAGATATTCTAAAATCAAATTCTCAAATTCCTTAAGAAAACTTGAGAAAGTCACATGTTGGCCGTTAGAATCTCTTTCAGGTCTGTATACAATGACAAGGCGAACAGATTTAGAGTTTCCGAAACCTCAGCATGAAGAGATTCAAAAGTTGTGTATTGGACGTCATTACTTTTCACAGAGACAGATAAAGTAGATCTGTACAGTATTGCAACTCCTCCACCGGTCTTGTGAGGTCTTGGGATGTGATGAAAGTAGTAGCCAGCAGGGGTACACTGACGACATGTTAAGTTGTCATCTGGTCTAAGCCATGTTTCTGAAACGGCAACAAGGTCCAGATCTTTTGCAGAACAAAATCAGCAAAATCGTCATACTTGTTACAGATGGACTGTATGTTCAGAACACAAAGGCTGAGTTGAGATTTGGCAGGAGTCACTGGTGCTAGAACAGATGGGGGTGTAACTTCAGGTATAGGGAGTTTATGAACAGTTCTACGGCGACCAGCTTTTTACCACGATGTGTAGGTCGGTAAACAGTGCTGGGATTTACAAAAGGCCAAGATTCTGCAATGTAAATTTACAGGAAGGCAGAGTTGATGCACGTGTGGATGGGGCATAACGGAGACTGAGAAGCTTGTTACGTGAGTAGGAATTTGTAGAGTTTGGACTAGCTTCTGCTGAGTTTGAGTTATTTTCAGCTTCAGGGCCGGGATTTACAGCAATGTCACCGAAGATCACAATTTCCAAATGAAAAGTGGCTGGGGAATTGTCATAATAAGACACAGGGCATTTCAAATATTTCCGATGCTGGATGAATCCTAGCTGTGACTTTGGCAGAATGCAAGCACCAAGCACAACTGATGCTGATGGAACAAAGCTGACCACAGATGAGTCAGTGCAGTACAATGGTCTAGCAAGCAGGGAGAGAATAAAAAGGATACTTACCTCCATTGTCCCCAGATGGGCGAACAATGTCCATGGACGAGGTGGCTGACTGCACAGCATGCAGCCACCAAAGTGTGTGTTAGCTTTGTACACCAGAATTTTCAAATGAGACAGTGAAAAATTCCAACAGAAAATCACTATTTTCACAACTCAGATGACTCCAGGACACACAGAAAAAAGTCCTGTAGATTCCAGGTGTAGTAACAAATCCAGTTGTATAAGAACAAGAACACTAAATGAGCAATATACTAAGAAATTAACAAACAAATACAGAGCTGATTTGAGTGGCTGCTGTCAGGCGCTCAGTCAAATAGGTATTAGTGTCAACGGTATTGAGAAAGATACGCTTAACTATCTCCTCCCACAGGACCCCCGCACAGCACGTTTGTACCTTCTACCTGCGGTTGGTTGGATTGCATTGGATGGATTCAATGATGTGAAAAAACAGTGATAGTTTTATGCTGTTTCTCAGCAAGTAGACACTGTATTCAGCTGAAACTTTCACATAAATCAGCTGTTGACAATACTAAACCAATCTAAGACCCTCCCTTTAATGCTACAATGAGCTATGATTCATCTTTAAGATGAATCAGCTACTGAATCTGTCTTCATTACCATAAAGTAACTCACATTCACACTGTGATGTAAAGTAAAATCCCAAGTTGGTCAGAGTTAATGAATCAGAGCTTTGTTACATAGGTACTTAGATTCCATTATTGGGTTTGGCATTGTACAGAGCAATGTAGGAAAACAGTTGAGATACGTACGTTACAAATGTTATCATAACAATGTAAACAATAGACCTATTATGCTCTATATGGCAATTGGAAATACAATGAAATTGTACACATATAGCAAAATATTCAATAAACTTAGGTAAAATCAAGATGGTTTGTATCGGTTCATGCTACTTTGGGGAAGTGGTTCTCGTCATAAATCACCTTAATGTGGCTAGCTTGATGTTTAAATCTCACCTCTACTTTGGAACGGAACTCCATTTCCCCCAAGACATGAAGTAGTACAGGAGTACCAAGCTCCTCTACCACCGTCACTCCTCTCTCATGGATCAATGGACTACTGTTCTCACTCCTAACACACAGACCCAAGAGGCGGACAATGTTTGGGTGTTGAAGCTGCCTCAGCATCATAGCTTCTTTAAGAACCTAGATGACGGAGAGTAAGATCAAAGATTAGCAATTGAAAGGAAATGACTACTTTTTAAAACAAATGTGTCATCAATTTTGTTGTGTTATTTATAAATAAAATAATAAATATCAAAAACTCTTCTGTGATGTGTGGACTTGAGTAATTGAACATCATAACCAATTACAGCCATTTTGTGACCTTTTTAAAAACCAGTATTAATTAAGGCTTTAGACTCAAGTGTTAAGATCCAGCAATTAGACTTGAAAACACATTAGTTTATACAAATCACTGGTAGAGCCCAAGTTGCAACCAGTGTACATGGAAACTGAAGGACAACAAAGAGTTAACAGCTAATAAACAAGTCTAGTGCTACAAGTACTATGTATGATAGTATGATAGTTTTTTTGGTTTTTACTGCGCCTTGAACACCCAGCAGGGTGGATATGTGCGCATTACAAGTCTTATTATTATTATTATTATTATTATTATTATTATTATTATTATTATTATTATTATTATTATTATTATTATTATTATTATTATTATTATTATTATTATTATTATTATTATTATTATTATTATTATTATTATTATTATTATTATTATTATTATTATTATTATTATTATTATTATTATTATTATTATTATTATTATTATTATTATTATTATTATTATTATTATTATTATTATTATTATTATTATTATTATTTAGTATTGAGAGGTCAGCTGATTTCCTTTTAAGGGGTTAACAAGTTTAATATATTTCTTCTTTTGCTCTGGCAATAGTTTTATTTATTGATGGGCTACTTCAGGCTCCAAGCCTGTCACTTGTTCATAACTCCTAAAGATTCACATTGTTGGAGTCAAATGTTTTGAGCTAAGCATTTAGTTTGCCACTTGCAACTGACAACAACTTTTAGAAAGTCAAATGTGAGAGAAACAAAGGGGAGGGACAAGGGTGTGTCTCAAACAACAAAGAGGTGTCATGCCATTTGAAGGGAGACTCAAATCTTTGAACATTAGTAGTCTTGATGTCAGGGGACAGAAACATAGTTACTGTCACAATCAATTGTGCAAAGGGTTGATTGATCAATGACAGAATCATAAGCTACTTCAGACACTAGGAAATAACTTTATAGACATAGAGTTGGAGTTCAGCCATCTCTCATATATCCAGATCAACATCCACCACTTGGACACATTCACTTTCAAGCATCACTACGCTGGAACTCTGTCTTTAAAATTATTTTCTTGTGTCTGAAGTAGCTTAACATTCTAAGTTAAGAAAAGGCATTTTAATAATTAGTTTTCTAACTTTCAATTGGTGATTAATTTATATTAAAAAAACTTGAGTCATTGTGTTTAGTGCACTTTTGTTTATCCAGGCCATTTTAGTATGGATTCGATTCCTCCCCTGTAGTCCTCTGCCCCCCTCACTACCAGCATTCCAGATTTTCTTTGAACCCCTTACCAAATTTCTTAATACAACTTATTTCTTTTATGTTACCGTACAGTTTTATATGTTCACTGCTTGTATCTATGTTGCCTTCTTGTAATTGCCACACAAAATGATATCATAAAAAACCTACAAAGCAAATGTTTATACAACTTACAAAGCAAATGTTGATAGAACTTACAAAGCAAAAGTTGATAGAAAATTGATTCACTGCGCTAGGAAAAGAGGAAATATTGGCAATACATGTATGCTTGAGTGATAAGATGTGTTCACAAACTTATTCCAAGTCACTTTTACCTTCTTCTACTCATTATCAACTGGATTAATTAAGACTTCAAATTGTTGCTACCTGGTATGTTCCAAGAATGAAGCAGTCTTCTCGTTTCTTGTATTTTCCACTATTCACACAGTCTTTGACGTTCTTCACTTCATAGCTTGCACTTTTGACTGCATAGTACTTATCCGCAAGTAGTCCTTCTTGAACAACTTTACTGTAACCCTGAGCAATATTCTGTGTGATCTTAATCCGGTCAATTTCTTGGCAGTCAAGAATCTTTCCCTCATAGGTTGGAGCTGGAGCCGATGATCGCTTGATGATAATCTTCTTATATTTTTTTAACGTCTCGGTTAAGTCTTTCTCCAAATCCTTCTCTTCAACAAGCTGTTTCTGAAGCTCTTCCACTGCCTCCTCCAGTTGTTGGACTCGGTCGTTTGATGTCTGATCCATTTGATCCTTCAAGGAGGCAGTATTTGAAAATGAAAGGAAGACTAAGAGAATGGGAGACAGTGTCAGGATGAGCAGAAAGACCCATCTCAGGTTGGGGCTGAGAAATAGAGTCCGCATATTTGAGATGTCAGTGAATTGAACTACGTATGGTTTATGCTCTACGGACTGTAACTCTCAAAGAGAAGCTACTTCTGTGCAGGAGATACATGGTTCTGTTTGGAAAAAGAAAAGAAAAGTAGAACATTTAGTATGTAAAATCATTGCATACATGAATATGTTAGTACATGTACATCGTAGTGTCAAGTGATCATCTGTCAGTAATGAACAATGAGTACTGTACATGTTCAAATGAGTAGCTAACTTTTGCTTTAGAAAAAAATTTAACACTTAAAACGGAAAGCTTTCAATTTGGATTCTCAGATGAGTTCAATAAATCTATCTCATTGTAATTGAAATTTAATACCGGAATGCGTGTTCCCTTTTCCAAAGTATTAAAAAAGATCAATGAAGAAACGTCATGTAGAAAATGTTTCTTAACAATGACATAAATTAATACGTTATCATGCAAGTAACACTATTTTCTTGATGTAATGCATGTAGCTTGTACATGGTGTTAACTAATGTTAAGAGGTTGAATTTTCAAATTTGTGTTAAAATATTTCTTTCTTGATTTGTAAATTTGTAGTTAATTTAAATAGTTAATGGCCTGACGTTTCGACCCTAGCAGAGTCTTTCTCGAAGGCTTAATGACAACACAACACACATGAACAGGTATGTGAGAAGCTGGTTTGTGTTTTATCTTGAATTATTTTTGCTCATTTCTGTTAACCTCTTCCCATCACGCCCAAGGTCCAGATAGTTACTCATTGGCAGTTCTGTCTGGCTGGGCTACCGCCAGTAGAAACACGGTCTTTGGAGCACGAGGTACATACTTTGCAAATGTATAGTCTACAAATGTATTTAAAAAATCAGGTTGCAGGTTCAAGTCCCGCTCAAGTCAAGTTATCTTTGTTTAACCTCAACCTCAATCCCTTGTGGTTCATAATACTTGATGTGAAATCAAAAGGTTACATCCTCTTTAGTAGCCCTACTTATTTGGCCAACTATCCATGAATCCTTGGCCACACGTCCGGACCCATCTTTTCGTCAGCTCGCGACAAAAAAAATTATGGCGCCTTTCCCACGGGCGGGTCGGCGATTTAAACCAACCAAATGTGTTCACCTAACTCTTAGCTTGCTTGGGGCGTATTCGTGGATCGTTGGCCACAGACGTGGGGCTACCTCTTTAGGTGATCCCTCTGCATGCTGCAGCTTCCCAGGTAGTATCATTAACTTGGGTGTGATCCCTAGCAGTAGTTACACTTCTTACAGCCTTATACAGGTTATACAGCTTGTATGGCTTCTGACTGGCACCCCGAACAAAGATATTGACAAATAGGGCTAGATTATACTATAGGAATGCTGGTCATGTCGCCCCCTAGCAAGCTCGCCCCCAACAAAGTCGCCCCCCTGCAAAGTCGCCCCCTAGCCGGCTCGCCCCGGGTTGTTACAAAGTCGCCCCCTGGCAATGTCGCCCCCAAACAATGTCGCCCCCTAGCGAAGTCGCCCCCTGACAATGTCGCCCCCAGCCAATGTCGCCCCCTCGCAAAGTCGCCCCCAGATGTTATTTTAGTTGGGAAAATAATTAGGCTGATGGTAACGGTTTTGAATTGGCCCAGAAAGAAAGATCCATGTAGCAGCTGTGCCAAAAATATTTTCAGTTAAAAACATTTTCAGAAAAGTTTCCGTGTGAAGTAATGATTGTGGAAGGTCTAAATAGGGTCCACTCTACTATAAATTAAATGTTAAATTTAGACCAGGTTTCCTGGTCATTGTTGGCCACAATTTAGTGTTTTTTTTTAAAGGTGACTCTTTTGAACCATCAACAATTTCTCTGGAAAATTAATAGCAAGAGGCTATAACATTTCAGAAATAAACGAAATCACGGAAAAAGTATCACACAGAGAACACACAGAGTTTTCAGTACGACATACAACCCGTACATCAACCAAAGTGACCTAAACAAATCCATTAAACAAAACTGGTCTTTAATACGCAACCATGGAACACTCTCGGGGATCTTTCCAGACCCTCCTTTCATTGCGTACAGAAAAGATCAAAACATAAGGGAAAAGATGATCAGAGCAAAACTAAACCGCAGTCCAACCGACTCAACCTCTCAACAGCTCGCTCCACGCCCTGATGATTCGGGCTTTGTAGACCCGGATGAATCACTAAACATCCTAATATCCTTACTGGAGGAACAAGTCACATATACTGAAAACTTAACTCAGGACTAAAAATCCGCATACGAATAATATTACATTTTACCTGAACCTAAGCGAAATACACAAATAATATGTCTTTAACGAGACATGAGACCCACAGATTCTAATAGAATCACCCACACGCAACTGATGATTGCCAAGTAGGCATGAAAACATGTTATTGCTACTAAGAGAGGATCTGAAAAAATATCCTTGTGGTCTCTTCACAAATATCCTTTTATTGACATATCTGTCAATCAGTTCCTCTGGTCCTTTTTATGTTTGTCAACTAACCCGGTCAACCTGTCCAAATTACAAACATAATACCCAGATGTCGACCCTACCCATAAAACTTGTAAAAAAATAAGTTACAGTTTTTTGTGTATATCTCAAGTCAACAGTGTTGGAGCGTCACTGAATGGGACAGCGCCATCATTTATCTATCACAGATGTCTATAAGTGTAGTAACCAGTAGGCAAACGATTTATTTAAATGGCTACATCTGTAGTTCAGTAATTGCCTTGTATTTTATTTGTAAAAAGATGTCTATAATTGTAGTTACCAGTAAGTAAACTATCTTTTTAAATGGTTACATCTGTAGTTCAGTAATTGCCATGTATTTTATTTGTAAAAAGATGTCTATAAGTGTAGTAAGCAGTAGGCAAACTATTTTTTTAAATGGTTACATCAGTAGTTCAGTAATTGCCATGTATTTTATTTGTAAAAAGATGTCTATAATTGTTGTAACCAGTAGGCAAACTATTTTTTTAAATGTTACATCTGTAGTTCAGTAATTGCCATGTATTTTATTTGTAAAAAGATGTCTATAAGTGTAGTAACCAGTAGGCAAACGATTTATTTAAATGGTTACATCAGTAGTTCAGTAATTGCCATGTATTTTATTTGTAAAAAGATGTCTATAATTGTTGTAAACAGTAGGCAAACTATTTTTTTAAATGTTACATCTGTAGTTCAGTAATTGCCATGTATTTTACTTGTAAAAAGATGTCTATAAGTGTAGTAACCAGTAGGCAAACGATTTATTTAAATGTTACATCTGTAGTTCAGTAATTGTAAAAATGTCTAAACGTATTCTAAGTATTTGTTGGGTGATACGATAAATTGAGCGACGTTAATAAAATTATTGACAAACTTATGTAAATTTGGTGCAAGGAGTGAATTATTTTGCGACGTTTTTTTCCCAAGCACAAACTAAACATATACGACTAGTATAAAAGCTTAAAGCTTTCCATCGAGTATCCACTATAAAAAAGGTAAACAAAATAACTTTCGTTTTCATCTATTATTTATTTGCAAACAAAATGTATGTAAGTATAGTAACAAGTAGGCTAACGATTTTTTAAAAATGTTACATCTGTAGTTTATTAAGTATTTGGGTGTAACGATAAATTGAGCGACGGTAATAAAATAAATTGAGCGATGTTAATAAAATCATTGACAAATTTAAGAAATTTAGAGCATGGAGTTTATTATTTGATGACGTTTTTTACCCAAGCACAAACTAAACATACAAACTATAAGTAGGATTTACTCAATTTTTCTTTCAACACAATAATTGAGCCATTATATTACCATAAAGGAGCATTATTTTTCCGAACTAAATAACATCGGGGGCGACCTTGCGAGGGGGCGACATTGGCTGGGGGCGACATTGTCAGGGGGCGACTTTGCTAGGGGGCGACATTGCCAGGGGGCGACATTGCCAGGGGGCGACATTGCCAGGGGCGACTCTGTAAGAACCCGGGGCGAGCCGGCTAGGGGGCGACTTTGTAGGGGGCGACTTTGTTAGGGGCGAGCTTGCAAGGGGGTGAGATGACCAGCCTCCGTTCCTCCTACTATAGATAGCTCAGTTGGTAGAGCACCGACTGACCGGCATGTTAATCTGCAGGTCGCCCTGTCCAACTCCAAGTCCTGCTCAAGTAAATTTTTCTTTGTTCAACCTTCCTTCCTCCATGGTTCAACCCAAAATAAATGCAAAAGATATATAAAAAATATACAATTAGCCTACCCATGGACAAAAACTACAAAAATCTGACTTCGAGTTGAATGATCCACGACCACGTCCCCACTTCACTTTCTCTGTACGTCCGAGTTTAGCTACTACTCAACATGCTCAACAAATTTATACAAATGCAGATTCAATATATTCATGTAAAACTATACGCGGTACATCCGTGCACTGATCCAAATCTCGATTTGGGTATTCATAACTTGACAAAACAACACTTGTTTACTGTCGTACACGAGTCGTTGTTATTTGACAATATTGTAGTAGTCGTGTGAACACCGATACATTGTACAACGCAATTCCAATAGTGTGGTTGGCAGGCCCAGAATAGACCTTCGGTTTTAATGTACACTACTTAGTTCATAATACCTTAAAACTCTCCGTAATGAAGGAAGGTTGTTTGTCTTTCTTTCCGATCTAGCCAGCCACCTGCATGCAAGCAAAACCATCAATTGAATTTTGCTGACTTAGATTTGATGTGACAAACAACAACGTTTTCATAACTTCTGTCAACCTTGGTTCCAGGAACAACAAGTATTATTGTTGAATCTACCGTTCCTTCTGAAATTGAAAACGAGGTGACAACTGTAGACTGGTACCTTACTATTTTGTTTTATTACGAATGAGAAACCACGTTGTGTTCCTCTGGGAATTAGATATTTAAGGATTTGGGTTTTGGACGTGAACAAAAATGAACGCGCCGCCAACTTTTGAGGCTTTTATTCTCTACGAAGGTGACAAAAAGTAAGAATTCACATTTCTTAGTAATTTATATATTTTTACCTGACAATATATGTATTAAAATCTATTGATTGTAGGATCTCCTTTTGACAGTACTCCTTTTTCACACTTCATCCAATAATTTATTAAATAACATACTACATAGGCCTACGGGTTTACGCCTATTTCCGACAGTATAACATGGCGTTTGTTTCATTCAAATCAATTCACTTTAAAAAAAGCCTAACAATTGTTGATTTGGTTGATTTACGTAGCTAAACAAAAGTGGCAGTTTGGAACTTTTATAACCAGTTCGCTTCAGAGAACACAATAACTCGCAAAATTTTCAACACCAACACTAACAGTACTGAGTACACGGACGCAGCGCGGTCCTGCCGTCAACTCGTCGACTTGCCGTCAACTCGCCGTCAACTCATTTTCGTGCCGTCAACTCATTAAATATACATCAAAAAATTATAAATGGGGCATGGAAGTGTTAAGTCTGGGCTAAACTACATATTTCCTATGGTTTTCGGTAAAATTTCATTTACAAAAACGATTTTGTGTTGATAAATAAATAGTACCAATCATTGACATCTTGGGCCAAGACTAATCCATATGCAGGAAAAGCGCCCTCAGTTGCCATGTTGTGCAAGCGAGATAATTTTTTCACAGGAAAAAAACTAAATTTTTATTCCGAACTGTAACCTAAAACTTATGAGAATTCTCTTTTAGCTAATACTTTACAGTTCTATGCTTCTTTTGTGGATTTTAAATGTATATTGGAGGAGTTGACGGCGAGTTGACGGCACAAGTGAGTTGACGGTGAGTTGACGGCAAGTAGTAGGACCCACGCAGCGTGGCAGTGGTTTCATAAAAACTGGCCCTCGAGTTTGAATTTTTCACTGTCTCACTGTGTTATGCCGTGTGTGTTTGGTTGAAAGGTGTATTGGTAGTTGTTGGGCGCAATCTTTAAAAATTGCCATTTTAGTTTTTTTAATTCACATGCAATTTTGAACTAAAGACAAGTCTGCCCACACAATTATAAATTGCACGGCTATGGTTTATCGCGATTAGCAAAATACCAAGAGAGGGCGCTGTTTTGCCAAGCATGTCGGGTGTAGTAAAAGGGGGCAACCCGGGAAAGCGGTAGCCTGGGCGCACGACGACCGACTGTGTTGTTTATAAAATTGTTGCGACGTTCAATTCATAAGCTTGTTTACTTTTTTAGTTTGCGCAGGGCCTAGGCCATGCGTGCAAACATCGTGTACCGCGGTATGCATTTGCCCCCTATGCCTTCCCATGATGCATTGCGGTTCTGAATCGCGATAAACCTTATGGCACAAAATTTACCAAACTACACGATTTGGGACACAGCGGTGATTTGTAACATTGGCGCGGTTGTTGTCATCGTCAGTAGAGACAAAAACGGGATGCGTTTGTCTTTTAAACAAATTGTCAATTTAAAAAAATTAAAAAATATTTTAACAGAAAATATCAACAAGTTTGCCTTTTTTTTTAGTACTCTGGATCAAACCTAAGCATTGTTAAAATCTTTACAGCTAGTTACATCATTACATGCAATGATGTTATCTTGAAAATGCAGATTCTTTAAATGTGGCTTTTCATTGTGATATGAGTTACCTCTCCCTACTTCCCGTCACCCCCTCCCCCCTCATCTCTCCCTCCACCCCCATGCCAACTTCATCCAACCCTTACCATGCTAATTAGCA
This sequence comes from Plazaster borealis, assembly GCA_021014325.1. Taxonomy (NCBI): domain Eukaryota; kingdom Metazoa; phylum Echinodermata; class Asteroidea; order Forcipulatida; family Labidiasteridae; genus Plazaster; species Plazaster borealis. The sequence continues at coordinate 529,757 of CM037473.1, forward strand.
ATCCATTGTTACTCTTGTACCAATTCAATGCAATTTGGCGTTTACGTACGTTACTGCTCCAAGTACAAATACTGCTGGATCTCTGTTACCATGGCTTTTCAATGTGTGAGTGGCTGCTGTTTTTTTAGTAATTATTAAAAAAATAAATGTTTATGTTTGAAACAATACTTTAAGTTGGTTAATAGCAGTTAGCAACAAATCTATAGATGTTTTATTAAGTTCGAATGTCAATGTAATGAGTTGATTATAACAAGCAGTATCTGAGTACATGCAATGCCATTAAGAACTCTGTTATCTCTTCCAACCTATTGAGTTTGTTCCTCTTCATTGGAACTGATTTCCATACTGGTTTTATTTTCTAAGTATGGATTATTGTCTGGTAATGTAATTTTTATATCAGAATCCATCAATCGATCACTTTTTTATAAATAGGACTCTTCTATTTCTGCATATGACAGACTTCAAGGATTAGAGATTGTGATACACAAGAATACATTGATTACTGTTTGAATTACAGAATCACCATCGAGAAGGATACAAAGGTGCCCAATGCAGCAATATTTCATGTGAATAAAGAAGACCATACACTGGGAAACATGCTACGCCAGTAAGTATACCCACAAATCAACCCAAACCATCCAGTCAGCATTCCTCGAAATTCATCTGCAGATTTGTTGATTTCACATCAGCATTAAATTGAAAGCTACAATGTAGCTTGTGCATGTGGAGAACCCTGGATTTAAATTGATGACGTATTGAACAAAGCTACTACCAAACAGTAATTAGCTTGTTTTTATTTACAGTGTGATTTGATAGATTTGGAATCTCAACCAACCAATGTTATTTTCATGTAGTCAGGCTAGGCATGTCATAACAGTGAACTCTCATTATAGAAAGGTCGCTTGGACTAGCCAACTAACCTCTCTTTATAACAGGAAGGTTGTTATAAGAGGACAGCAAAACAAAGAAGAACATTTGAAGCAAAAATGAGATTTGGGATTTCAGAATGTACTCTTTATACAGTTCTCTTTATATTACGAGAGCCGACTGTACATCTGTACAAGATATCATAATTTTAAATCAGACTGCAAATTTGTTATAAGTTTGGTTAACTCAGTATTGCAAACTTAACAGTCAAACCATGTACAATGTATCTGAAGTCAGGCATACCATTCCAAATGAGTAACTTTGTTCTCTGAGATTCAAGAATCATTGCACACTACAAGGATGCATTTAAGAAAGGGCAGGAGAATGTAGCAATCTGTTGTTAGACCATTTAAAAGAGGCACCAAGACCAGGGCAGCTGAGGCAATGAGCACTGTGGATTCTGGGCCTAGCACTGACTCAACAATAACCTTATCACATTTCTACTTAATATCAATCCATCTAATAACTTCTATTTTGTTGGACCTTCTTGTCAACCACCTACAGGCAACTCCTTAAGGACCCACAGGTGCTTTTTGCTGGATACAAGGTACCTCACCCCTTGGAGAATAAGTTTGTCTTACGTGTTCAAACAACGCCTGACTACAGCCCTCAAGAAGCCTTCACAAATGCCATTACAGATCTTATCAGTGAAATCTCATTACTGGAGGAAAGATTTAAGGTGTGTATGACACTTATACAATGGGAGTCTTATTAGTACTACTATTATTGATTTGACCAAAATGACACAAAATGTACAAGGAAGAAAAGTACCAAGTATACCTGGTAAAATAAAGCAACAAAATAAAGATGTAACGAATTAGAGAAAAAGCAAAGTGCTGGCTGAAGCTTTTAAAGACTCTGAAAGTAACCAACGTTATATTATATTTGGTTTTACCCGTACACCGATGTGTGTAAAGCACTGTATACTCAGTACTTTCCCGAGTCCTGTGAACAAAATCACAGACATATTACTCGGGTGGGATTCGAACCAAAGTTAGTTTTTGTTTAAGTATACACCAAATTCAATTGTCTAACTTAACAAATTTATCTATGAAATCTAGCTTGACTACATTCTGATCTTAATTCTTTTGATGATGTGGTAGTTGTGTAGTGACTGTAAACCCATATCTCACTGAATCCATTTTGTCATATCATAAACATTCTCAATTATCATGCACCAAATAAAGCTCCTTTTTTATCTGTTTCCATTTTAAGATTGAATTCTGAATACAAACACATTTTACTTCCCCTCGTTTGTTTCCCATCTAGGTTGCTGTTGGGCAAAGACAAGAGGACCAGTGAATCTCAGTAGAGTGAATATTTGTACATATTAAAGGCTATACCCCTCATTGTAATGCTCTTGAGCACTGGTTAACATCTCTGCTTGGAAACTCACACTCATTGTTGTCAAGGACCACAGACACAATGATTGTGTGTATTGGATTAGACTGATCGCTGAAAAGAGAAAAAACTGATAGATTCACTGATTAAACTGCAGCTGTAAATAAGTCTTACCTCCCACAACCATTCAGGAGGCAAGCTGACTGATAAGAGCCATCAGTGATCGGTTGTCTTCTATGAAAATAGGAATTAAGACAACTTAGGCTGCTTTATCGAGGCATGCAACTTTTCAGCCAATGAGCTGATTTCCTCTCTCTTTCTTTAAAGGGCTGTTTACGTTTGGTAATTACTCATCAATTATTGGCAATAAAAACTTACTTGGTAAGAAGTACAGTAGCTTCTGATATTATAAAGCATTTTGAGAAACATTTCACTTTGAAGTAATATGGTTATGGAAAAATATATCGGTTTTTATCCAAACAAATTTGAATCTGAGAAGCTATACTGCAGTATTGTTTCTCAGATTGTGTATTCCAATTGCAGATTATTCTTCCTGCATGGACATAACCGCTCCAGATTTTTCGGCAATATCTCAAAAACGCTACCACCTTTTGAAATGAAATGTTCACAGGTTAGTTTTATGGTTTATGTCTACAACTATATAGGGTTCAAATTACCAAACGTGTACAATCCCTTTAATGATAGTGCCAATAAGGCCATAGAAAACTAAAGAGAAAACTGTGCAAAGTAAAGTGTGGTTGACCATTTCCTCTTATTTTCAACTACAAAGTTGCATGACTGTTTATCAAGTCACATCTTACTCCACCATTATTATGAAAGCCAAGTGAATTCATGAACTTCTTTGCATTTAAAAATGAAATGTTAATTATCCATTGAAATACATTCCAGGGTTTGTTGGGGGAGTGGGTTTGTTAGGAATTTTGCTTTTTGCTTTACTCAAGATTTATCCTTGACCACACAGCTTTCAAAGAAATTCTTGTATTATCTTTTAAGCCCTAATTGTTAAGAGTAAGTTGCACATGCTACAGTGTAAACAGCTCCATGAAATGTTTGTCTGAGTGGTTAAGAAGTTATTTTTCGTCTGAATCCATTGGTCATAAACCCCAAGGGAAAATGACTGGGTAAATTTTAAATAATTTGGGGTTAAACAAAACAAAATTGACTAGAGTGGGATTTGAATCAATGACCTCCGGTTTAACATGCCGGCGCTCTAGCCTTCGAGCCATCTAGCCCTATGTTGGCGGTCTCCCTATTTTGTCAATATCTTTGTTCGGGGTCAGAAGCCATTCAACCTTTAACTGCTATGTAGACAGGGGTACAGTGTCTGGCTACACAGCCTGGCTAAACGGTAGTTAAAGGTTGTATGGCTTGATATCAAATCAGTATTACTTGTTATTCAGGGAAAGATCTAATATCTGAAAAAATCAAATACATTCTCATATTGTTGAATATGTTCTTATCAAGAGGCCTTCGAAGGCCTTGGCAGCATGTTTACATGAAAAGTAAACCCATTGCAGAACTTAAAACAAGTATTTTCTGCTATCTCAAAAACTGTAAGTTTGTTCATTTAGCTACATCGAAATACATGTACTTGAAATATTAACAAACATTTAAAGGTATTGTACACTTTTGGTAACAGCTCAAAATCAGTGTCCACATTTTGTGTGATTCAACATATGCATGAACAAACAAACCTGTGAAAGTTTGAGCTTAATTGGTCATCGAGGTCACGTCTGAATCCATTGGTCATAAACCCCAAGGGAAAAATGACTGGGTAAATTTTAAATAATTTGGGGTTAAACAAAACAAAATTGACTAGAGTGGGATTTGAATCAATGACCTCCGGTTTAACATGCCGGCGCTCTAGCCTTCGAGCCATCTAGCCCTATGTTGGCGGTCTCCCTATTTTGTCAATATCTTTGTTCGGGGTCAGAAGCCATTCAACCTTTAACTGCTATGTAGACAGGGGTACAGTGTCTGGCTACACAGCCTGGCTAAACGGTAGTTAAAGGTTGTATGGCTTGATATCAAATCAGTATTACTTGTTATTCAGGGAAAGATCTAATATCTGAAAAAATCAAATACATTCTCATATTGTTGAATATGTTCTTATCAAGAGGCCTTCGAAGGCCTTGGCAGCATGTTTACATGAAAAGTAAACCCATTGCAGAACTTAAAACAAGTATTTTCTGCTATCTCAAAAACTGTAAGTTTGTTCATTTAGCTACATCGAAATACATGTACTTGAAATATTAACAAACATTTAAAGGTATTGTACACTTTTGGTAACAGCTCAAAATCAGTGTCCACATTTTGTGTGATTCAACATATGCATGAACAAACAAACCTGTGAAAGTTTGAGCTTAATTGGTCATCGAGGTCACGAGAAAATAGTGAAAAGAGACCTTATGTGTTTTCTGTTTTTTCAAATTATCGCGCATGATAAAAACTATTGTTTTACTCATTTCTCAGAAACGATAGCATTTTAGGCAGAAATATTTTAAGGAACCCTTTCTACCATTACTTACTTTAAATCATGTAAGTTATGTGTGAATCTGTGAACATTGTGTTTTTCGATCTTACCAATAGTGTACAGGGCCTTTAATGAGCATTTTTTACATGGAAAGTAAAACCATTGCAGAAATTAAAAAATATTCCCTTTTATCTCAAAAAGTGTAAGTATGGTCATTTAGCTACAGTGAAATACATGGACTTGGTTAATGTTATGAGGTAGTCTAAAGAGAATTAAAGTCTCTGATTGTGCTGTCCCTGATGGTTAATATTTCAATAAAACAGTTTTGTAAGCAAAAGAAATCTAAATTGTTCTAGTTGACTTTATTTGTGTCTGGGTGGTTTATATTTTGAACAGTTCTTAACTGAAAATGTTGTTTGTTTGATTGATGTAGGCCTACTCGCTTTGATCACTAGGACTTTAGTTATATGTCACACTACAAGATGGACATGTACACTATGTCAATACACAGCCGAGAATGTTAGGACGGGATGGGCTTACAGAAAGGCCCTTGTGGGGTATTTTACACAATGGAACAATAAAATCCACAAAGTTTATCTTTGTTCAACTTGGACCCCGCAGAGGAATTCTTTAGAAAAGGGAATAATAGAAGAACAATAGCATTAATATTTAGGCAAATAGTCTACAAATTAACATTTAGTCAAATCTCCCCATATTTTTCAATATCTAGGCAAATCTTCTACCCATAATATTTCTAAATATTATTAGTCAAATCTGCTACGCAATAATATGTAGTCAAATCTACCCATATTTGTAACTATTTAGTCAAATCTCCTGCCCATATTTCCAATTAGTCAAATCTACCCATATTTGTAACCATTTAGCCAAATCTCCTGCCCATATTTCTATTTAGTCAAATCTACCCATATTTGTAACTATTTAGTCAAATCTCCTGCCCATATTTCCAATTAGTCAAATCTACCCATTATTATTTGTAACCATTTAGCCAAACTTCCTGCCCACATTTCTATTTAGTCAAATCTACCCATATTTGTGACCATTTAGTCAAATCTCCTGCCCATATTTCTATTTGGTCAAATCTACCCATATTTGTAACCATTTAGTCAAATCTCCTGCCCATATTTCTAAATATTTAGTCAAATCTACCCATATTTCTAAATATCTATTTACAGAGATGACAGCTACTCTACCTTCCAAAGTCCTTTTGATCATAAATGCTGATGATTTTGGTCATTGTATTGGTCGGAACCAAGGTATTGTGGAGTGTTATAAGAAAGGTCTAATAAGCAGTGCTTCATTGATGGTTAATGGCAAAGCAACTGAAGAAGCAGTGAAACAAGCTCAAGAGATTGGTATCCCACTAGGTATGGCAGCCCGTTCTTTAATATTGACCCCCCCCCCGTTTTGAAGCTTCCTTCCACTCTTTACATTAGTTTAACGTTGGCCTTTCTCAACTTTCCGATAGCATTTATTTCTCACTTCCATGTTCGAATCAGAAAATGTTTGTCTCATCACATTTGAAAGTATTTTTTCCCCTTCTTTTAAATTTTATTTTTTTGAACCATACTGCTTTGTCTCATTATTTCTGGTTTTCCTTTGTTTAATGATGCTGATATTCTTTTAGATTCTCATTTCCAAGAAAGAGTTTTGCCCCAAGGAATTGCTTAACATTGGAACGATGATACAAACTTAGGCTAATTCATAATAAAGACCACACTTGTTCAACTTTTTCTTAGGACTCCATCTCAACCTTACTGAAGGTAGTTTGACCAACAGAGGGCGCTGTGACAGTTTAGTGGACAAGAGCACAGGATGTTTACGTGGGAAGTATGGCTTTCGAGATGCGCTTGCATCTGGCGTTGTGAACAAAGATCAGGTGGGAATTTTTAATAAACATTGTTTTAACGAATGTTTTTGAACTGTTATTTGCTTACAATATCATTTTATTATTTATTGCAATAATTTTAACTAAACATTTTAAAAACTTTGTAATACAGACAACTTTTTTTCTCTTTCCCTTTTTTCACCAGTTGAGAGATGAGATTACAGCGCAGTTTTCTTACTACAAGGAACTTTCGGGCCATGCACCGACCCACGTTGATGGTCATCAACACGTTCATATTCTACCTGGTAACTTACATGTTTTTGCATTAATTCAACAAAAGCTCTTGATAAATTTTTACTACTGCTGCTACTGCTAATAATAAAAGTGCAATTTACAGAGCGCCCATAAGTAGAAACTACCCCAAAGCGCTGAACAAAGTTGTTATTAATCCTAATTAGAGGCATATCTGTCTAGGAAATACATGTTGGTCTTTTCAGCTGTAAAATATGGTGCATAATAATTGTAAAATCTATCAATCCTAAAATTCTCATGTAAAGTTGAGTTACGCAAAAGACACATACAATATTTCAATTAAGTGTATGTTTTAAAATACTTGCTATTTTTAAAGAATTTTGTATAGACAAACAAAATATTTCACGTTTGGACGGACCCACTCAAATCGTAAACTTTCAATGTTAAGCCGTATACTAATTATTGTTTTATCAGTTTCTAAGATTTGAATGACTAATTTACTTGAAGGTTTACGTGAGATATTAACAGATGTAGCTAAGGAGTTTGGTGTTGGAGCAGTCAGGGTACCCATCCAATACGGACTGCAGAATTGTCACTGGTTGACTCAAAGTAGACAAGAGTTCTTCAGTGAGATTATGAAAGATGCAGCAGAAGCAAGAACATTGTTCTTAAAGAAAGGTTTGAGGTGTGTAATGAGCTTCAATTGGCTGCTTGGGTTGGGAAAAGTTAAATTGTATAGCTTTCTCTCATGATTTTGCGGTTTTTTTCTCTAAATGATCACAAGCCGAAAAAGCATAATCATAAAAATAGAAGCATGCAAGAGTGTTAATAGAGTTTGTGACAAAATTTAAAGTGATCATCCAAAGAAACTTCACAATACATAGGATTTAAAATTTGACCTTGTCCATTTTTCGTATCCCCATTAAACCATGATATATCCAATGAGCTGAGAGGTCGGTTAGTTTAACAAGTCAATGTTTCCCACTGTTAAAAAGAAACAAATACTAAAATTGTGTTTATTTTTCATGGTGTCATAGAGTTACTGATGGATTTTTAGGGTTGAGCACTATGGGACAAGATATGAAATTGTCTACCTTGACGTCTGCTGTGGAGACTACACTCAACTCCTGTTTGACCTCTGACCTTTCTCCACCTGTAGCCCTTGAACTCATGGTACATCCAGGTTTTCCCTGTCAACAGGGATGCGGGTTGGTCGGTGAGGAATTCTTTTGTTTTGAGGACAGGGCTCATGAGATGAGAGTACTCGGAGATGAACACTGGAAAGAAGTGATGACCAAAACTGGCATTCAACTTTGCTCCTTCAAAGACTTGTAAAGGGCTCTATGTGTCAGAAAAATACAAGATGATATTGAAAACATTAACAGTTGCAACTCCTATTGAAAACATGAATAGTTACAACTCCAACAAATAAATAACATTATCAGCAAAATATTTGTATATCCAAAACTGTATTCAATTTAACAAACCTTTGTAGAATCTCAAAATGAAAGCAAAAGCTGACTACAGAATTATGCAAAACTTGTACATTTTTTCTTGATTGCATTTTAATTGAAAACAAAATATCAATTGATACAAACATATGTTTAGATGTAGCAGATGCGGATAATGTTATTTATATACCAGCAATAATTAAGCAGCTGTTATTTAAAAAAAAGAGTAATATTTAGATATTAACAATCTGTTCATCTTCAGTTTCTATAAACATTCTGTTATTAATTGTCAACATTTTCATTGGCACAGGGACATTTTCTAACAAGGAAGGGGTCGAAAATTGGATTTGCTTATTTTTAATTTGTAGTTCAGAGTGATAAGACAGAATGCAAAAGTACTATTGTAAAGTGCCAAATTAGGAAGGGGCGGGGAGGGGGTATGCAGCCTACCTTATATTAAAGTTGACTTAGCCACAAAGGGTAATTATATGGGGTCAAATGTCAGAAACCTACTTGAGTTGAACAAATTAATAATATTAATAAACTTATGCTCAGAAAAAGTAAGCAAAGGATACAGTCACAAAAAGTTCATTTATGGTGGCTTGTTTTCACAAAGAGCTAAGATTAATAAAATCAATCTTAACTGCTGAGCAACTCATCTGAGATGAATCTTAGTGCTTTGTGAAATCAACCCACTTGTTTATTTAGGCTGGTAACCTTTTTTTTGTAAGCAAATATTGTTGTGCGCCCAGCAAATTTTCGTATAAAAGCATCTCTTTAAAGTCGGTCCCTGATTGGTTGCTTTTTTTTGAAGTGCAAAATGGAACACTTCACATTTAACGTAGAGACAAAGTAATCCCTTATAGTCGTATTATATAAATGGATAATATTATCAGTTTTATACGAGCACATATATGTAATTGCTTCATCAGTTTAAAAGATATAGCCTACAGAATAATTAGTATATATTTATAACAACTCAATTTTACCAAAGTATTTACATAGGAGAATAAGATTCTGTATTTTTTTCACGATCGGCCTTTTACTAACTCTTGGTAGTAATAAAATATGGTAGTAGGCGAGAAACCCTTATATAAGCAATACATATTTCTTCAGTAGAGGTGAAGTTTGGATTGTAAAGGCCGTGCCGACTTCAAAGACACCGTAAAGCGTTAATCAAGCTGATGCCGTTATCACGTCATATCAGCCACCTGCATATTGGCGTTTTAGTCCTAATAATAATACATCATAAGTAACGCTGGACTATCTCGTTTGCCAAACTCTACAGTAAAATAAGTTCATAATACCGTAGGCTTCTACGTCCTTGCTCACTTCAAACACACCTTAATTATTTTACATGCCATGTTTTGTTTTACTTTTCACTACAATTTTAGATTTCTGTGAATAATATAAGATAAATTTTTATTCTTTTAAACGAGCAGGGTGTGGGAGGGCACATCTTTTTTTTGATGAATTTTTTGTTGACTTTTGCCTTTCCCTGGACGGCCTCTGCTCGTAATATTGTATTGTCCAATGAATTAAAGTAAACAAATGAAATAACCTCTTTAAAAAAAAACATTCTTCACGCTCTTTCCTCATCATTATTTGTTGTGTAGGCCTGCTGGAGATAGGAAACCTAGAACTTCAGTGGACGTGGCCATTTTTTCTGTATGTAAATTCTTGGAGCTGTTAGGTTTATTTCCGCCCATTTCAAACTAGACAAGTTTCTTAAGAAAGACACTTGAATTATAATAACCCGTGGTAAACTCCCGGGAAATTGCCATTTCCCGGGAAATAGCTACCCCTGCTTGGGACAAGGTTAAGCAGTTATCCCTGGTGTTATATTGAGTGTTCAATTTCCACGGAAACTGAAGAAAGTGTGAAACAAACATGGGGTTGCGGTGGGGTTAAAATTACCCAAGAATTTCCTTGTATTTAAATTCCTGGGAACTGGCGCAGTAGTGTGGAAAGGGCTTTAGTCGCTTTGTTAGTTAAGTTTTTTTCTTTAGGAATGACGACCTTCACTCAAGAAATAGTATAAAACAGCTTGCAATGAAAACAACATAATATAATGGATACCGTTAGGTTTATGTTAATGATAATTATACATTGCAGAAATGGACATTATGTCGATCAGCAAGTTAAAGTTAAGCCAAAATTGACACCCTAAGAATAGCCCTGTTTGCGTGATGATCTTCACCTGGGAAAACCGAACACCATCGAGCAACCATCTAGAAAAGGCAGCATTCCTGCAAAAGTCGACCCATACAGGACGTGTCAACGTAGTGTGCAAAATTGTTGTCACCTCATTCTGGCAGGACTCAATGTTTTATTTCTTGGTTGAAGTCTCCTTGACTTTTCCCGCCTTTTTGAACCACAGGCGCCGGAACTCAGTAAAGCGAGCGTGTGTTTGGAGATCGATGACTCCCCGTTTAGCTGTTTGCCAGGCGGTGTCGCTTCTAGCCGGGTGGCGCTTTGGTTTTAACGGGAGACTTGGCCGTGAAAGTCGGTACATTATGAAGGTCTGAGGCCGCTCCGGTAGTCATCAGTCGGCAGTAGGTCTCTGTGTATTACGCCAGGTTTTATTTTGCGCGGGAACAGACTAAGAGATAATTTAACACCAATTGGGGAAGGTCGCACGTACTGTTGAAATGGAACCAATGGTTTGCAATAATTATAATTTGTCAATCTTGTTATGAATGTAGTTGGTAATGACCACTTGACAGGTTTCAAGGTTAAATGATGGATACATCATTTTATGTTGAGACGAATGTGAGTTGAACCTACTTTGTGAATCGGACTTCAAATAATGCTTGGGCATCCGAGACGCAGAGTGAGATTCCATTCAAACAAAATGACATTTTCTTGGGTTCGTAAATTCCCTAGGGATCGTGCGAGCAGTGATTGGAGGGTATTGGCGGTAAACCAGTATTTTTGGCATTTAAAAAGAAATTATATAAACAGGGAGATTTCACCAACGCATGTAATTAATAATCTACCCTTTGAGACTGTTTAATTTAAACACATTGTAGGTTACAGAATGCATTTTTTTAAAATCTTAAATTCAGAACATTGTTTTATGTTGTTACTGTAATAATAAATGCTGTAATAATACGTTTGGAAAAGGCTAGAACGATTATGAAGCAAAGAGACAAAATTATCTCGTGAAATTTTAAAACGTATTTTGTTTTGTTGGAATAGAAGTATCTGATCTGATCACAGCATTCTAGAGACTTTACACAATGAAGTAACTCAGGATGACCTATACAAACCTATGATGAATCCTTGGTGATCATAGTTGGTACAACTATATGGGCAATCCTGAATTAACACACAAAGAAGCAAAGAGGGTGCCATTGGAAGAAACCTTGCTCGCTCATGAGACTGGTAAAGCCGAGCGCTTGGACGAGACCGGTGGGCCGAGCGTCTTGGATGAGACTGGTGAAGCCGAGTATGTATAGGATGAGACCGGTGGGGCCCAGCATGTTGAATGAGACCGGTTGGGTCCACCCAGCGTCTTTGATGAGACCGAGTGAGCCCAGCGTCTTGGATGAGACCGAGTGAGCCCATCGTCTTGGATGAGACCGAGTGAGCCCATCGTCTTGGATGAGACCGAGTGAGCCCATCGTCTTGGATGAGACCGAGTGAGCCCATCGTCTTGGATGAGACCGAGTGAGCCCAGCGTCTTGGATGAGACCGAGTGAGCCCATCGTCTTGGATGAGACAGAGTGAGCCCATCGTCTTGGATGAGACCGAGTGAGCCCATTGTCTTGGATGAGACTGAGTGAGCCCATCGTCTTGGATGAGACCGAGTGAGCCCATCGTCTTGGATGAGACCGAGTGAGCACATTGTCTTGGATGAGACCGAGTGAGCCCAGCATCTTGGATGAGACCGAGTGAGCCTAACATCTTGGATGAGACCGAGTGAGCCTAGCGTCTTGGATGAGACTGATGAAACCCAGCATCTTGGATGAGACCGAGTGAGCCCAGCGTGTTGGATGAGACCAAGTGAGCCCAGCGTCTTGGATGAGACCGATTGAGCCCATTGTCTTGGATGAGACCGAGTGAGCCCATTGTCTTGGATGAGACCGAGTGAGCCCATTGTCTTGGATGAGACCGAGTGAGCCTAGCGTCTTTGATGAGACCGAGTGAGCCCAGCGTCTTGGATGAGACCGAGTGAACCTACGTCTTGGATGAGACCGAGTGAGCCCAGCGTCTTGGATGAGACCGAGTGAGCCTAACGTCTTGGATGAGACCGAGTGAGCCCAGCGTCTTGGATGAGACTGAGTGAGCCCAGCGTCTTGGATGAGACCGAGTGAGCCTAACGTCTTGGATGAGACCGAGTGAGCCTAGCGTCTTGGATGAGACTGATGAAACCCAGCGTCTTGGATGAGACCGAGTGAGCCCAGCGTGTTGGATGAGACCAAGTGAGCCCAGCGTCTTGGATGAGACCGATTGAGCCCATTGTCTTGGATGAGACCGAGTGAGCCCATTGTCTTGGATGAGACCGAGTGAGCCCATTGTCTTGGATAAGACCGAGTGAGCCTAGCGTCTTTGATGAGACCGAGTGAGCCCAGCGTGTTGGATGAGACCAAGTGAGCCCAGCGTCTTGGATGAGACCGATTGAGCCCATTGTCTTGGATGAGACCGAGTGAGCCCATTGTCTTGGATGAGACCGAGTGAGCCTAGCGTCTTTGATGAGACCGAGTGAGCCCAGCGTCTTGGATGAGACCGAGTGAACCTACGTCTTGGATGAGACCGAGTGAGCCCAGCATCTTGGATGAGACCGAGTGAGCCTAACGTCTTGGATGAGACCGAGTGAGCCCAGCATCTTGGATGAGACTGAGTGAGCCCAGCGTCTTGGATGAGACCGAGTGAGCCCAGCGTCTTGGATGAGACCGAGTGAGCCCAGCGTCTTGGATGAGACCGAGTGAGCCCAGCGTCTTGGATGAGACCGAGTGAGCCCAGCGTCTTGGATGAGACCGAGTGAACCTACGTCTTGGATGAGACCGAGTGAGCCCAGCGTCTTGGATGAGACCGAGTGAGCCTAACGTCTTGGATGAGACCGAGTGAGCCCAGCGTCTTGGATGAGACTGAGTGAGCCCAGCGTCTTGGATGAGACCGAGTGAGCCCAGCGTCTTGGATGAGACCGAGTGAGCCCAGCGTCTTGGATGAGACCGAGTGAGCCCAGCGTCTTGGATGAGATCGAGTGAGCCTAACGTCTTGGATGAGACCAAGTGAGCCCAGCGTCTTGGATGAGACCGAGTGAGCCCAGCGTCTTGGATGAGACCGAGTGAGCCTAATGTCTTGGATGAGACTGATAAAGCCCAGCGTCTTGGACGAGATCGGTGGACCCCCTCCATCGTCACCACCTTCATTCTTGGGTACAGGTGGTGATGTGAACTGTTTGGAACTGCAGCGGTCTACCCATGCTCCAAGCCCGCCCCCATCTACCCTTGCCCTGAGCCTCCAAGCCCCCCCCCCACTACCCCACCTTCCATTCCTTGGGGTGTGGGTTGTGAACTGATTGAACTCCAGTGATCTACCCTTGCCCTGAGCCTCCATGCCCCCATCCCCTTCCCCGCTACCCCACCTTCCATTCTTAGGGTGGCGGTTGTTAACTGTTTGGAACTACATCGGTCTACCCTTGCCCCGAGCCTCTAGGCCCAACACCATCCCCAGACACCTTCCATTTTTTGAGTGGGGGTTGTGAACTGTTTAGAACTACATCAGTCTACCCTTGCCCCGAGCCTCCAAGCCCACCCCTGCCCAATCCCCATCCCCATCCCCTCCATTCTCCTTCCATAATACATGCAATGCCACTTGGTTGCAAGCAATACGCACCATACCGTACGATGGTACGATAGACTATCCCCCATGGATAGACAAAAATACATAAGTATCCCCACACCCCCAAAAAGGGAAACACTCGTCCCATAAAACATCGATACACTCGTCCCCAAACAGGGATACACTCGTCCCCAAACAGGGATACACTCGTCCCCAAATAGGGATGCACTCGTCCCCCAAACAGGGATACACTCGTCCCCAAACAGGGAGAAACCCGCCCCTTAACAGGGATACACCCATTCCCCAAACAGGGATACACTCGTCCCCCAAACAGGGGATACACTCGTCCCCTAAACAGGGATACACTAGTGTGTACGAAGTTTCTCAGATTTTCTCAGACTTGAATCTCGCGTAAATATCTGTAGACTATTGCGCACCGGTAGCCTGTGGACGCAGGTGGTGGGTTTAATGATTTCTCCTTCGGCCATTGATTCCCACCGGGACAGCCCGTTGCCGTCTCCCTTTTCTGTCTCTCTTATTTCCAGAGGCAAAAATGCTGCATCAACCTGGAATATGGTGTGACGGAGTACGCATCACACCTGGCACGGGATGTTGCGTGATGTTTGACGACTGTTTAGAATGTTGACGGCTGTTTCTGATGTTGATATGACTCGAGTATCATTGAAGTCAATTCTTCGTTGTATTCCTTTGTTTTCTTTTTTTGCCATTGGCATTATTCCTATTTTATTGTAAATAAACATTTCGGTCTATTGTTGGCCGCCAGTGCAATCAATAAACCAGGTTAATAATATCATAACTTTATGCAGGAGCACTTCATTTCGTTTAGTCATTTCAGACAGTTTTTACATTTCCCTCAATATCAAAACAGTCGTGACTTTTGCAACAAAGTTTCAGGCCTCCATTAAACCATCCTCGTGCCATGCACCATGCTTCAGATCCAATGCACTGCCGTAATATTCCTCCTTGTCACCGCGTGCCACACGGCTCGAGGCACGGTCATGCCGCCTGGCTTCTCTCGTCTCAGGCGCGCGGGAATGTAGAAGTCAATTCAAACAGGAAGAGCGCGCCGTGCTCACATCGTGGTATTGTTTCCTGTCTAATGTCAAGATGGAAATATTGAAATCGTCAGACTTTGGTTTTATCCCAGGTGCAGGCAACGCATGCATCGTATGATGGTGTATGTTCATTTTATTGATGTTAGTTCATAAACTCATGGTTTGGTTGGGCTGTACTTTTATGGGGTCATAATGTGTCACTAACACGGGGGGGGGGGGGTGGCATCACCGCCCAAAATATGTTGTACATTGGGCCCATTAGTATTTGTCTGCGGGACCAAATAGGTTTCCAGAATTAAATACACCTTAACATTTGTCAATGTGACTTTGTTGCACACCGATTTATCTACAGACCTAATACGCACAATTTGTTAGACTTCAAACGAGTGGGTAAATTCAAATCAGATTTTATCATCAATGAATAGTCGTCTAATTCTCAGCAATACGTCCGCAAAATAAACTATCTGAGTTGATCAAAGTATTAAAAAGAAAATCTGCAAGAAACCCACAAAAACTATTAATAAATAAATGAAAAACAACAACTAATTTTGGTATACGTTTTTTTCCCAACGTTTAAAGGAATAGAATCAGTGTTCGCAGATAATTGATTTTAGAGAAATATTGGGTGCGCTATATACCTGGATAAATATCCTGCACCAAGCCTCATGTATACTGTAAACCCACAACTTCTTCTGTGTTTCAAAGATATATTCTAAGGTTAGCTCATTCTTGGTGGCTCAGGGCAAGGGCACCGGGTAGATCATTGGAGTTCCAATCAGTTCACAACCCACACCCTAAGAATGGAAGGTGGGGTAGTGGGGAAGGGGATGGAGGCTTGGAGGCTTAGGGCATGGGTAGATCACTGGAGTTCCAATCAGTTCACAACCCACACCATAAGAATGGAAGGTGGGGTAGTGGGGAAGGGGATGGGGGCTTGGAGGCTCAGGGCAAGGGTAGATCACGGGAGTTCCAATCAGTTCACAACCCACACCATAAGAATGGAAGGTGGGGTAGTGGGGAAGGGGATGGAGGCTTTGAGGCTCAGGGCAAGGGTAGATCATTGGAGTTCCAATTAGTTCATTACCCACACCCTAAGAATGGAAGGTGGGGTAGTGGGGATGGGGGGTGGGAGGCTTAGGGCAAGGGTAGATCATTGGAGTTCCAATTAGTTCATTACCCACACCCTAAGAATGGAAGGTGGGGTAGTGGGGATGGGGGCTTGGAGGCTCAGGGCATGGGTAGATCACTGGAGTTCCAATCAGTTCACAACCCACACCATAAGAATGGAAGGTGGGGTAGTGGGGAAGGGGATGGAGGCTTGGAGGCTTAGGGCAAGGGTAGATCAGTGGAGTTCCAATCAGTTCACAACCCACACCATAAGAATGGAAGGTGGGGTAGTGGGGAAGGGGATGGGGGCTTGGAGGCTCAGGGCATGGGTAGATCACTGGAGTTCCAATCAGTTCACAACCCACACCATAAGAATGGAAGGTGGGGTAGTGGGGAAGGGGATGGAGGCTTGGAGGCTCAGGGCATGGGTAGATCACTGGAGTTCCAATCAGTTCACCACCCACACCCTAAGAATGGAAGGTGGGGTAGTGGGGATGGGGATGGAGGCTTGGAGGCTCAGGGCATGGGTAGATCACTGGAGTTCCAAACAGTTCACAACCCACACCCTAAGAATGGAAGGTGGGGTAGTGGGGATGGGGATGGAGGCTTGGAGGCTCAGGGCATGGGTAGATCACTGGAGTTCCAAACAGTTAACAACCCACACCCTAAGAATGGGAAGGTGGGGTAGTGGGGATGGGGGATGGGGGCTTGGAGGCTCAGGGTAAGGGTAGATCACGGGAGTTCCAATCAGTTCATTACCCACACCCTAAGAATGGGAAGGTGGGGTAGTGGGGAAGGGGGATGGAGGCTTGGAGGCTCAGGGCAAGGGTAGATCACTGAAGTTCCAATCAGTTCACAACCCACACCATAAGAATGGAAGGTGGGGTAGTGGGGAAGGGGATGGAGGCTTGGAGGCTTAGGGCAAGTGAATCACTGGAGTTCCAATCAGTTCATTACCCACACCCTAAGAATGGGAAGGTGGGGTAGTGGGGATGGGGATGGGGGCTTGGAGGCTCAGGGCAAGGGTAGATCACTGGAGTTCCAATCAGTTCACAACCCCCACCCCAAGAATGGAAGGTGGGGTAGTGGGGATGGGGGATGGGGGCTTGGAGGCTCAGGGCAAGGGTAGATCATTGGAGTTCCAATCAGTTCATTACCCACACCCTAAGAATGGAAGGTGGGGTAGTGGGGATGGGGGATGGGGGCTTGGAGGCTCAGGGCAAGGGTAGATCAGTGGAGTTCCAAACAGTTCACAACCCACACCCTAAGAATGGAAGGTGGGGTAGTGGGGAAGGGGATGGGGGCTTGGAGGCTCAGGGCAAGGGTAGATCACTGGAGTTCCAATCAGTTCACAACCCACACCCTAAGAATGGAAGGTGGGGTAGTGGGGATGGGGATGGAGGCTTGGAGGCTCAGGGCATGGGTAGATCACTGGAGTTCCAAACAGTTCACAACCCACACCCTAAGAATGGAAGGTGGGGTAGTGGGGATGGGGATGGAGGCTTGGAGGCTCAGGGCATGGGTAGATCACTGGAGTTCCAATCAGTTCACAACCCACACCCTAAGAATGGAAGGTTGGTAGTGGGGTTATTTTGAAATTCTTTTTAACGTTGACTCTAGCACCGTGCAGAAAATAACAAAATACAATGCATGCAGTTAACGACATGTAGCGTGTTTAATGGCTTGGTTTTGTTTCGAAGCTTACAGAGTAGGCCTGATATTCCTGTAGGCCTGATATTCCTGAAACTCTTTTACACATTGAGGGCGTGTGTCAGAGCATGGTCGCCGGAACTCTGCCGCAATGCAATAATGGTTGAAGTTGAAGACTTTTTAAGTCAGAAGAGTTACTATTATACTAATCGATATCAAATGTTTGTCATAATTTATGTAGGATAGGCCTAGGTTAAGCTGAATAATTTATTCTCTGATGTGAAATATTGTAGAATCTTACCCAGTCTTCTTCTTCCTTTTGAGTGCGCATTATCCATAGGCAATGGTAATTTGTAGATATTTCAATCTGTAACGAAGACATAGGACTGAAGGCCTACATGCGTGTGAATCGTTACGTTTCAAAATGGCGCCCAACTTTCTGAACAGCGCCATCAAGAGACGATTTCCCCATGCAATAATTTGGCTTTGTCTGTTGGCATCATAAAAGAATTGTACAGCTTCTTTAAGGGTCATGCAAAGTCATCAGACAACATTTATAAAGTTAATACCTTAATAATAATACTTTAATCAGTGTGAATACCCTGCCCTGTGACTGTTCTGACATCGTCACGTGCCCCTAAGAAAAGATGCCCGCATAGTGAGTGCCGATGAAATAATTACGTCTTATGTAATTAAGGGATAATGTGAGACCACACTTTGCCTCGGAGGGATTTAGTTGAAGGGGATGAACACTACAGTTGGCAGATGACCACCCGAGAGGGCCCAGTGTCTCGTCTTTGGCAGTGACAAAGAGTTTATCACCCAGGAGGAAATTGTCTGTCGTCTTCCAGCAGTAAGCTGAGGATGACCCAAGGCCGCCCTCATGTCGGTTCTCAACCCCTCGACCTTCGCATGCTTGTTGTATCTATTCCTTCATAAAACGAAACACTGTGTGGATGATGAGACCAAGACCCGACAATAGAAATGAGATAAGTCGTCAAGGTAACCAACGGCCTGGTCGCGTGGCTACTGCATGCATGGAGATACCACCCCTGCAGGGACGCCCATTGTCCCGTAGATAAGAGCCATTCCACACTATATTGGACGTCGACATGTATCATCTTCTCCCACGGTTCTTGGCGGTATTTTCCTCTTTCAATGACGGAATTTTCTCATTTGGACAGCAGCATGCAAACGACTGCA
Source organism: Plazaster borealis (assembly GCA_021014325.1). Classification (NCBI taxonomy): domain Eukaryota; kingdom Metazoa; phylum Echinodermata; class Asteroidea; order Forcipulatida; family Labidiasteridae; genus Plazaster; species Plazaster borealis. The sequence continues at coordinate 548,894 of CM037473.1, forward strand.
CCGGGCATGGGAAGTTATTAAAACGGCAGCTTGGAAATGGTTAGATCCGAAGGTCCATTAGATGTGCCTACGGACTCTTGAAAAGAGAAAAAAAGTGTTCAAGGATTGTAAAGTGGGACTTGAGAATGGCCAGTCATAGGGATTAGTAGATGACAGACTGTATAAAAACCCTTATAACTCCTTCAGATTTGCTCTGAACTGAAAACCGGGATAAATATTTTAAGCTAAAATGATATTACTAAGATGTAAATCCGGTAAGACAACTCAGTGAAGCACTTCAGATTTGGTGACATGTCGATTTATTGTTATCGAGGAAAGTGGTCCAGAGTATGTGAATTGTTTGGATTGTTGATTAAAAAGACCTGTGAACTAAGGTACTGTAAAGAATAACAACCAACTATAATAATAGGCTATGGACTTTAGAATACAAACAGGGAAAAACCCCCCCAAACAACAACAACCAAAACCACAAAAACCAACCAACCAACCAAACAAACAAACAAACACCCCAACACCCCAACAAACAAACAAACAAGTTCAACAGGTTCATTTTTAACTACAATTTTTCATATTTTCACTTTTTGGGGTAATAGGCCTATATAGCAACTTTTCTTGAAGTTGTTTTCAAAATGTTAAAATCATGCTGTTTTTCTCCATAAAATATTGCCGAAGGAACAAAGTAAGCATCTGGTGCACTTTTAAAAATATTTTTAACAGTCATTTGATTTATACCTTTTTGTTAGCAAAAAAAATCAGGGGCGGATCCAGGATTTTCCAAACGGGGGGGCGTGAAAATATACCAAGCAGCAAAATCTTCCCTTCCCCATTTCTCCCTCCCCTTCTCTCTCTCCCTCTTTTTTTCTTTTCACCCTATTTTTTAAAAATTTTTTTTTATTTTAAATGGGGGGGGCGTGCCCCCCCCACGCCCCCCCTGGATCCCGGCCTGAAAATTGCCACATTTTGTACTCCAAACTATTATTGCACCATAATATCAAAGAAAAATACGCACACCTTTTTATTTACAATGTATACTTCATTGTTGAGAAAGCTGACAAAAAAGGGAGTTTATTTGTGGTTTGAGTGGTAATCATTTAAGTAAGGGGATAGATTTGTGTGTCCCTTGTTCCTCAAACCCAGCCGAAAAGAGGAGGGGATATAATTTTTTATCCATTGATAGAATTTTCTATCCCTTGTTGCTCAAACCCAGCCAAAAGAGGAGGGAATAGAATTTTGTATCCCTTGTTCCTCAAACCTATCCGAAAAGTGGAAGGGATAATGTTTTGTATCCTTTGCTGCTCATACTAAGCGAAAACGAGTAGGGGATAGATTTTTGTATCCATTGAACCTCAAACATGACAAAATGTGCGATACATTGTTAACAAATAACTGGACTTTATCAATTTTTAAATTGTTAGCCTAGAAAAATTAGATTGATTTGTAAAATCTGGAGCATGTTTTTCACAATTTGGAGAATAAAATGGTTTAAAAAAAATTATTGCTTTAAAGGCATCGTACACGTTTGGTAATTGTCAAAGACCAGTGTTCTCATTTGGTGTATCCCAACATATGCATACAATAACAAGCCTGTGAAAATTTGGGCTCAATTGGTCATCGAAGTTGCAAGAAAATGATGAAAGAAAATACACCCTTGTTGTACAAATTTGTGTGCTTAGGAATAAAAACTTCTTGCAAGAAGTTTTTATTATTTTAGTGAGAAATTACCTCTTTCTCAAAAACTACGTTACTTCAGAGGGAGTCGTTTCTCACAATGTCTTATACTATCAACAGCTCTCTGTTGCACGTTACCAAGTCAGTTTTTATGCTAATATATATTTTGTGTAATTACCAAATGTGTACTGTGCCTTTAAAATCCTGTTTCGATAGAAATTTTTGGACTATAATGAGAATATTGTAAGCTGTAAATTTACAAAAATCCCCAAAATGTTAAAAATGTACCTGTTCAACTTGATCCCCTAAGCGATTATTGTAGACCTTCTCACACAATTAAACAAAAGAAAGTAACTGCCTTTTCACCAACGCAAATCTACACCCATAATTATTTTTGAACAAAAACATAAAAATGTCCATTAGTCAAGATTAATAAAGACCTTATCCGCCAAAAAGCTGTTAAGCAATTTGGAACCAGAGTAGAGATGAAACCCACCATTCTTTCAAAGCTGTTACTAAAGTACAATGGCTGTATGGATGTAATGCTCTACTACTGAGTGATGTCACACAGCGGTTATAGACATTTCGTTGTAGGAAATGTAAACAATACTTAACAAACGTAAACAGACTTAAAAAGTTAACAGCTATTTAATATTTGTTTCAAATAACGTATGAAACAAAGCATCCGAGAAATGATTGATACCACATTGGGTAGAGTGGATGATCGGGGAGGGGGGGGGGGGCTACCCTGCCATATGAACACGTGGAATTAAAGTCATTGTGTGTCCCCTTTTGGTTATATTTCTCATTCACGTTCTGCCACCATTTCCTTCTTAATATGGTGTCCTTAATATATTCCTTCCCGACAGACGCCTGCTGCCTCCCATTGGCATCACAATGACATCATTATGACTATAGACGTACAGATTGACATTGTCTAAAACAGAATGACATTGGTAGACTGAAACACCACCAAGTCAGCCAAACAATTGATAAACCAGGTATGTTCTTTTTGGTGTTATTGCATAAAGATCTTACTCTGATGGCGATATAAGTCACTCCTCGACTGAGTCTCATTATCATCCAATGAAAACGTCAACTGATGGTACAAGACTTTTACTGTTCGTTTGTAGCAAATTTAAATGTCGAAGTGACATCTCTTCCTTGCAGATTAACATTCCTTCTACTTATTGTGATTGGGCGGAAAAGCCAAAGTTTCACACAAACATCAAGAGTGAAAGGCAAAGTATACTTTTGGTAATTGTCAAAGTCAAGTATCCTCAGTCATCACTTGGTGTATCCCAAACATGCATAACATAACAAACCTGTGAAAATTTGGGCTTAATTGGTCTTCGAAGTTGCAAGAAAATAATGAAAGAAAAAAACCCTTGTTGCATAGAATACATTGTGTGCTTCAGATGCTTCGTGCCTGAAGCCTTTCTCAGATTCAATTTTTTGGGTGAAAAATTACCTACCTCTTTCTCTAAAACTAATACTTCAAAGGGGGTTGATTTTAGAGATTTTTTATAATATCAACAGCTCTCCAGTGCTCTTTACCAAGTAAGTTTTTATGATAATTAATTATTGGAGTAATTACCAAAAGTCTACCTTCCCTTTAAATATGAAAACATTTGGGCCGATGAAAGAATGGTAATTTATTTTTCTGAAGGAGAGAGGTGTGGCAATGCAAGGAGGAAAACTTGTTTCTTTTCATTTCCCTAAAGCGCATCAACCGCAGTCGTTTCCATACGTAAACATAAAAAGGAGTAATTTATCACAGCGTCGTGAGCATGTCAATCAAGACAGTATAACCCGCCAACAAGGAGGTGTGTTACGTTTGGTTACCAACGCCATTGACCGTGACGTCAAAATGTAAACATGAACTCATTGAGTCAGAAGTAGGTGTTAGACTCTTCTACGTCGTCTCAGTAATGTTGGATAATAACTGTATTTGGCAATTAATCACTCAAGACAAAGTGGCCACTTCTAGATGTATGTGTATAGAATACCGTGTTTACTTGTGAAATACACCGACCCATGTGGCTTATCGTGAAGTGTGAATGGGGCGTGGCGCGGGTCTGGGGTTTGACTTGAAGAACGAAGAAGCCTTCCTGAAAAAACGATCTCATAAATTGCATAATTTAAATGAAATTCAAAAAGTCTATTCATATTACATGCTTGATAATAAACAATGACTTGATGGACCATTGTTTAATATGGTGTAGGACTACTTCAATATTGTGTTTTACAAAGATGGAAAGCACCCTAAACGGTACACATTTTCTCATGCTGGGTATAGTTTTGTACCAACAAGTTAACATCGAATGCACCTTGGACACAAAAATATTGGATTATACAGCTACTAAGTCATTCACATAGAAACCATATTATTTTCTTTAAGACAAAAGACACCCTCCTCCTGACCGACTTTTGCGCTGACGAGTCCCCGAGCCATAAATCGACAAAACCAGGGCTTCTGTAAACATGGACCGGGGAAGGAAGCTGCTACAGCTGAAAAATCACATCCAGCATGGATATGTTTAGATTAAATTCTAGCTCAGACTACTGCTGTTGATTTGTGTGGACCGGCCGGAGAGAAATGCCTCCATGCTGCAGAGAGCCATGTTTGTTTTTACTCTTCTTCTGGTGAAGGAAAAAGACTGCGAGAAAAGCCGCACAATTTAAGCTGAAATCCTTATAGCCATTCTCAAACTAGTATTAGCGGCATACTGCCACAATGTTACCCAATTCGTATACAGCATATCCTACGGCTATGGTTGTACCATAATGTAAGCATAATGTGTTTTCATGTTTTTTTGAAAAATCAAGCTCACTGGGCTGCGAATTCTAAACTATCCCGGATTAACTATTTTTCAATAAATGCATTTTAATTTTGTAACTTAGAATTATTTACATGTATTTGGTACGTAGTAATGAAGGCTGTCCATAGTTTACGAATGACCACAAAAACTGTCTTAAATCAGAGCCACAACCCGCGACTATAGCGCCCCCTTTAGTACTGTGGAACATAAAACCTCTTTATGCGATATGCACCGATTCGAAAACTTAAAGACATACTTGAACGAAAACGGCAACAAGTGATCTTTGCTGAAATTCATTTAAAATCTTTTCAATCAATAAGGAAATTGCGTTCACATGAGATTACACAGTTTTTAATTGTGTTAAAAACAATCGTTTTGAATACGCTTCTCAGGTGCTTTTCAGAAAGATTCGCGAAAAGCCCTGTTACGTCATCACTCATGTTACGTCATAATGTGGGAGCTCCATTTTGTATAGCCGCTTTGTTGAAGCATGGAGGTATAACAAAGCAACATCCCTCAAATGACGTCAAAGTATTGTAATTTTGACGCAAGCCGTCAACGGCAGAAGTGTTTCTAGGTTTTCAAAACCTTGAGGTTGGGGCCTAATTATGTGATCGATAATTACGAAAAATTCAGAAGAGTTCAAATATTACAATTACATTTAAATGATAAACAAACACAATCTAGATTTTCGCTCAAGTACCGGTAGCTGTTTAAAGGCACTGAACACGTTTGGTAATTGTCAAAGACCACTATTCTCACGTGATGTATCCCAACATATGCATAAAATAACAAGCCTGTGAAAATTTGGACTCAATTGGTCATCGAAGTTGCAAGAAAATGATGAAAGAAAAAACACCCTTGTTGTACAAATTTGTGTGCTTTCAGATAGGAATAAAAGGCTTCAGGCATGACGTCTTTTATTATTTTAGTGAGAAATTACCTCTTTCTCAAAAACTACGTTACTTCAGAGGGAGTCGTTTCTCACAATGTTTTATACTATCAACAGCTCCCCGTTGCTCGTTACCAAGTAATTTTGTATGCTAATATATATTTTGAGTAATTACCAAACGTACAGTGCCTTTAAAGGGTTCCTTGTGAGACTTTTTTTGAATGAAAACTATTTTGTTGTGTATTTTTTGGCTAACCGTGTTTTATTTCTAAACTTGTAAATTTACCCATAACTGAACAAAATTGCCCTGCTTGAAGTTCCTTGCTTGAGATTCCAATGGCTTTAATACGTCAATTATATAACTAAAAACACGTTACCAGCGTCGTCCAGATTAGAATTTTCTTGATTCCCACCTCGGACCGGAGCAGCAAATTGTATTGGGTTTTCAGTCCCTAATCACGTTGCTTTCAACCACATGGAATGTCCCTCCCAAATGTTTAAACTGAACATTTCTTCATCATCTTCTCTACCAGGTCTCGGGTTACAACATACCATAACTTGTGAGGAACTATTAATTACGTTCACGAACATTGCTGTTCAACAAAACCCGGCCATTGATTCCGATGTGAGTTATTAAACAGAAGGAACATACTGTACATGTACGTACATGTTCTATACGCTATCAACTTACCATGAATCCTTGAACAACAGTTTCAACATCAACCCACTGCTTGCTCGACTTGCATTTTGCCATCTTGGAAGTTTAGACCTATGATCGTCTTTGTTTCCTTGTGGAAATGTGTTTTTAACTAATTTGTATGCAAGTTACTTCCAGTTTCTCCGTACCTAATAGTAAATTGTTTCTCCTAGCTCAACCAAGATGCTTTCCAGACACACACAGCATATACTGATCCTAAAGGGCAATGTTTTGCCAGTTTGCTTTGTTCATAAAATTCCATCCTGGGTTGTGTCGACCGTCAGCAAATTCTTGTGATCGAAGAAATAGTTTTGAGACAAAGGCAAAGGGTGTGGGTTTGTTCAGTCAAGAATTAAGGGATCAAGAGAACAATTCTGTCAACCCTCCAACGTAAACAATCACGGACGTAAATCCATTCACAATGTGACAGTACATTCAGAGAGCACATTCTTTCAAAACCATTTCATTGACACATTTTAAAGACAAAATTGCTTTATTTCAGTTAACTTAAAAGGCAACAGTGGAAATAAATGATTCTCATTTCCGAAGATGATCATCCGAGAGGAAAATGAAGACTGCTTCGTCAGTCTAACCTTGAATGTTAATTGATTAAAATTAGCATTTCATGTTGAGTTACTGGTACTAGTTTGTATTTCTCTCAGGTATATTTGCGCAATTATGTATGAGTTACTTGAGCAGGGATAAGAGTTGACACAGTCATAGCGCATTAAATTAAGGTTACACGTGGACAGTCATAGCGCCACAAAACGGGCTAGCGGTACCAGTAGAAAAACCCGCGACAACGCAATGCACGACCGATCAAAGTAAGCCAATCACATGTACTGTATTGTTATAAGTCACTCTTTGAAACAATGACCGCGTGTCTTTTCAATTATTACTCTTTCGAATAACTGTATTTATTCCGATCGTTAAACTATGTTGCCTAAAAGTCAACCTTCACCTTCGATGAAGTCAAAGCTCACGAAATCGTTAGAACAAATTAGGCTTGGAACTACGGTCGTAGGGATCAGGATACCATGATAGGTAGGGATTTATTAATAGAAAAAACTAATTCGATTACACTTCCATGATATGTTTCGGGCTTGACTGCGTAAATTCATGGTTTAAACTGATTCAAGGAAGAAATGAGCCATGATTCACGTTTGGTACGTTTTACTCGACATAAATAATACCTTTATTTTCTTGCACCAATGGCCACAAATATACAGTTATCCTGTCGTCAAGACAGGTCACATATTCATATTTTACAATCATTATTATGATTCATCCAACTAAAATTTACCTTGTGACATACTTGTTATACAACCGACTGTAAACCAATAATACAATTGCTGCTTACGTCATCCACCATAAATGACCAATCACGTAGCTGCGTTAAAAAGAAATGCATAATCATGCTAATTAATCATATGTGATTGGTCAAATCCGATGCATAATTACTGTTCCACAGCCAGTTGGTTTACGTTATCACACGACTGAAATATATTCCACGTACACAAAAAATGGCATTATGTCGAAGTCTTTACTATTTTCTACATAACACTGAATTTTGAACAATGACCATAAAAATAATGTCCTCTCGTACAGTACAATTTTTACATTTTGTGAAAGTTCAAATCACAGACGACAATATCCAATCAAAAAGTACTGCAAAATAGATGAGAGATCGAGTTTCCAATGTTTGCAAAAAGTGAAAGCAATATCTCATCAGCCACATAGTTGATGGATCAGTTTTTGACGTAATCATCAACTGTTTTAAAAAGAGAAATGTGTAAATCATTTTGTGACATGGCGGTCATTTGGTCATGTTCCCTGTTTGTTATAATAACATATAAATGAATACAGACACGGGGCCAGGCTCGGTTTTGATCACCATGATATGGCTGTGAATGTCAGTATGATTAGAAAGCAGAAATAGATGTACACTATTACTTCCGGGCTGTGTACTCACATTTCAAAGGTCAATGTACGTTTTTTACTTAAGTAAAACCAATAAGTTCAAAAAAAAAACTCTTTCCGAAAACTATTGGCATTTGTTCATGCTAATAAAAATTCAAACAAGTAAAACAGTTACAAAAAAGATAATTACAATAAATAACTCTCCCACCCCCCCAAAAAAAAATTAAATAAAAAATTAAAATAAAATAAATAAATAATAATAACAATAAAATAAAAACATATGTAGATCGCTCTGTAAGAGAAATTGTTAGGCAACGGTCAAACTCAGAAAAACAAGCGCAGGATTTTAATCAGAAAGATTTTTTTCTTTTAAACAAAGAGCCATGAAATGGGAAATATTTGTATCTGAAATCCTGTCATATCCGAGACACATGTCACTAACATTGGGTTGTTATTCTGATCAAGCTGAATTGAAACAAGCACAAACAGCACAAAATCGTTGATGATACATAAACCATTACCCGCTATTCTGTGTTAAACGAATCCAATAATTGGACTGAATGTCCAAAGACTGTTGGTCTGTTCACTTTTCGTCTATTGAATTGTGGCGAACTAAAAACTTAATACTGGACTATTTGCATACCCTAATAGCTCCGTTTAAAACAACAACCATGACCGTCACTGATTACCTTTTATACAAATTCAAATATTCCCTAATCGCATCATTAGCTGTTTGTGTATCGCGGTTAAATACATAATAGAATTGCACCTGATCATTAATGTTTCAATAAGTCATGTACATAACAATCGAATCAGTACAATAGGACAAACAGTTGTGAAAACCACATAATGAAAGGAATGATCGCATATAAAGTCAATGCAAACGATCTAATGCTTCTTAGTACAATTCAATGAATGTGTTCAACATTTTACTTGGTCCAAAATATGTTCACATTGGAATAAATGATAACAACTTTAAAAAGTGGGAGAGTGGGAGCGGGAGGGGAGTGTTGGTTGCAGCGAGAAGGAAAGCAGTTTATTGTTTTCTGGTCATGGAGACGGTGGACATTTATTTGAAGTTTCATTTCATTTCATTTCATTTACTTTCATTTCATTTACTCTGGTTGTGAAGCCAAGGATTCTCAGAAAAGTGAACTTAATCACTGTACTAGCCAAGAACCCGATGGAGAGAAGAAAAGGAAGTGTAAGTTTCAGTTTTAGTAGTGTGAGGAAAACCCCAGAGAACTATATTCCAGGGAAAACCCACGCAATCAGGTAGGGACTGAAAACCCAATCCACATCGTGCCCCCGGAGTGATTCGAACCGGGGTCCTAGAGGTGTAAGGTGAGAAAAGATACCTCTACACCAACCTGACCACCGTGAGTGCCTCACCGTGAGTGCCCCAGTGAGTTTTATTTTGCCTGTCCTTTGGCTACCTTATGAAAATGAGTTGTGTGGTATTTCAAAGAGAAATTTAAAATGTTTTGACTATTCAAAAAAGTGAAGTGAGCAACAAGTAAACATGACAAAAGATTCAAACAATTGTAGTGAATATAAAGTGGCACTGTGCTGTGTGAAAATAGAAGGCAAAACGTCAATAAAGGTGTTTCTTAAAGAAATAAATGCAAGCTTCTTTGAGACCAACATTAAGTTTTGGCGGGAATGTTTGATACACCACCAAATATTTGGATAAGTTAGACGAAAATAAATAATACATAATACAACACAAAATTGCCGCCGATGGCGGAATATCACGAGTTAACCTTACGGTGCCTCACGGTGAGTTAAACTTTTACCTCACTGTGAGTTAACCTTACGGTGCCTCATCGTGAGTTAACCTAACGGTGCCTCACCGTGAGTTAACCTTATGGTGCCTAATAGTGAGATGGTGCCTCACCGTGAGTTAACATTAAGGTACCTCACCGTGAGTTAACCTTATGGTGCCTCATAGTGAGATAAGCTTAAGGTATCTCATCGTGAGTGAGGCCTCACCGTGAGTTAACCTTATGGTGCCTCATCGTGAGTTAACCTAACGGTGCCTCACCGTGAGTTAACCTTATGGTGCCTAATAGTGAGATGGTGCCTCATCGTGAGTTAACCTTATGGTGCCTCAGTTAACCTTACGGTGCCTCATCGTGAGTTAACATTAAGGTACCTCATCGTGAGTTAACATTAAGGTGCCTCATAGTGAGATGGTGCCTCATAGTGAGTTAACCTTATGGTGCCTCACCGTGAGTTAAACTTTTACCTCTTAGTGAGTTAACCTTACGGTGCCTCATTGTGAGTTAACCTAACGGTGCCTCACCATGAGTTAACCTTATGGTGCCTCATAGTGAGATGGTGCCTCACTGTGAGTTAACCTTATGGTGCCTCATAGTGAGATGGTGCCTCATAGTGAGTTAACCTTATGGTGCCTCACCGTGAGTTAAACTTTTACCTCATAGTGAGTTAACCTTACGGTGCCTCATCGTGAGTTAACCTAACGGTGCCTCACCGTGAGTTAACCTTATGGTGCCTCATAGTGAGATGGTGCCTCATAGTGAGTTAACATTAAGGTACCTCATCGTGAGTTAACCTTATGGTGCCTCACCGTGAGATAAGCTTAAGGTATCTCATCGTGAGTAAGGCCTCACCATGAGTTAACCTTGTGGTGCCTCATAGTGAGTTAGCTTTATGGTGCCTCATAGTGAGTTAACATTATGGCGCCTCATCGTGAGTTAATCTTAAGGTATCTCATCGTGAGTAAGGCCTCACCGTGAGTTAACCTAATGGTGCCTCATTGTGAGTTAGCTTTATGGTGCCTCATAGTGAGTTAACATTATGGCGCCTCATCGTGAGTTAATCTTAAGGTATCTCATCATGAGTAAGGCCTCACCATGAGTTAACCTTGTGGTGCCTCATAGTGAGTTAGCTTTATGGTGCCTCATAGTGAGTTAACATTATGGCGCCTCATCGTGAGTTAATCTTAAGGTATCTCATCGTGAGTAAGGCCTCACCGTGAGTTAACCTAATGGTGCCTCATTGTGAGTTAGCTTTATGGTGCCTCATAGTGAGTTAACATTATGGCGCCTCATCGTGAGTTAATCTTAAGGTATCTCATCATGAGTAAGGCCTCACCGTAAGTTAACCATGTGGTGCCTCATAGTGAGATGGTGACTTATCATGAGTTAACCTTATGGTGCCTCATTGTGAGTTAACCTTATGGTGCCTCATAGTGAGTTAACATTATGGTACCTCACCGTAAGTGAACCTAACTGTGCCTCATTGTGAGTTAACCTTATGGTGCCTCATAGTGAGTTAACATTATGGTACCTCACCGTAAGTGAACCTAACTGTGCCTCATTGTGAGTTAACCTTGTGGTGCCTCACCGTGAGTTAACCTTACGGTGCCACATTGTGAGTGAGGCCTCACCGTAAATGAGGCTACTAGAATGCTTCCCCGGTGGTACCTTAACTTTCTTCACGGTACAATTATTCTTCAATTCAAGATCACTGCATGTTTCTAAAAGTCACTGATAGCATTTCATGGTAACCTCTGATGAGATTCAGTCCGTTAGTTAAAACCCTTTACCCATTTTGATGGGTGTTTGGCTGCCAGCGACTGATAGTTAACTGGAACAAAACCTCAATTTGTTCGAATATACCTCAGTTTGAATTTCCAAAGTGTGAATATAGCTGCTATGAAATGGAACATTTAATGATGACATGGAGGTAAGGTTCTCGATGAATGAGGCAGGAACATTGGCGTTCACATGAAGATCACTCAGATTGCCTCCAGTGGACATGTATTCAGTTCCAATACCTCATTTAATTGCCGTTTTCTGGAGACCTAAGTGCAGGCTTTCATCTTTGGTACGGTGTTTAGTGTTTATTTCCATATACCATCTCACTGCACCGCTGGAACCTTTCAGTTCTCCATAATGGCAGTCTGTTCTCACATGAGGCTAACGTCACCATACCTCACCGACTAGTTCTTGTGTCATACCTCTACCGTACCCATTCAACGGTCCACCATGAGGCAATCCCGCTCTAACAATGAATCTACCGTCACCATGCCGGTATCCTTCTCCATTGTGTGTCATGGACATTGGGGGCTCTGGACTTGGACTCAACTCCTTGTGAGGAATACCAAACTGCTGAGCTCCCTCTGGTGGGAGGCCGGCCATGTTCTGGTGGAGGGGTTGCTCGAGGCTTGTAAGTGGGTTGTGCTGTGAGACTTGGGTACCCATGTAGGCCAATGGCTCACCTTGGTGATCTGGAGGCGGCTGGTGACCGGGGAAAAAATCATAATAACCTTGTGTGTAATAGTCGCCTGGTGCCCCGTCTGCAAGAACACAAAAAAGAGAACAAAGTTTAAGAAAGATGAATTAAAACGTGAACAATGTTTGCTTCTAAACTGCTCATCTTAATATGTAGTTAGTAATTAACAAACACGAATCAGTGCCAATATGGATCAAACCTGATCTCGCTTTGGCTTTAACATTTACGAATTGCTAAGGCGTTCGTAAATTAGCACATGTAATAATACTGCACGCACAAGCACAGTATACTTCAACTTCGCGCTGTTTGAGTCACGTCCTTCGTTCGCCATGTGATACGATGCAATAAGCGCGTGGCAAAAGGAGGCCTACATTTTAATATGTGGAAACATCTGTATGTTTTTGTCTTGCTTTTAAAATATTGTTCGTGACAACGGCTTTTTACTCTAATGAATGTCCTTAGCCCCTAAAACTTGTTGAGCTTTTTAGCGACAAAGCACAGTCATGTACAGTCGACGCATCTTTCAGGGAGCTGCCGGTAATTAGCACCAACCATTAAAAAACCAACAGCACCTGATAATCCACTGCTATTTTATGTAATATTTAACTTTGAGAAAATTTTACGATATTTTTGATATTGAAATGACGATGAACTTTTAACGGAACCGACCGTTTGTGGGAGACGGAAATATAACCGAAGTATAGAATCGCCATGCAAGCTTTATGGTGGGTCACAGATGGACTTGCGAGAACGGCTAGCGGCAGCTCAGCAGAGCATGACGGGTGAGACTTCCCTCACGCACGGCGGCCTTCTCACCCTCTGCTCCCTCTGGAACTGAGTTTACCCGGAGTTACCATTACCCCTTTTCGAAAGCAAGCCATGCATCGAGGACCACATCCACAGGAATAAAAACGCTTGGGTAGATTCACCCTCCTGGGACTCCCCTTGCCACGACTCGAACTAACGGAGACCCGGGCACGGACGCAACCACCCATGTCCCATTCTTGGGCGAGCTCGAGGGGGTACCTGAGGGCTTTCATCCGGCCAAGCTTCCTGAGGGAATTGGCAAGCTTTGCACTGACACTCTTTTAAGCACACGGACAGGCAGATGCTACGATCACGTACGTTGGACTAGACGCACTTGGCCGTGACGGGTAAATCCGCCTGGCTACACGCAACGGGGATATAATGTATTCCTGCCCGTCATCTAGAAGTATCAATCATAACAGACTGATGGTTAACTGAGCTCGGACATGAATGATGACAGAACAACCACAACTTGATCTTTTTCCTAAGATGAGACGCCTGGATTGCTTAGGAAATCTCCAGGTTTTGGATGCTCCAGTACAAATTGTTTTTAAGGAGGTCATGCGTACTTGAGATTAAATGGACCTCTATGGTCACTTGTCCACGGCAATTGGTGGGAACGCGTCAAGCGGACCATGATTTCGCTATGCTTTCTGTGAACAATTCCATGATTATCGGATTCATACGAAGAAAGTCCGTGCTCGTATTAAAGTGTCCAACTGGAGACTTCGGATTAGGAGGTTCGTTTTATTAAGTTGCATCCCCTTATCCCCAGGTTGTAACGTAAACTTGGGTGTAATCCCTGTCTACACGGCAGCTAATGGTTGTTTGGCTTCTGACTGGCACCCCAAACAAAGATATTGACTAGGGAGACCGCAAACATAGGGCTAAATAGCTCAGTTGGTAGAGCCATGGAGGAAGAAAATTCTAATTTTCTTCCTCCATGGTAGAGCGCCGGCACATTAATCCAGAGGTCGTTGGTTCGAATCCCACTTTAGTAAATTTTTCTTTGTTCAACCCAAAATTACATTTTATTTTAGTCACGTTTCACTCCTAAGCTAGGAGCTTCGTCAGACTGGTTGAAGTTCCTAGCTTTGGAGTACAAGGTAACTCTAAAACAAATGAAACCACCCAACATGGGTTACCAAGGGCCTTGTCACACGAGGCAATTTGCAGGCAACTTGGAGGCAACCAACTGCATGCAGTGCATGCTACAGGGCCACTTTGGTAGCACAGAAGTAATTTCTCAAACAGTGTCTCACGATCCCCAAGAAAAGTATGTGAACATTCAAATGTGAATGCCTGTTCATGGAGACTGCCTGGAACTAGTTGCCTGTAAATTGCATCGTGTGACATGGGCCTAAGATGTTTCTAAGTCGAGAAATGAGAAAGAACTCTAACAGAATGTAACCACACACCATCGGCTACCAATAAGATGTCTCAAAGTCGAGAACTTTCCCGCCAGAAAAACTAACGACCCAAACCACGACTTCCCGCCATTTCTGAGTCACACTGAGAAGGTGAAAAGACATGACTTTGTACTTAGAAGCACGCACGAGTTCCTCACGCCATTCGCATAATATCTGAAGACTGTGTGATGTGGAGGTGTGAAATGCTTAGGATACAAAGTGTGTTGGAATCGCTGAATAGGGAACGGGACGCTTTGGATAGTTCGGTTTAAAGGCGAACACAGTACAAACAAATGTACACAACATCAACACAGACAAAGATCAATCTCAGAAATCTGCAAATCAACATTTTTTCACAAATTAAGGAAAAACAACCACTGATTCTAAACAATGGCTTTGAACCTTCAACAGACACACAGAGGCAACCGAATGATGAAATCAGTAAAGGGGGGCGGGGTTACGAAGAACTTGCACGTTCATTCTTCTCATGACTGAAATGATTTTTGCAAATATAGAAATTTGCTGTCTTTTGCCCCATGAGGTGGTACTACGGAGAAATATAACAAATGGAAAAAAAAAATACTGGTTAAAAAAACAAAAAATCTTTCCAATGACAGCGTGAATTAAGGATGCGTCGTCTATTTGCCAATTTGTTAAAGAGTAGGAACCTCACTAATTCTGAAATTGCGACATAAAAACAAAATGTCAATGAAATTCTCTTTTTTTAAAAGGCGGGTCAACCTATAAACTAGCTCTTTTTGTATCAATGTTTTACCCCAGGTGAGACTTCCCAGTACGGCAGCTCTAGTGCTACGCCTCGAGAGTTCAAGAGTAAATTAAACATTTCCGAACGTCCCACACAGGGGGTCTTTCCAATGCCGAATTCTAAACAAAACAAAATAAAATAAATAGGGCGACATGTCAGAAATAACTGTTTCTTTTCGTTGAAGGAAACCTTGTTCGCAACAGGAAACGGCTGAATTGAAAGTTTTAATGAGCACTATGCGATTTCTCATGTTACAAATGACTTGCCCATATTAGGAAAGCACTAATTAGGGCTGATCCGTAACGCAGGTCGGATGAGCTATGCACCGTTCAGGACTAACCCTCAGGCCATTTCAAAAGTGGGCTATTTTTCTTTTGTGCAACCTGTTACAGTGGAGAAGAAAAGATTCAAATTAAAATCAACTGTTTTAGAATAGCCCTGGGGGGGGGGGGGGTTGGCTTTGATCCAAATATTGACTTGTTGCTGCATGGGAAAGCTACAAACAATGTCAATCTCATTATTCTACACAGTACACATTTACACATGAATGATCTTTTATATCATTTTGATGTTTTCATCTTGTATCTGGTTATAGTTTATTCACACCTGGAACAAAACCATCAAAAGCTGTTATGTTCACAAAACATTCCAATTTATTGTGTAGGTCGCGTTAATTGGCAAAACATATGTATGTCACGGTTTCAATTACAAAAGCATCTTTTGTGGCTATTACTGCAACATTTGCATTTTAAGTCGACATGTGTTGCGTATTATTTTGAATTTAAATACGTCAAGTTCAAAAGAAATGCATCACTTATCAGTGGTTTACGCTTCGTGTGTGTAATGACTGGAACGATGTTTAGCCCATCAACCTCGATTCCAAAAAGTAACAAACACTGAGGGAGGTGTCATTTAAGGGAGGAGGTGGACTTGAACGGAGAGGGGATGGGCGGAAGGAGGGGGTGGGGGCAAGGAATAATTCGAACTTGGGAAATTGTGGTGATTGTTTCACGATACACTATAGTGGTCTTATATTAGCTATTACGAACACGTTCGTAACGATGATTTTTAAAGCCACCATAAACATTAAAAAATAGCTAAAACAAAGCCTGAACAAAAAAACCCCAGGGAAAATGACGATTGACCTGACAACCTACAAGGACAGTGATGATCATTAACTATAACCAGTTAGAACACACTCATAAATCATACACTGCAGGTCATAATCTTAAACCATGTCCCAGCTGGTTAGTTTATATTTCTTTAACAAAACGCACAACCTTCATTACCAGTCCTAACACTTGACTTTGCTGCTTTTTTATAGCTCCATGGCTGCATAGACTGGGCCTATGGCGGGTTGCAGTACCGCCCAACACATGCACCAAGGACCAAAGGGACTACTCAACTAGCGGACGATCAAAAGATTGCAATGTTAGGGGCGAGCTAACCTACCTAACCCCCACTGGAGAATCAAGAGTCAATGATTCTACCATCAGTTTGAAAGTCCCTTTATCCAACGACTGTTTCACACACAGCATTATTGAATCCCAGTTGATTCACTTCACCCATCCTTTTCGTAATATGACGGTCATTCAAGAGCCGCTAGGAGGTATACGGTTGGGATTTGCTTACTTTATCAGCGCAGGAACGTGTTCAATGCTTTTACAAAACGCTTTGGTATTGATGTTACAACCATAGAGTTAGAGCAAAGCCACCACTTTAAGGCGCAAGTTGACCCATCAGCACGTGCACTTTTTGACTGTTGATCGTATATGAAGCTTGAAACAAGTAATACAATAGTTTAATTCATTTTGCTGTCGAGGCCTTATCCTATACACTCAATGTGTTTTTGTGTTTTTAATTTCAATGCATTGAAAAGCACACCCAGTAAAAGTTCCGTTTATGGTGTCAGAGCCCACAACGCGGCGGAGGTGCAAAACACTGAGCCACAGGGCCGACCTGTCACACGGCGAGCGCCATGATTGATGGCAGATTTAGCAAAGTTTTCACGGACTACTGCGCAGATTCATACCTCACCGCGCGCAAATCAAAACCTGTTTTGTTTTGCTTTTTAAAAACTTGTAAACTTGCTGAGCTCTTCGGTCAAATGGAACTTAACAAACGTGTCGGTATTCCTTTCATGACGTTATTCCCTAGGTTGGATCCGACCTATAGCCAGAAACTATTCCTTCTTGTCAATGGGGGTTACTCCATGGTTTCTCTAACTTCAGGTTTTGTTCACTCGGGTTTCACTTCACTTCATTTTTCCCCTGTAAGACTGACTCGGTTATTTATGCGTGACTGGTAGAGCATGTCTATTCCTCCCATAGTAAAGTTAAGCAGGCTGCCGTTCGTAAGAGTCAGCCAGCGCGGTATATTCATGCAGCCTACTGCTCGCCAGCTGTCTACCTTGGAACACGTCGCATTCACAATACACCTCTATGCATCACACAGACCTAACGCGACCAAGCACAATTTTCTTTTCACACATTAACCCCCATTTTTTGCAGACATTTTCCCCCATTACCGGTATGCAAGGATGGGAAATCATTGAACATTGACACATTTCAAACACAAAATCGCCCACGGCCATGATTGATAATCTTTTCGATCAAAATGTATACGTAATTTTTCAAAAAAATGTGAGAACAATTGTCAAAAAGGAGTAGAGGCTTCGTGGGCGATTGAGCGTGGACGACCGGCTAGGAGAAAGAAGTGCGTTCTATCACCATCACACACCAATGACCTCAAATAATTTATGGCAAATGTTTGTGAATTAAAGAAGAAAAAATAGTCTCAATAAATCACAAGTCAACTCGACCATGAATGCTAAGCTTTAGTATTAAGGAGCACCCATACTTTGTTATGCAGTTAGAACAAATAATTGTGGAAGTGCATTTCCTTTTTTTATTACACTATCATTTGTGTTTTATTTCAGCGCGGGCAAATTGATACGCTCTCAAGGGCAAACTAGAAATAAATGAAGCGCACCATTAGTAAACCCGACAGAACATTGAAATAAGAAAACGAGAACAATATTCCCGTGTATTTATTGTGTACGCCTGCTATATTTATGAGGCAAGCATTCAACATTTGAATTAAGCGACATACCTTCATTTTTCATATTTTCAAAACATGCATATAGGAACAGCATACTGTCCAAAACCTCAAGTTTCTCCTCACTGTGTTATTGTCAATTTTCGAAAAAAGTCTACCAGCAAAAAGACAGACTTTCCTTGTAAAAGAGAATTTTTGATATCTAATAAAAAAAGTTCCGCGATGTACAAAATTTGCCATATTATTATCTATACTTATTTTGTCATAATTTCTTTAATTGGTTAAATTTTCATTCTGGGGAGGGGGGGGTGTTCCTACGTAGGTGTGAATGACGAGCAGTCAGTTGTTAACAATATGCACTCCAATGTGCAAGTTGGTGACTACAGCGTGGAGTTGAAATGGCGTCAACGTGAAATCCCTGGGGTCGAGGTGATTGTGTTAAGGGGCATGGAGCGTTTGGCGGTACGAGGTGTTAAATGAACTTTGTGTGAGATGAAACGTGTGTGTTTCGCTAAACATAACATTACAGCTTAAAGATAAGGTGTAGAATTAGAAAGGTTGGCGAAGAGGTTGACTTTTGTTTGATCCTCACACCCTGAGAAAGGTTAAATAAATACTGGCAAAGCTGTTGGTCCTATTTGGAATGAAACCGCCTTCGAGGGACTTCGGTATAATGAATCAAGATAAAGTACACATTGGTCCATTTGGTACTGAATTAATATAAGAACACGTCAGCTAATACGATAGAAGCGAAACCCGATGCTAATGGTATCCAACTTTCAAGTCGAGATATAGAGCAGCCATTTTGTACACCATCGATTAAAAAAGAAAAAAAAAGGCTGAAAACGAGAATAGAATGGTACCCTTTCTCAAGATGAATACTAGAATGTATGGCTGCAAATGCATCCAGGAAACACGACAAAGATGGTGGCAGGATAAACGTGTACTACATAGTGTATTCCATTCATTGTTACCGTGATCGTAATTGAAGGGCGGGCTCCCCATAACATCCGGGTTATTCTCTACGTCATACGGACCTCGCAGTGGGCGCATGCGCCTTGGGTTTCGAAAGAAGTGATGACGTCTGGCACCGAGAGCGCTGAGTTGTTTCATTCTTCTCTCTTTCGATCTCCGATTTTGAAACCAAACCTGGGGGATGAAGAAAAAAAAGAAAAAATTGAAGAACAGTAAGTAAACCGTATAGAGTTATATATAACTATAGAGGGAGCACTCCTTATTAAACACAAGTAACCTTGTTGTACCATGGGCATAACCAAGATGTCTACTTTGAAAATGTTTCATGTGTGAACGGGGGGGGGGGGGGGGCAAAGGGTTATACAACGGTTCAGCACCGCCCTTCAATAAACGATTGATAGATTATCGATGAGACTAACTCGACTGAACTTGTTCTCTTTGTCATTGTTACACCCACGGGCAACCATGAGATAACAAATTAAAGTAAAATAACCCAAAACGTACGGGTTATTAATGACGTGTCAAGAAAATAAGCATACATTAAAGTTGAGAAAAAAACATAAGTAAATTCTATCGGGGAAAATCGGTCCATGAATTTTGACATTTTTCAAACCGAAAAACATACAAAACCTTTTGCCACGGACAATGCACAAAATACACGTTACATGCGACACTGTGTGTACATGTCAGAGGGACGTAAAATAATGTCGGGATCCCGACAATAATTCATTTTTAGTTTTTAATTAACCCTAACTTATCATTGGCGGATCCCATAACATCACGTTACAATTATCTTGGTTTTCTCCCATATCGCCAAATATTTCAAGCCTGCACACAAAATTAGTCTGATCCCTCACATGCACCAATACTATCATTGCGTAAACATGGTACTCGACAAAGATGGCAGCGGAGTTGTGATGACTCCACAACAGTCTGCAATCCATCTGGGAACGAGTGTGAATTCATTTCAGCCATTTTGGAAACCCACACCTCGCAACCTTAATGCTGTTCAAGCTTTACAATTATCAACAATTCACACATTTTCCAAAAGAACAAGACAGAGATTCACAATTATTTGCAGGTTTGATTGCTACGTGCAAGGGTTTGACCGTCTGCGGTAACAAAACAACCGCCGGTATTACCAAGGATTGAACCGGGAGTGAAAATGGCAATCACATATGTCTCGATGGCCTTCTTGAACTGGAGGGATAACTTGTGCTGTCGCTTTGAGTCGACGATGTAGTAGATCAAACGACTACCCTCACCTAGACCTGAACACTTGGGTCAGTGTTTGTTTTGGTGTCGAGAGATCTAGTAAATGAGTCGACTTACTATGGCCTTGCTTTGTAGACGGTACAAACACACAAACACAAAAACACAGCAATAGGCCAATATAAAAAAATGTGACATTATGATCTTAAATTGTTGCCATTATGATGCGGTAGTTGTCTCGTGACACCTGACACTAGATTGTGATCGATAGAATAAAGAAAATTTGGTTTACGTGACCTATCGCCATTACTTATTTAGACACGATAAGAGACTTTCACTACCCCCCTCCTCTTTTCAATATAAAGTTTCATGATTTAGGAATTGTTTAAAATATTCTGAATAATTAAAAAAAACTAATGATTAAAATATAATTTTAATTCATTGATGGAAGGTGGTACAATGTAAAGCTATTGCACAGTTGAAAATCACCCTGTGTGTAGGCCTACTGAGTTTCCTTCTATAACTCAACACTTTGTGTAAACAAGAAAATAACAAGATTCTCTGTTTTAATTATTAATGGTTTGAAGTTATTGTGGGAATGAAATGAGGTCCTATGGATAGGCCTACACCGATTAAATAACTATTACAAAGATTGCTTGACTCAGATATGGTTAGTTCAAAGCTGTGCCTCCAGGAATTCCAAGGGGTTCACAAACACAGAGGGTGAGTTTGATAGGTCACAACCCCCAGGAGTCCACCCCACTCTCGCCCCAATGGGAGTTGCTTCTCGTGATGAGTGATGGGCGGTGTTTGATCAAAGAAAAAACACCACACATTGTCCGGGGGCACGGTGGTGACGAAACAAACTCAGTCACCTTTGGGAAGGAGTTGAAACCAGCACCACTTGTGAATGAGTGATCGTAAGGGGGTATGATCAATTTGGGTACGGTCCTCTCTTTCTCTCTCTGTGGAAAAGCCAGCGTGACAGTTGGTTTACAGATTTGTATCGGGTTCTTAAATTTCCAACGGTACGGTGTTTATGTTACAGAATAAGCTTTCTATCAAAACGCACTCGGTTGTAAAAATAACGTTGCATTGGCCCCTAAAGTGCTGCTATATTTCAAACTATTATAAGTATATCAAATATTGATGACGAACTAAACTAAGTTATTCGTTTCAAACTTAACGGTTACCTTTGCATGAACTTCCGTCAAAAAAGTTTCAAATAAATGAACCTATTTATGACACAGCGATAAAGTTTGACAATGATTTGAGTTAAAACTCTGTAAGTAATAAACAAGTTACCAACAAATACGTCAACCAATAGTTTAGGGTGAACCTTGCTTAGACTATTAGGTAGCGATTAAAACATGAGTCAGACGTCATATAAATCTCAATAAGTCCGGCTCAAACAGTTCACATCAGAAAGAAAGAAGTAGTCAAAACTCAATTTTCGGATAGAAATGTGCTCAATCATTGAAATACAACATAAAAATGGGAACAAAACATCTGTTTCAATCTTTTGTTCAGTTGGAACATGTCTTCCCTCAGCGGTTCATCCAACCCTCATCTGTGTTCATGCAATGATGACAACAATGTCCCTCGTTTCTCTTTTTACTTCGTAAAGACAGGATGCTATGTGCATCAGCCCCAAAATAACTATATCGTCACCTGCGGCTAAGAACCAGTTCAGGGCCCCCATTAACGCCTGCCTCAATGCTCCTTCTTTCTCCCATGTCTCTAGACGTAGAGAACTCCGGAAGACATGATCGACGCCATAGTGACGCCACTGAGAGCCAAGGGGTGGCACGGTACGATAGATCAGCCCCTCTGGGCCTCCGGGCCGGCCATTGTACCGTAGCCTAACGCTATTCACCGGTGCGGTGGTACCGGGGAGAGACTCCTCTCGAAGCGGGGGAATCATTGATTTTTGGTGGGACGGAGCACCTGTCTCGGACGGCCGTGTTTCACGGGAAGACGAGCAGACATGAATCTCTGTCCGTTTGTTACATGGAGGAATCGTCCACACTTTCTTGGCTACATTATGATGCTTCGGGTGAATATTCTACTCTGCATTATCATTTTTTTAGTTCGTGATAAAATATCTTACAAAAGTTAAAAAATAAATGTCCATAAGAAAACCCAGGATGAAACTTTGAATGCACTAATTGTTTCAACTTATATTCCAGATATGAATGTACATGTGTGTTGATACATGTGTGTGCATTGTTTTATGATAGGGTGCTTTAATGCACCTTCTGCTGAAAATCACTTGGGCACATTTTCTTTTAAAGTCCGATTACCTCAAGTTAGTCATCAATACAACCATTCATTATGACATTTATTTGTGAAATACCGGACTGCGACCGAACAATTAAAGTATAATTTCCAAATTGCAAATTGTTCAAAACAAATTTCCAGTAAAGATATCAGAGACGCAACAGAATAACATGAACTTTATTTCCAAAATTAACTTCAAAAATTCCCTTCAAAAACGATGCTCAAACTGTTGGCAAAACTGTGTGAAATATTTCCAAGCTTTGGTAAATAATTATAATGTGATAATAATAATATGAAATGTATTATAAGTGAGAATCCAATCACAATTTTTGCGAAAATGCCTGGATTTTAGATGCAACCAATTGTCGGGATTGTGGGAGAAACAAGTATCAAATTGATAACAATCTTAAAATAATTATTTCTGTATTTGCAAATAATCAAAACTATTGTGTCTTTAAAGGAACACGTTGCCTTAAAATCTCAAGAAATTTTGCTGTTTGGAAGTGTTCCATATCCTTATTAGGAGTTGTTCGTGCAATAACATGCCTTTAATGTGTTATAATTAGTGAATGGTGATTAAAAAAAACAAACATTGCCATCTGACCCCGAGATCTGCCCCGCGAAACGTATACGTATTTCCAGCCGTAAATACCACCGTCCATGTAATGGGCAAAATGCGCGACGAACAGTCGTTACGCTAGTGCCGTAGTCAGTGGCCTGGTAGGCCTAAACCAGTCAGATCTCCTTGCTCTATGGTCAGATGAAAACCGGGTAATAATCTCATTTTCTACCTCGCTCGCAACTTGTAAACCGAGCTAAAGCTAGCTCAGTATTGGGTCCGAAATATCCAGCCGCGTATTTGCGGAACGGCCAGCCGCATATTCAGAATATTAGAACACATGCAGTACAGGGAGGAGACAAACTATCACATTTGGTTCACCTCCCTGTAGTGCATGTGTTCTCATCGCTGGCTGGCTATATCGGGCCCAATACTGTGCTAGATTCAGCTCGGTGTTGGATATTTATTGGAATACAATAAACAGATGGTAATCGTAACATTTTTAATAAAATAATTGCTCAGTCGTAGTTCAACAGCTGCGACTGGAAATAAGACTAATAGAATTTGTCCGCCATTTATGGGAGTCAAAATCTTGACTCCCATAAATGGCGGAGCGTTTTGTTTCGCGAAAGTGAGCAAAAGCGAAGCATTTCTAAGGCACGTTTGTGTGGATAATTATATTCTACTTTTTAAACATCTTCCCGACCGTGCTCATTATACATCAAACGCTTGTTATAGCCCAAAAGCGCCCAACAGCGCCCAACCCGAAGGCAACGTGTCCCTTTAAGCAATTCTATTCTGATGCAGTTAAGTTGACTTGAAGCCAACGAGTAGGTCATTGACACGAAGGTAATGAAATCAATATTTCATCTTGTCGTAGTCTTCACCTCGAGCTCAAATACATGCATTAAAATGTTAGAACCCCAACAACAGCGGGTCAGCGTAAAGATCCGCGGTTAAATGCACTGATTTACAGTCAGTCTCACCAGAGAGACATAAACATGTAATCACTGGTACTAATAACTAAATCAAAGAATCCGATACATGTTGAGATCCACCTAGAGGATAATGACCCAGCTATACATACTTTCCAATTATTCTATCGACATGAGGGAAGTAAAGTTACCCTCCCAACTCCGGGGACTCCCGGGTAAACTTAGCAGACCGCGGCATAGGTCGGTACCGTTTGAACAGCTCTCTTTCCCCTGTCGTAATTCCGTCGTCTCGCGTCCTTAAGTCCCGGTCGCAATCCTGAATTTATGGCCCGGCTGAGTTACCGCGAAGGTACAAATAACGTACTAATCTCTCCCAACGGGATCGTTACCAGGGGACGGTGTTTTTTTTTGAAGTAGGTGCCGCGGCCATGTGGGGTCAAGCACTTGGCTATAGGTTCATCGCCAGTCTACAATCGTTTAGCTGTTAACTTAGGTTTTTTGTAACTTTTAAACTCACCGACTGGTATAAACTCGTCCTGTAAAGGGAGTCAGGGCCAACACGTTTGAGGTTTGGGGTTGAGTGTGGTCGGCCTGGGTGTATGGATACACCATCTGGTCAAGGGATGAAGTGAATTAGTGGACTTTTATTGATCGTGTTTTCACTGATTTGAGCTAAAGTGGAATATAAATGCCTTTATTAGCGATTGTAATTTATGACTGCATGTTTGAGGAAACAGACTGTGAGTGGATGTGTGTAGTGAACGTCTAAAGCCGAGGCCTGCTTTATAGGAATGTCCAAAGGAACCTTATGTCTGACATTACAATGAAACTTTATTGTCAAACCAATTGACTCCTGTTGGGGTTGTACACTTTAAAGATGTTCTCCTACTTCTATCAAAAGAGAAAACCATAAAAGATTTATGATCAAACAACCAAATATACTCGCTTGATGCTTGTACAAACCCGAACAGAAAGTCCCTTGGGGATAACCCATGGTTAAGGAAATAAAAACACAATCTAACCTGTGTAAGGTGACATGTTTATGATTAATGCCAGCCTTACAGCTCTGCGGTATGCATGTTGATGACATCAGCCACGTTACGATACATCGCGGATAAGCCAATGAGAAAGTTTCAAATAGTACAGCGTCCCAAACCGATCCCAGCCCGTCTGGGTCAAAAAGGGAATAAAACATATTTTTGTTCACCAAAATACGTCAGAGGGCGATGTTACAACTTATTTAGAGAGTGTTGATTTTTTACACAAAGAGCTCGACGCTGATGTTTTGGTAAGGATTTATGGCAGTGGTGAAGATCCTTACAGCGCACGCGCGGCACTCTTGGGGTCGGTTTTGTTTTGAGTGGCCCGTGGCATCAATGTAAGCGCAATGCTTTAATACAAACCTACAAGGCGAAAGATAAATAAACAATTAAATAAATAAAACAATTTTGCCCTGCACACAAAGCATGCACAGCACGATACTTCAGACTGGCCATTCACATTAGAAATTCAAAGAAATCTTTAAAAATGCGCAAAGGTAGCCTATACCTTTACTTTGTGTCACCACGTAATATTCAATTAAAGTCATTAATACGACACTCCATTTTTTACTGCAATCTTTAGGACTGGCAAGAGCTAGACCTTCAATGAATGTTGCACTCCTTCGTTTCACCATGGTACAGAAGTTTCAAAATTCAGCAACCTTAATCGCACCTTTTCTAACTATAATATTCAACCATTTCACTTAACCCCCCCCCCCCAAAAAAAAAGCACCAAAGGATAGAGGGGAACCATGGTAACCCAGTGAGAGTATGGCACAGCTTTCTCCTTCCAGCGTCCTGACATCGACCCAATCCTGAGGGCGAGAATTACAAAGTGTAGTTCAGCTCAAGAAAAATGGAGCCTCGTCTTTTGTTACAACTAGTCCGATAATATGCACCGATTGTTACTAAACCTGTAACGGGATATTTAAATCTCAAATGCAAACACAACAGACCAATAAATAAACTCTATTTATTATACCAAAAAGCAGAGTTCAACCTCCATGGTTCAACACGGCATGTTATATGTGATATAATGTGAACACTTTACATCCATTCTTGGTTTAGCTGTGCAAGAAGGAAGGCCCACAATACAGTCTGATGTAGGTTATCATCATACACGGTGTAAAGTATGTCTAATTGGATATAATATGGCCGCTAGAGGGACACGTTGCCTTCGGATTGGGCGCTTTGGCTATTAAAAACGTTTTGAAATGAATACGGTTGGAAAGACATTATACAAGTAGAATATAATGATTCACATAAATATCCCTTGAAATTGTGTGTTTTTTTGTGTAATTTCATGATAGAACACGGTCCGCTATTTTGTAAAACCAAATTTATGTTTTTTAAATCACCACTCACTAATTACAGAACACTGCAGGTGTTTTTGAACATGAACAACACTTAAAAAGAATAAAGAGCAATTCCAAGCAGCAATTTCTTTTAAAGACTTGAAGGCAATTTGCCCCTTTAATATTAAAGGGCTGCCCACCGCGACAAAAATGTTTCCCCCGAAATTTCACACATAGCAGCTTTGCCAAGTTTTCATTCTACAAAACATCAAAGAGAGTTCGTCTGGTAAACCATCCAAACAGCAGGAGTTTTGCAAACGTTGCCAATGCTGTACCTTATCTTGATTCAAAGAAGAAGTAATCATGTCCCCGGCAGCAGTTGGTAAACTTAATTTCTAGTTCAGTAAAATTACGACTGATGTAATTTACCTTGATTTAAGAGAGAGCAAACATGAACGAGAGTCAGGAGGTCGACTCTGACAAGGCTTGATAAACATGAACGCTACAGCCAAATAAACGATCACAGTTTCAAAACATTACACGCTACCCGCTCTGATAAACACAGACAGACATATATACATTCACATTTTAAGATACTGTAGATCTGTCTACAGTTGGCTGAACTTTCAGGGAAGCATTGAAAAGACGAAAAGAAAGTTCAATGAGCCATTACTTTCCGATCACTAAGATTCAAGGTTTTATCATGAATGTTTGTTCCCCGAGTGGGATCAACAACAAATACAAGATACTATAGCCATAACACTGTTGC
The DNA here is from genome assembly GCA_021014325.1 of Plazaster borealis. NCBI lineage: Eukaryota > Metazoa > Echinodermata > Asteroidea > Forcipulatida > Labidiasteridae > Plazaster > Plazaster borealis. Next base: position 576,257 of record CM037473.1, read on the forward strand.
ATGGTTCCCCAAGTGGGATAGAGACTAGCTGATACACACTATGTTTTTGATCCCACGGGTGGGACTAGAGACTAGCTGATAAATATGTTGTTGATCCCCCGGATTAGACTAGAGACTAGCTGAACGATCTGTTTTGATCCCACGGTTGGGACTATAGAGACTACCTGCTTCCTCCATGCTGATACACACTCTGTTTTTGATTCCCCGGGTGTGACTATAGACTACCTAATACACACTCTATTGTTGATTCCCCGCGTGTGACTAGAGACTATCTGATAACTTTGTTGTTGATTCCCCATAGAGACTAGCTGAAAACTCTATTTTTTATCCTACGGGTAGGACCATATACTAGCTGATACCATAGAGGGGTCCTTTCTCTATGCTGATACACACTCTCTTTTTGATTCCCCGGGTTAAACTATAGAGAATAGCTTATACACACTCTGTTGTTGACTCCCCGGGTTTATAGACGAGAGATACACTCTGTTGTTGTTTCCCGGGCTAGACTAGAGATTAGCTGATACGCAATCTGCTTTAAGTCTTTGGAGCATGGGCAGTCCTAACACCATCTACTCGTTTCCAACTCATACCAGAACTGATTATTTTCCTCAACGATTTTCTGACCACTTTCGTTGACCTGCAGTCGTGATCCTTTGGGCAGTTTCGAGAATCCTCAGTTACATTACCGAAAAAAGAAGAAGTTATTCCTATAAATAGTGATAACTATAACATCTCACAAAGTCTGGACTTAACGTAAAAACCTGGAGAATCTGTGGTTTAGAACAAGTTTCATAATGTAATGATTATTTGAGTGGATACTATTTGAAATAATGCACATACTAATTACCACTCTTATGCATTATTAATAACATGTGGGGTTTACTTGAGTCGGCATACTTTGATTTATGTATATCATACGACTGTTTCATGTCCAGAATAAAGAACTCGGCACATGAGGTCCTGTATTGGTACACACAATCGAGTATTTAAGTGAAATCGACCAATCACACACGGACATATCTTCATAATGTCATCCGAACCAACGAAACCTAACCGGGTGTTATGTAAACAGTCGGGTCCCTGCAGTGAAGATTACAAAAATTCATTATTGTGATTGGAGATAGGAATACGACCACACCGCCCGGAATAAGGATCTCGTAGAACCACCGTGTATATTTGAACAAAAATGCAAAGTTTGAAATGCACCACGTGATCACCCTGAATCCAGGAAGCGAAGCCACAATGCAAAGACTGATCGCATTCAATGTAATGCGCTGTACACACAAATAATGACTGCATCTTAATTTCTGACGCTATTCCCATCTGTAATTACTTTGAATCCAAATTCATCCAGCAAAACAAAAATCACATGAAATACCCAACGATACTCAATGGCTAAAACGGGAGATAATTTTGGCTTTATTGGGAAATCTACAGACACGAAACAGAAGTCACGACTTCGTGGCATTTTGCCGCCCGTGGTGGCCGTCGTCACGAGGCGCTGTACCCATATCCGTGACTACACCGACACGGTACTGGTCCCTGGAGACCGGTACAGCCTGCTCAATGTACAAATAAATATAACTCCGTTAAATCTCACCACCTGAATATCATTGGAAATTATAATGCACAATGAATATCATGCATACTATAACGCACAGATCTTAATCCCACTCGCTTGCCATGTTCCACTATCTCACTCTGTGTAGAGTATTGATTCTAAATTTGACACATTAAAGGAACCACACAATTCCACTTTCAGCCTCGACCTGGATGTGTGGACTATAATAATACGCAAATTCCAAGATGGCGGCCAACGAAAAGGTTTAAGCTCTACAGTAAACTTGTTTGTTTTGCTGCAAGGAGAAGGTTAATTTAGATAAGGAATAAAGACTCTGTTCGTTAATGATTGGACCTTTATTCTCTCCTTAGATTCGATAATGTGAGTCACGGATAATGTTACATTATGACCTACAGGAAAAAACACTGCCCTCTATCGGCACTTGAGAAAAGTGACAGTTTTTATCAGAATCATCAAGAACTTGACACGCAAACTTGAGCCCACCCCCCAAAAAAAAGCCTATACATAAAATTATCAAATAGTAGGCCCTAACAGTCATTTATAGGCTTTGAAAATACCAAGGCATTTTGTGCCCTTAATTTTGTTTCAATTTTTAAACTACGGTGCAACCATAAAGATGGCAATAGTAAATAAAACCATTGTACAACCCACAAAATGGCACATAACATAAAACAACATACATTATTTAGATCATAGACTTGTTACAAGTCGAATTTGTTTCGTTTCCGAGTGGATGTTTGAACAATGTCATCTTTCCAACGTCAACTTTACAGAAGAACTGATTTCCAACTCTATGGTCCAAATGCTATATTCCCAACCAAAGGCCAGGGACCTATGCTCACATTTGACCATAGTTTGATATTCAAAGAAAGGAGTCAAGTCTAGCTATTGAGCTATGAAGCTAGCTAGGCATACATTCCCGGCCCGGCGGTGTCGCCTGTACTTTTTAGCGGGCCAGCACCAGGTGTGTTTACCGGGCTAAGATTCGAAGTGACAGGCCCGGGTGCCGATCGCAGCTTGCTCACCACGGCTGGCACTAGACCAAGGGCGGCAGGGGGATGGGTCGCGTAGAGGTCGCTCCCCACGAAGCCCAAAAGGAAAGCGAGAAAACCTCCAAGTTAGAAATCAAACATTCGTCTGGATGGGAGATTATGTTTACAGACACCGGGTCAAGTTTAACTATCTACTATCCACACAGAGTCGACAAAACCCCACAGAAGGGTAGACTCTAAAATACGCTAAAAGTGCAAGGAAGCTGAAGGGACATTGGGGTAACTTCACCGCATGCCAATCGCTATGTTTGTTTGCTTTATATACAACGACAGTCATTACTCAATGTCAGCAACGCCTCTTAAATTGGTTGGGTCTCTTTGTTTAAGCGATGACGTGAAAATAAATATACCTGGAAACACCTTCAAAGTCTTTTCAAGTGAATGACAGTGAAATATTTGTGCCTTTCCTCACCACAGGTAACGGAAAGGACACCTGGGATTATGAGTTTAAAATACGTGAGGGGAATGTCAAAAACAATATGCTACGTGGGTCATCTGAATATGAAAACAATAAATCGAAACATCAAAACTTCAAAATAATACATAAATGTACTAAGATACAAACAATTCAACAACGATGTGTGAACGGTAATTTGCAAATTTTAATGTGACATGGTCATAACGATAGGTCCATCCCTATTTTGTACTATTCTTGAAATGTGATTCACTTCAGAAAACTTAAGTAATTGGACGACATTTCATCTGATTACTGATTATTGATCTTAAATGTACATTCGAAGTGACTTCTTGGGAAGCTTTACAAAAATTCAACCTCAAAGAAGACAAGGTCCTGTTAGGCCTAGTGTTAGTTGATCATTGAAATAATGGGTAGAAGTGGAGAAGTATTTCCCAAAGAAACCGTTTCATTTTGTCTCGGGGCCTTGGTCAATTACAGAAAAATAAGATTATTAATGACGGTGATCCTTCTAAAGAACACCGTGAAAGCATCAACGGAACGTAATTTGAAGTTACGTATAATTTGAATTGTTAACAAATTTCCCAGCCCATTATATAGCAATGGCATAGTTGATATGCTATAATTATTTTAAAACTACTTTGCTCTAAAAACAAATAATATTGAATTACATTAGTCATCAATAAATGCTGGTTGCACACACTAATTCACAGTTAATATGAGCATGATGTTTACAGAAAGGGTAAAGCAAACCAACGATTCGTGAAAAAAGCGACTTGAAAATGTTGATGTTATTAGTCTTAACCAAATGACAAAGAAATAACAACATTTTACATGCTATAACTCAAAGCTAAATCTTTGTGTGGCCAATTTGTCATGCTACAAATAGGTGTTTTGTTTTTATAGCTCTATTATTTAACCCAGATGCTGCACATTTCTATTCCAAAACACACACCTTTCTTTTCAAAATCTTTGTGGTTTTAGAACGTGAAAGGGTCGGCAAGCTTTCTTTTATCTACGGCTTGAATTGCGACCACAGAGGTTTTTTCTTTCTTGCAAGCTCACATAAGATCACAGCGAGATATCGCAGCAAGGTGCTCCTGGATCATGAAGGGATCAAACGGTTCGAAAGACCCGGTACACCGTGGGGTGTCTGGACCTCTAAAAAAAGAGGGAGACTTGTTGAATAATATGTGAGTTGACATGACGAACCTGTTTTTAATATAGAATATATAGAATATATATAGAATATATAGAATATATATTTTAATATACACTTTTACAAAATGTTGAAGCTTTTCTCCGGATTGATTATTGTTCATTGCTGATTTGGCAACTGCAGTCCTTTACTTGAAGTACGAGTACAACAAACTGTCACAAAACATTTTGAAATTTAGGTTTCACATTTTAAAGGGGTGTCATGTCGGCCATCTTGTTTTGCTCTAATTTAAATCTACGGATTCAAATCGAGGCTGGAAAGGCAAAAGAAGCGGTTGTATACAGCGTGGTTCCGAACTGGTTGTTATTACACCTCAGTGGTCGAATGATAAATGTTGATTCACGTTACCGTGACGACGTTTGAGAAGATTTATGACGTCATCAGCTATACAATTTGCAAATTTGTCAAAATGTTTCGAAGAGTAATTATTGCTGACGTCACATGTTTACTTGCTATACCTTAACTCATAATTACATATAATGTGAATGTATAACAACTATATTTCAGAGAAAGAAAACAATATTTGAAAAATCTCATATTTGGATATATCGGTCTCTTCCCGATTTATAGGTATTTATTTTCATATATCATTCATACATCAACACACTCATCAGAGGTTATAAATGGGTTGTTTGTTGGTGGTGTGATACCTGACCCCGCCTACTAATAATAACAGTATCGGGAACTAATGCAAATGATGAAGTCAGATCAAAAAACACTCCTCAAATGACAATAATATGACATGGTAGGCGAGTCTCCGATCTTTAGAATCAGTAAGTGTGGTTAAAAACCTACACCACAACCTTGGTCCAGGATTTATCTATGACAAGTTGACATGATTGTTGCACGACCACTGAACATTTTGGTCTTTCACAATACCATATGAGTTCCAATTTCCATATCGCTGGCGTTAAAATGAAATATGGAGGTCTTTGTATTCGACTTAAACGGATTAAACCAAAGTGATAGAGTATCGCATTGGAATCAATCACTGAGGGGAGTCGTTTGCTGGGCTTTTTGTGATCACAGGACGAGTGAAATGACCGGAAACTAATTTTCTTTTCAGAAAAACTTGTTGGAGGGATCGGTGATTTATGAGCGTCCATAAAAACAAAGTGTTTCAGAAGTGAATGAATATTCCGCGTCAACTCTCGTACAGTGTCGTCCAACAAAAGATATCCTTGGACTATGGCCAGTTTTGTGGTATGGTTCCTTTTTCTGCCTAAATGTGTGAATGGCGGTGCCTCAAGTCACTGTTTATGCAGACTCAATTTCAATAGATTGTTTGACGGTGCTGTATTTTGGTATGGGACCTGCTTTAGGTATCGGTACTTTAACAAAACATACATCAATTCTCGAAAAATACTTAGTAAGTGTTATCAATCATTTGGTTGAAAAGGGCGGGTGTAATTATTACAGTAAATTTATTTATATAGACCTTATATATGAAGTTTTTATATGAAGTTTTTTATTCTTTTAAATGAGCAAGGTCTGGAAGGGCACATCTTTTTTGATGACAGTTTTTTTGACTTATGCCTTTTCCTGGATGGCCTCTGCTTGTATATTGTATTGTCCAAAGAATTAAAATAAATAAATAAATAAAATAAGTTGTTGGTGCACATGAACAAGTCATTTAGCAAACAAAGCTACGGTTAGGTACCCTGTAACAATTGCGACTATTCCATCTTCTATAATCAGAAGCAGTTGGGTTAAGTAAAACAGGGGCCAGTCTATTTGGATTGGGTAGAATTCTACTGAGGCAACGGTGAAATGCGTTAACAGTTAACTTCACATCCTGACGTCATCATTGATTTGGCTTGTCACGTCATACACACGTGAATATTTATCACGGGTACCTACAGAGCACATTGAAATATTTTTTTTTTACGCAAACGCGTTATTTTAAGACAAACACAAGGTATTACTACACTACCGTAACATTTAGGTGACTTCTGGGGGAAGATGCCTTAGCATCTTAATATTTAGAACATCAGAAAAACTTTTCCTCAATATTATGTTAAAAAAAAGAAGATAATTTCCACTTCGAGATTCTTTAGAGACTTTCGGGCGGATAGTGTTGATGAGATTTGGTTGCAAAAATACAAGAGCGGTTTACAAGAAACAAATATTGATCATAGGGAAAACAAGAATGTTATGAAGTACTTTATGAGCAAAACACAATCTCACGCTGTTTTATATAGAAACATGCGATGCCTCTTTTTACAAGAAAAACTCGACCAATTCGGACAGGGGTTGTCAGAAGTGATTTGTGTGCCGGGTACCAACAGCTACGGGGCACGGTGTATTGTTTTAGCGCCCCTGGCATTACTTCCTAACAGTGTGGCTTTAGAATTGTTCCTGATGGGTACCATTCATGACGGGAACGCCACACGGGGCCCCGGAACGCCCTGAAAGTTTGGCCCGGGAAAAATTCACGTCGACCCCCGTGGATCTTGGGCCTTTGTAGACCCCCGAGCCGATGTTTTTGTTTCAATTCTTGCAAATTTAGCTGAAAAGTGTTAGTCTTTAAAATAATATCACCAGCACCGGAGTTCAACGGTGTGCAGGTTGAAACATTTACATACGGTCACCTGATTTGCTACAGACAGTTCAAGCTAAGTTGATGATTTGTAGCACTTATCTTAAGATTTCATGTCAAATTCATCACTTTAAAGGTTTCTACAATGCGCCAAATTCAAATGTAGCAACATTCATTCACCTTTATTTGTATTTCTTTTGTTTGCAGGATCTTTTTCTTCATCTGTAAAAACCACGACCAATAATACACCTTCAAATGCACTCAACTAAAGTGGGTTTGACTTTTTTCACGAACGATTAGCCAATTTCAAAACCGAGAAAAAAATTCTTTCCACCAGAAAGTGAACAGAAAGTTTCCCAACAAATTTGGAATCAGCGGGGATGGTATTATGGTACGTGTGACCTTACAAACAAAGAGTTACCCGTGTACTTAGTACGTGGCTTATGCTTCACGCCGCAACACAAAGCACTCGGTGCGTGATGCCTGGCATGTCTAGCTTGAACGCCCGCCGTGTATCTCCCCGAGCGCTGCAGAGTTTGAGACATAGACGGGGGAAAAAGTGCAAGTGCACCGGGAGGAAGGGACGCAGAGTGCCCCGCTGGTGACGCAGGAACGCCAAGAGGAGTTGAGACATAAAGCTGATCTTGCTTGGGGCGCTTACACAACAACACGTTGATATGAAGACGAGTTGTTGTATAGAGGGTTCTGTTGGACATTGAGTTTGTCTTGAGTCCAGGCGGCGGGCTTGCTCTTGCCTAGAGCAACCCAAGACACCCTTGCTAATTTAGTGTACAGAAAACTGATTGTGGGAAATCCGCTGACGGCATCGAAGACCAAGCTTTATGTTTTCGTTGTACTGCTGTTGTGTTGCGTTACAGGCGTTAATGTCCAAATTCAACGTCTGCTTCGTAAAAGCACAGAGAATTATGTTGTTTTATTGTTTAATGAAATTAAGTTATACTTCAATCAGTGTGTTTGATGTTCCCAACCCATCGTGATATTATTCCGTCGTCGATTTTTGTGAGAGGTAATTACGTTGAGCAAGTGATGTTAGGACGAAATGTAATTCGTCAGATCCAAACTTGCTTAGCCTCCGGGCAAGTCGCTTCAAGCTATTTTCAACGCAACGTCCGGACCATAACAATCAATACGGATGAAAACGCACCTTGTAGTAGCTGGTATCTCTTGTGGACGATTCAAGCTTTTTGATTCCTGACAATCATATTAATTTCCCCCAATTTCCTTCAAGAACAGACACTGCCATAAAAAAGGATATTTATTAATCACTAACTGAATGCAGACTGTCAGAACTGAAGAGTCAAAGATAATACAAAATAAAAATCCAACTCTTTATCATATAGAAAACAATGTTGTTAAAAACTTGCATTAAAAAGACCTGTATTCTGAATAAATTATTATTCGTCATTAATTATCTCAGTTTAAATGTATACAAATGAATAATATAAATAATTCTCTATCTCAATTAGAAATCAGATATGTTGATAAGTCAAAGAAAACAATGTAATTGTACTAAAGGGCCTATAGTGCAATTAGGCCACTAGGTTTGTCTCCATCGCATAAAATCGAACTAGACGGCTATTTGCTGTTACAGTAACTCGCAAAGTGTCTTTCCGTAATTACAGTTATGTAATACACACCTGTTTCATGTCGAGCGTTTCCTGTTCTACTTTTTGATTCATGGAACAGCCGTGGGTTAATTAAAAACCATAAGGGCCCAAATGGAAACAAAGTATAGTCATATGACGTTTTGATATCTCCGTAAGTTACATCTGCCGAGGAAATTAGTAAGTGAAGGCACGCGGCCGATCGATGCGTTGCACCGGTGCTCTGTTCATCCGAAACGCGCTGACACAGCTGCCCCTGCCGTGTCGCACACGACCCGCAATTTCCCCCAATTTCTTCTCTGTTTTCTCCCGATCTTGTCATATCCTGGTTAAAAAGAAGACCTAAATATTTAACATTCGCTCAGATCTTAATTATTCCATCCAACATTCGGTTTTACTTTGCGCACAAGTGTCTCAGCGATAGAGAAGTTGGCAAAGTTGATTTTTTTTAGATGCATGTCATCAGAGAGGGGACACACTAGCGATTCAGAAACTATTATACATTATACATAACGCATCTGATATCACACATAGTATAAAAGTGCCGTAAATCACACCAGATAAGATAACCTTCTACGACTCAGGGTTTGGCTGCTCGTATCAATCACAATGCAAAGACACGTAATTATATCATTATTCACATGTAATCTCAATATGTGAAAGATTTGAAGGTGGAAAACCACAAACAAACGGCCTCTAATTCTGGCACAAATGACTGACTAATAATTTACAGAAAGACCATTAATAACCAGAAAGGTATTGGTTACATTCGGTCAGTTTATGCCCGAAGACGCTTCTCACGCAGCTCTTGGCAGTTAAGTTACAGTATTGTTGTGGTATGACTAAGCACAGGGGGAATTATAAGAACATTACCAAACACAAGCATTTACCCATGAAAATATAACTAGAAATCGAGACTTTTGAGAACACAAATATTAGCAAAATTTCTTTCCATAGGTACATACTACATATTACAAAGAGAATGAACCATCGACATTATCGTTAGCATTTTAACCCACAGGTTGGTCGAAACCACTGAAACACAGACGAGGAAGAAATTAAAACTTACATTCTCAAAAGAAAAAATTTCATTACCTAGTTTCAGTTATAAATAAGCGCACATGAAAATGAAATTTTAATATTCAGTACGACATGATGTCTGTTATCCCAACAAGACATTGGCTAGAAATCCAAAGAAACTTATCGTACAACCGTCTTTGTTACAATCCATTGGTGAAATAACATTATAAACATTCTTCAAAAAGAACCAGACGGTTTGTCCTTCCAACCTCGGTTTGGTTGTGTTGGTTTGAATGGAGGTTTGAAAATGGCTGCATCAGGATGAACATGTAGTAGAGGATTTTTACAATATTATTTAGAAATAGAAATCAACTTAGCTTGTTATTTACCATTATAATGTTATTTGTCATAGTTGTCCCACATGGACACATCCACTATACAGACAATTTCAACCGGCCATGACTACCTAACTCGATCTAATTCCCCAAACCAATGGTCAGACAGTTGTAATCTTTGTTAGCTTTTCACAAATCATACCCTCATTTAGGATCTATTAAGACACAACAGGGTACGAAAGCTGACCATTCATACTCTATCATTCATCCAATAATGTCTCCGAATCGCCGTCCCGCCTAAAATCCAGCCCGAAATAATTGCCCAATTACTTTTAATTTTCTCCGCCATTTTATGAAAATTGCCCGACTGGGACTGAACAATGCCCGGCGGAGTTTCCCAATGGTGGGGAGGCATCAATAATTGAGAACGCCTTAAGCTTTGTCGGTCCTTCTCAAAGAGTTTATAAGGCTGGTTGTGAGCCGTGTTTTTGTTGTAAGGAGAAACACCCGTTGAAATGGAGGGCATACAAAAAAAGCCATACCGTAGCGCTTCGATCCAGAGCGAGACTAGGCGAGACGGGGCATAGATCATAGAGGATTACGTCGACCGGAGATGGAGGGTGTTATACGACAGCTACATGTTATAAGTAAGCAGTATCATTGAGACACACAGAGAGACGTAGGACAAGGAACACCTGAATAGACCCCATAGTCTGTCTTCTTTTCTTTCTTCTTCTTTTTGAGGTTTTGACGCTTTTGATGAGGTGAAAGAACCCTAGACCTGAGCTATAACTGAATGTGCTGAATAGGCTTAGTAAATCTGCCGGCACATGAAAGACACCGGGTATCTATTTAATTAAAGTTTAAATAGGTCTTTGTGGCCACTTGGGTCTGTTGTGTAAAAATCGCTAAACTTTTAGGGCTTAAACGGTTTGCCTTCGAAAGCTATCCCTTTCAATTAAGCCTGTTAAATGTGATGTGAGTTGGTAATGATGAGGGACAAGCTCTTCAGATCACCAAACACGCCCATTTATGTTGATGTACCCTAAAATGTTTTTTTTAAAACATGACGAGTGTTTTGCAAACATTAACCACCGGTTCTTTTCAGAACCAATACTACTCAAAGAGATATTCACATGGTGTTACCGCAAACCTCTCTATACCTCCACCATGCAAAGTTTCAAATCCTACTTAAACATTGACTACTTGAAAATTAACTTAATTAAACCGCTTTTGAATAACATTATCTTTGAAACTTTTAGAAACTGTACGTTGACTTTTGCAATTAACTAACCTAATTGAATGGACTTATTTTGGAAACTTTTCAGTTTTAGAAACTATGTCAATATCTTCATTCTTTGCATTATTGATAAAATAAAACACAAGTTGATTATCTCGTGAGTTAAAAAATGATTAGTTATAGCTCAGCTCAATTTCTCTAAACAATCACACAGGAAACAGTTGCAGACTATGCAATTACTTATTGCATGAATTTAAACTGGAAATGGCAGATCCATTCCACACATAGGCCCTGCATACATTTCAGATTTAAAATAAATCTCGCATCGTGTCGAAAATGATACGTCTGTAATAATGCTGAGGACATCAACTTATTCCAAAGCCGAGGCAAGATGTTAAAATGACGCGAGTTCGTACGGTGTGCCACTGTGAGCAAAATACTATGACAAATTTGCATCAACCAAAGCGTATCTGCTTTATATTGAACAGATGGTAACACCATGGTAATACCGTATGGTCTCACCATGGAAGAAAGTCAAAACACATTGAATATTTAATCTACCAACCTAAAATATTAACGACTTTAGCTTAACTTGGCATTTACACTCGCATCTCGTGTTTACTGCAGTCAAATCACTGATCTTTGTATGATCTTCACTTCAACGCAAGGAATGTCTTGGTTTATGTTCTGAGAGATGCACTTTTACATGGAGTATGGATTTTGTATTGTGATGATTGGTAATAATGAGTTATACATTAGCCCTCACTGTCGATGTGTAATGATTCATTTTACGCTAAGGTGCACCCGTAATGTGCCACCCCGTTCCCCCCTCGTAATGAGCTTAGCTTCAGCTCCCCAGGGTCACTATGTTGGCCCATGGTTGGCCGTACAAACGCACCGTCTCATCCCTGTGTCGATGGCCGCTTGATTAACTCATTCTTAATGTACGCCTTTTTATTGATTGAGTAACAGGATGATATGCGGATAAGTAAACTGGAGTGTGATTCTACAGTTTCTCTGATGATCCTCACAAAAAAACGAACCCCTCCACACACCAAGCGACCAATTGTTGTTACAATGTTACAAGGTCGCAAGTGATCGCACATTCAAAATGGCGTCCACCGAGTACCACAAAATCATGCTACTGTATACATAAGAACTTTTTGTTACCAGCTGTAATATTCTGAGCTACAAAATAGTAAGTTGCCGGTTTGTTTTCGACTGCTATCAAGCTGCTATAAATTAATTGTGTGGAAAGTGCACGTGTATCTTTTGATTCTACTAAACCAAATGCAAATGCAATTCTTCGCATTGCTTCGTCCATGGAAAGTTCCCACTTAAGGATCGTAATATGTGGAGCGTAAAATAGACCAGGCCACCGCAAACTGACCTAGATCGAAACAGAATCGCATGATTGCGGCCATTTAAACCCGAGTCCATATCATTGCTTTATTAGTTTCCCTGCAACGGGCCAAAATCTCGTGCAAAGGTTTCCAACGCGAGTTATAAATGTAACTATCAGACGAAATAAGCCAAACAACTGACCATCAGAAAGTGTAACAATATTAATAAAAAAGTGATTTCACATACTGGAAAACCCAAGCAAGCAAAGCCCACATAAATACCGATTACATGCATGTTTTAGTTTGACACAAAACATAATTCCGATGAACAACAAGTCACGGAGTTAAAGGCAAATCAAATCATCGGGAGGATAGGACACACTTGACGGGGCGCTGCAGAGGGTTGAAATGCTCGCTGAACCGTTCTCACCGTGCGCGGTTGATTAAAATCTCGTCATCTGTTTGTGATATCAATAAGATATCTTATAAACAAGAGTTTACCGATTGGTACAAGCACTGGTGAAGTTATTTTAAGTTGAACAAGTAATCGTTTGTAATAAAAACTTGAACACAGAGTTATTTATAAATATGTACAAGCAAGAAGAAATTCATCCTGTGTTTGCAGACATTGTATTTACGGAATTAGTATCATTACAAGAAGCAGTAGCAGTAAAACTACCTGAAGTTTTGTTGAAAAAGACAACGCATTGTTGAATCTGTTAATTAGCAAAATATTAATTAGAAACTAGTCATTCCATTATAAGCTTCGACATGTAATATTCGACCTTTAACCAATCCTAGTATGGTTCTGTCTCCACCATGAAGCGAAGATGGCACTTGCTTCCCATAACAGAAACGAATCCCATCAGGATACATGCAGATATCAGATACCGTAAGTTAACAAGTAACTGGACTGGTACAATTGCTCTATGGTAAACCAACCGAGTGAGCGTGAAGATTGCCAGCGGTCAACTACCCCTGACGAATGTAAATGTTGCGAAAAGTTGCCTGAACTCCGAGAGATACGTTTGCTAAATTAAATTAAATTAATGACAAGCATACACGTAGATCAGGCAGTGACATTGGCAGTGTATGGCGGGTGCAGACACGCGCGATTACAGTTAAATCAAAGGAATTGCAATTATGCGTTGATCGGTGACAGTGAGCGAGCTTGTTCACTGCTATCGAGACAACGATGATCAAAGATCAAATTTTTGCTTACTAGGGAATATTTAACAGACCTGCTAAGCGTTTAAGTTGACTTCACACAGTGGTTCCAATGACGTCGTATACTATGTGTGTATAGGGTGAGTATTTAACTGGATCCCTTTTTTGTAAGGAACCTGTATCAACAAACGTAACCAGGGCTTTTGTCACTTTAAAAAAATAAACCCTAGAAGACAGAACATCTAGTGGGTATCTTCAACCATAGTAGCTGACGTCACGATGACGTAAAACCCAACTCTTTCGTGTGTGGTCTTTCATCACATGCAGCTAGAAATCCACACTAGTTGAAACTTATTACAACAGGGTAAGCGCAGCAATTCAAGGCCTGTAAGTGTGTATTTACGACAGGTAAAATATTTGACGTTATAGAAGCTTGAGTTGTTTTGGCCATGGAGGAAATTTCAGACTCAAAAATGTGAGATGCGACATCCAACAACCTTGGTTCCCAAACATTATCAACATTTCATTGAGATTGTTATATGTACATGCGCTGACTCTTTGGCGGCTAGTACCCGTTAAACTGCATGTGTGCACTGGTATTCAAGGGAGAAATAGTCTGGTTTCGGATACAATCCACATGCAGACTTATTGGAGATGAAATAATCATTTTGAATTAAACAAAAATCTACTTTAGAAAAAAAGCACCCCCCCCCAAAAAAAAAACATTTTAAAGTGACAAACATACAAGCTAAACCGTTTTAAAGTACATGTCATAAAGTTTTACATGAAGTATTTACTCCAGTGGTAAAGCCTTTTAATATGAAATTCAAGGGACAGAAAAACACAAAGGTTCGATTACCAGCGTGCATGCACGACAATTGATTGTTTTTGTCTATAGTAACACATATCATTATGCAATAAATTATTTTGCTTTTACAGAGCTAAAATGTCAATTGGTAGAGTTTCAAATTATCTGTCCACTCAGCAGGGATTGCAAGACCCTCGGGTCGGTTCTGACTTACTACCAGGTCGAGTTGGCCTGCTTTCAATTTTACAAAGACAACCTCCCCAAAAGCAAACTCCACAAAAACAACAACACAGAAGAAACACATATGGTTCAGTGAGCTTTCACTGTTTTAAATTCAAAAAGAAGAAACTGAAGGGGAAAACAAAGTTTCCAAAGCGGGACCGCAGGCCTTTTTTCCTTTTTTTTGCGAGAGTACAACTCGACAAGTTTGGTGTGTGCGGCAGCTGGGCCCGGGCGGACCTCAGTCGTGAATGCGAGCCGGCGACCCCTACGGGTAGGACGCGCACTACTTGTCAGTAGGAATGTCGTGTCCGTATGGGTAGAACCAAACGCCTTTGATGTCGCCGTTACCCAAGGGAGACAGAACTGAGCTAGCTCGGGGGTCTATAGCATAGAGAGAGACAAGAGAGCGACCACAACTCCTCAAGTCTACGCCAATTCCCGGCATCCCTACAATCTTAGGATTAGGCAGTAAGGTCAGATCAGGGCCATACTTAACACAGACACCGGTAGAGATTTGAAAGACTTGGTGAGGATAAAGAACCAATAAACTTGAAATGTTCAACATACCGCGCGCTGAGGTGGTGAGATGTAGGTAATCCAGCGGATTTTATATTGTGTATACACATTTTGGCAAAGTCTGGACTATATTTCAAATATTTGGTCGGTGTTGAATGAACTTGACACTAATAAGAAAACAAATGCAAGCCGACATGTTTCCACTTTGAATTCCCGTAGTTTCGCCGGCCTTCCCCCGTGAATGAAACTCAAAACAAAAAATGTAAACTCAACAATAAACAAATATACAGTTCAGTCAGCAATTATTTGACCTTCTGAAATGATAAAATGTTGCGATCGGGTAAATGTCGCATCTCCAATGCGCAAAACACTGACCACAATTAAACGTCAAATCATCGAAACACTTTTACAATCGGTTTCGCACATCATACACCGAGCCGCCATTTTGATTCGCCTTTCATATTGATGTAACCAAAACGAGGCTGAAGGAAAAACAATCTGGTGCATTGTCTTAATAAACTTGGAGATACCGAAATCAGCCACCTCTCGATATGATATCCTTTGTCGACCACAGCGCTTATTATACATAAATAGGAGCCAGTCTGACATAGCCTCAGTTTTGCAGCATTCACAGAATACTAGATAGTGAATGTTGGCATGTGACCATTGGACGATAACCAAGGTTGAAATGGTCCTCTTTATGTGGCAGTTATCCCTGAAACCTATACACCTGGTTGGATGCGAGCCCCTAGTTATCGCAAGTGGTGTCATTGAATGTTTGTCTCACCCATAAACTTTCCCTCACCTGAGTAATTAAAATCTAATCCACCAGGTGACGAAAAACGTTTTCATCATGTGGAGTCCAGTGGCGCGAGTCTGGGCATAGACCTCCACCCATTTCCCGCCATAGGAACGATACATCGAGTGTGTGTGTGTGAGTGTTATCACAGGCATTAGACCGTTCTAAAAGCTTGGACAAGTTATTGTTTGGATAGTAAGATGCTGTATAACAACACCACGCTGGCTTCGTTAACACAACCCTAAAATCCACAGTGTTCATTTTACTTTACTCTCTCTCTTTCTAGACATGTGTGTGTATGGGTAGCGCCTGGCATCACGCTGCAACCCAATACACTCCGGCATGTGTTGCAAGCATGGCAGTTGTTGCCCTATAATATATGATTTGTCAGAGACTTGGGTAAATGATTGGTTCGTAATAGTCTCAGATTGGTTTTGATTTGAATCTGATAGCTACCGAATACAGGAAGCCCAGTTTAGGGTATTATGTTATTGCAAGAGTGCGTGTGTCGCATGTGGCTAATCTTCCTAATAAAGAATCACACAACAGATAATCGGATGCAAAGTGAACAAATTACTGCCACTCAAAAGCAACTGCTGAACATACAACAACACCGTTGAATTACTCTGGCGGTTAAATTGTTGGCAAGTTTCGAAAATTGTTTTCGGTTCTGATGCAGGTGACCATGGGGGCAGGGTAATAGTTCAGTGCTAGGCTATTCAATTAATGTCTTCAATTAATAGATTCTCAAGTAACATAACCCGTAGGTGGACTTTATTGCATTACACATTCCTAACTATTTTTTTAAAACAACTTTGAAGAAAACAAAAGTCTGTATGACTTACCTGAATGACCCGCATGTTAAGGCCCGTCTCCTGAGCAAGTTGCTCTCGTATGTGTCTTGTGGGCTTGGGTGTGGCCGCAAAGGCAGCCTTTAGAGTTTCTAGCTGCTTGGCTTTAATCGTGGTCCTTGGACCCCTCCTCTTAGCACCAGACACCCCTCCTGTTGAGCCCCCTGTCCCACCCTCACTATCTCGGTCTCTTTCGATCTTAATACCGTCATTATTGTTTGATTCTTTGGTCCGCTCACCGTCCTCTGTAGGTGCGTTGGATGGGGCCGGTGAAGGTTCCGGCATGTCGGCATCCATGAGGTCTTCACTACCGGAAATGTCCCCAGTAGATCCATCGTCTTGGCTACCCGTCAAACTGGTGTCGCACGGTGTAAGTCCGCCGTATGAATCCATGATATCTGGCACGGGACCTTTACCTTTATTTTCAGAAAGTAAACAAATAAAAGTTTTAAGTAAAACCAGAGTTAAGATTTGTTTAAATAATTGAGTTGCTTTTAAGTTTTAATCGAATAGCCAACTATAGTAATCCAGTTGTTCATTTTCTTAGAAATTCTTGGAATTGTTGCATCGCATTCCTCTTTTTCACCTGATAAAATAATTATATTTTGCAAGTGAAGACAGTTTCAAGTGAGACAATATTTACATTGTAAAATCAATTAACTGGCCTTCCCTAGCCAAGTAAATATTGAATCATCCAACGTTGTAGTAGTAGTAAACAAGTTACATGGAATCTACTTGTAGCTTTACGCATGTTAGCAAACACTAGTCAAGTCATGTGATTAGATATGCAAATTGCCATGGATTTAATTTACCCGGACATTCAGAAGTCTCCACTTACATTAATTGGCGCCTTTTTCACAAGACGTATAAATAACAAAACGCATGGTTAGCGCAAATGACTCAATTGAATCAAACTATCGGGCAGAAGGATTGTTTCAACTCTCTACAAAAATCCACCAAACTCACTCAAAATCACAACCCACGTTCTTGATCAATCTGTACTCCCGAATTTCCATCTGAAAACAACCCCTTTGGCAACTACAACCCGAGGCGGAGGACTGGAGTTGTTAGAAAATCAGCAAATCATTCAAATACAACTAAAAGCAATGGGAAACAGTGTCGGTAATAAAAGGGAAATTTCTTTATCCAACGGACTTAATCTATTTTGAGAGTTCGATTGAATGGAGAGGGTTTTTTCGCGTTCTAACGGATCGCTGTTCGGGCGCGCGAGTTACTCGGTAAGTCAAAGTATCACAGCTTGCTAAATCAAATGTGGAAACACAACAACCGTACAGCAACTACCCCGGGCTATTTTATATCTGATTTGTGCATTGTACTTTCTCTGATCACGGGATATACACATCTTCTAATAGTACAGTGATCTAGTCGCAACTTACTGACAAGACTTGTCGAAATTACAACTTAGAAGCAAGGTCCGTAGATTTACCAAATATCTCATAAAATAAATAAGCCAGAATAAGCGGGACACCAGTCACGATTAATGTCCGTAACCACAACTGCTCAGCAAAGTTTAGCGGGCTAAGCAGATTCAAACGACCATCTCAGTCAAATCGTTAATTCACTACATTCCAAACAGAATGAATGGTTTCTTGTTCTTTATAAAACTAGCGATGGCAATGGGAAACACAAATGAACACGATGCAGAAGAATGTCATATGCAATAACATTCACTCATGGAAAGATAATATATTGTTGAAATTGTCTTCCCAACTAATTTAAAAAGTGAAAGGAACAACATACCAAAAATCACTATATATACACAATATGTTTAACTGAAATCAATTTAATACAACAATGAACGCTTCGTTACTAGATTTGCTTCTGTTTGTATTTTCCGTGAACGTTTTCTTCCTGAAAAACATGGTAATATAGGCCTAGAGACACCTTGAAGAACAAATAAGTTTTTTCTATAATTTCTCACTAAATCAACTTCCTTCGTTCAATAATATTGTCAACAAAATGTCATGGAATATTTATTCCTGTCAAAACTCAAGCTAAAAGTAATATGTCTGAATGAAATCTGAAGCTTCGATTCGACTGAGTTTCGACACCGACTTTGGGGGGAAAAACATGTCCACTTGATGTAATGAAGAACAACATGATAGGCCTATCTCTGTTTTTCTTGCCAATAAAATGATGATTTTTCACAAGTCACATCGTGATAGGCCCAAATAAAGTTGTAATCTAAGCTTTGGCAAAAAAATTAAATCAGATGAATCAAACTTGATGCTTACTGTTTGATACTCATGCAGAATTCACGCCAAGCATCACTGGATACAACAACGCATGCTCCCTCTATAAAGGTCACCAAAATGACTAGTTGTTACGGTCATGAATAATTCATGATTATAAAACTCTCTACCCGTGCGCAATTATGCGTCACGCCCGGTTGTGTGTACCCATCCATGCTTCAAGTCACATCAACGGCTACTTTAACTTCAATCCTCCAGATTTCAAAACCATCTCATCAAGATGAAACTATGTCCTCTTAGGCAGTCAGTTTGATCATGGAGGTAGGATATTCCTGGTAATCATTTATCATTATGTGATGCCTTTATAAGAGGATGGTACAGCATGGTTCGAAGGAAAATAGAAACAACACAAATAATATCCGGGAAAATACTGTTGTTTTCGTGCCTCATAATGACGTAATAAACAGTAGTATTTTGACATTGCGTTGCATTAGAAACGCCCTCTATTGGCACAGTCAGAGTCTGATATGACGAAGACGACACCCACGGACGATAAGGGAATAAATAACGTGCCTTTCGATTTACATCGCGGCCATCTTTGTTAGCCTCTCTGAATTCTCCAGCCTCATTTTGGTGATTTTGATTTGAGTTCAAGAACACAAGACATCTGCCGGTGATAACTGACTACTGTTACTGAACCACCAGACATGACAAAATACTTGTAGTAGCCCAAACGCAATACTTCCACAGCAGTCGGCATTACTTCAAAACATGCAATGTAGACAAAAACCTGAGCCCTTAAAAAAGAAACCCAAATTTATTTTTCTTAATGCAATTACATTGCAAGATGACCAGTTGGCTTTTGGCGTTTTTCTCCCTCCTTTTTTTGTCTGAGAGTAACACACATTGCCATGCCGATTAACTAAAGATACAGTAGCTATGACACGCGTTTAACAGTATCATCCACACAGTACCGTCTTAAAGGATCAACAGTCCGTCAATAATTGAAATGAAGGCAGTTGCAGGTTTTACTGGTTGCTCTAAGGCTTACAGCATGCTTAGACAACCAGCGAAAACTACAACTCCCTTTACTTAAATTATTGACAGACAGTTGATGTCTATTTGAATAACTTCATATCATAAAATTAATAAGCATAACTTGGACTTAAAAGAAGTGTGAAGACGTCAACATCAATGTATCAAAGTCTCACAAATGGCAAATAATTGTTTTTTGTTTACAAGCAAATGATTTTTCGACCTTAGCAGAATCTTTTTTGAAGGCAATTTTTTGTACACATTTCAACTTGGATATGTACAAATTGGCTGTTTGATCTATACAACCGTATTTGATGCAGGATGATATTGAATCTACAACACTTTGGTCAGTTTGATTTTTTTAATAGGCAGTCACGTACCGGTATTCGCACGATGTCACACAACAGTCGTTGGATGACGGGTACCCCGTCCATATTCCTTGCTGAGTCATTAAAGTTGGTGTAAATGCGCCATAAAGACACTTCGGCAACAAACCGACAAACGTAACAAAGGTCTGCTCGACCATGGGCCGAAAAACGTGTCGACAGACAATCAAGGTGAGGACTGTATTGACCAATACAAGGCACACACTCATCCTTAAAGTATCGGTGCACTTTAACCCCGTTCGCATATAACCTGGACTAAGGAGAAAGTTACCGGTTCAATCGAATACCAGATGCACTCGTTGTTGATCTGTTTGCATTGTTATTAAAGAAGAATACCAACATTTAAATAAAAGTTCATCTGGGACAACTTCATTTGGAATAACTTCTGACTTTTTTTCAAATCTGTCTAAAAATTACTTTCCAGTGAATTCTCCATTTTCAAGAACCTTTGGTTGAGTACGATTGTTTCCCTCAAGAAAGGTTCTAGGATTGCAACAGAGAAAGTGACAGACAGCAATAACAACACAACATACGGTCGCAGTACCTTAATTAATTATTTGTAGAAGAAACGAAAAACATTCACAAAATCGGTTCCGGAGCGGATGGTTGCAAACAATTCAAATAAATATTATTTAAATGTCCAACAAAATCAAAATCCTCATCAGAACACTGTCTCCTAAATAATCTATACATGTACGAAAGGCAATTCGTCTGGAAACGTCTTTCTAAAACCCCAGGATTGTTCATAAATCCAGAGTTCCACCCGATACCGTATAAAGTTGCACCCCGATACCACACAGAAATATCTCTACCCCCATAAATAAAACAATAAATTTAGTAATTAAATTTCATAATTAACTTTTCTTCCGACAGCATTTAAACTCAGACGAAAACGATTTAACGATTTAAAGGTAGTTGTATATACGGGTATAACCCGTCTTCTTCAGTTTAACTGCGCCTTTCATATTAATTAACTCCTAATTTAATAAGTTATCGGCCCCAAACTACCAGGAAAAATTTACATGACAAGGCCATATACAGTAGGACGAGGGAAAAACAAAAGGCATCCATTCCGAGGGATCTTTGATTCTGATGTCGTTTTTAAAATGTTAGTTTCCTAGCCCTTGAAAAAAAGTAGGATAATCTGTACTGAGTACAAGAGCTTCCCTGAATGTTCATATGGTATAGGCTTTTATAGGCATAGACTTTCCATGCTTTTGATTAACAATGTTGCTGATTTTTCAGAGTGAAACAAGAAAAAAGAAAATAAACCAGATTAAAGTATAGATGAATATAATGTCTGCCCAACGAACGCCATCATCAAAAGGAAATGTTCTTTTCAAAAAGGAAAAAGAAACAAAAATAGTATTAAACAAAAATGGTTCGTAAGACTTAAAGGCATCGTACACGTTTGGTAATGACTCTGATAATTAATGGCAATAAAAACTTACTTGGTAAGAAGTACAGCAGCTTTGGATAGTTTAAATTTTGATAAACTTTTCACTTCGAAGTACTGCGGTTATGGAAAAAATATATCACCTTTTATCCCCAAACATTTGAATCTGTTAAACGCTTCTCAGAGTGTGTATTCCAATGCAGATTATTCTTCCTGCAGGGACATAACCGCTCCAGATTTTCGAAAATATCTCAAAAACGCTACCACCTTTTGAAATGAAATTTTCACAGGTTAGTTTTATGGTATATATCTACAACTATATAGGTTCCAATTACCAAACGTGTACAATACCTTCAAACAATGTACTGTATAGTAAATGGACTTTGTGTAGGCCTATACTAACTTCTTCAGCAAAGACGGAAGTATTCCATTTGTCAGCTCCTTCATTTTGGCTTTGCCAAACTTGATTAGGTGTGGCAATCCAAAAGTACCGTATGTCAGCAATACAAAACATGTTCGTTTGCTTTACATTTCAAAAGTTTATTTCCACTCAATTACCGAGATTGTCCTGCAACCTGCCGGCAGTAGGCCTGTAGTTACCCCCCCCCCCCAATTATTGAGCTTGTCTTGGAACCTGTCGACAGTAGGCCTAGCCCACCTTGTTGAGCTGTAATGGCTCTCTTTTAACATCGGTCTTATAACACTCACCATTACAGCCCACCATCCATACATGTCTTAAACGCGTAGTTTAAAAGTACGAGCAAGTCGTACCTCTTTGATCGCAAATTTCTCCCACTTATAAACATCACATACTACTGCAACCTCCCCCACTTTGTTCCTTACATCCTTACAATTTTTGTGACATATTCCAGGGCTCACCAAATGATGCATTTGTCCAGATAGGATGATTTGAAAATGGCAAAAAAAATGTGTACAAAAATTACATTGAAGTTCGTCTCGTAACGGGGCCGCCATTTAACTTCTGCTTCACTGCCTGTTGATCGTGAGAAAGTCAGGGCGCCCGGCTGATCATGAATATGCACGAGCGAGGAAGCCCTTAGCAAGCGCCACGCGACGTCACCTTATGCATATTCATGACTTGCCATGCACGCGCGTACACATCGAGCTCCGAAGTACTACAGCTTCCCGTGACGTCATCTGATGCATATTCATAATACGCCATACACACACACGCACGGACAGATCAGCCGGGTGCCCAGACTTCTCACGATCAGCAGGCAGTGAATCATACGTAAGATGGCGGCCCCGTTGCGAGACGAACTTCAATGTAATTTTTGTACACAATTTTTTTTTGCCATTTTCAAATTATCATATCTGGACTAAGGCATCATTTAGTGAGCCCTGGAATATGTCACAAAAATTGTAAGGATGTAAGGAACAAAGTGAGGGAGGTTGGAGTTGTATGTGATGTTTGTAAGTGGGAGAAATTTGCGATCAAAGAGGTACGACTTGCTCGTACTTTTAAACTACGCGTTTAAGACATGTATGGATGGTGGGCTGTAATGGTGAGTGTTATAAGACCGATGTTTAAAGAGAGCCATTACAGCTCAACAAGGTGGGCTACAGTAGGCCTATCGTTACTTTCCCCAACTATTGAGTTGTCTTGCAACCTGTCGACAGCAGGCCTATAGTTACTTTTCCCCAACTATTGAGCTTGTCCTGGAACCTGTCGACTGTAGGCCTATAATTATTTTCCCCCAACTATTGAGTTGTCTTGCAACCTGTCGACAGCAGGCCCCTAATTAGTTCCACCAACTATTGATCTTGTCCTGGAACCTGCCGACAGCAGGCCTATGGTTACTTTTCTCCAACTATTGAGCTTGTCCTGCAACCTGTCGACAGCAGGCCTATAGTTACGGTAACTTTTACAACATAAATCTTGACTGACCAAAAGAAACAAACTCGAAAGGTACGGGCCTACTGTAATTTCACCCACGCATCATTCTATTGTATCTTTTCAACTCCAGTCAAAGAAATAGTTTTTATGCGGTATACAAGCCTGCCGGGACGATGGAAGGGGGTAAATAATAACTCATTTGCATAAAAAGGGGTCACACATACACAATGAATTCGACCTACTTTGATAGTATGCAACTTTTTCGAAATGGCAACAAACAAAAATATTAGATACTTACATCGTAGTATTATTTATAAGAGTTGGGCGTGAAAAGTCGAAAGCTTATTCATTCCAGAATTTCTTTATTTTTAATGACATCTTTTCTCCGACCAGCTAAGAGGATTTTAGTAAGGTATGCGTGTCAATGAAGATCTGTTTTATTTTCCTCATCAACAAGCGGTTTATCTAAAAGAGTCATTCGTGAACAGCATCGGTTATGGTTGTGAAGATGGAAAAATTAAAATACAAAAGAAATGTTTTAAAGTCCTTTTACCTTTGAAGAATAAATAATAAGACACCATGATCCCAAACCGCATCGATTTTAGCGAGCTGAAGAAATGTACACATTATATTCAGCCAAACCACATACATAACAAATTGATCGTTCAAAAGCAAATAAATGGAAAGTAACTCACCGTATGTTTTATTCATGTAATCATCTTTACAAATGAACTGGTTTTCGTCGACTACATAAAGCTCTTCACCAGTTGATAACTGTTTCCTGCAGATCATACAAGTGAAGCAGTTCAGATGGAATACTTTATTACGAGCTCGGCGCACCAAGTCACTGGGTAGGATTCCTAACGAACACCCGGCACACTTTGTTCCATACGTTCTGGTCACACAAGAAAGAAAGCATAAATTGTTACAATCTCCTACAAGTACAAGTTATGCGTAATAGGTTATCGATATCTATTCGGTAAATGTACACCAATGTACACGTGGCAACATACGATTACCAACAAATCACGAAGAAATCAGCAGTCCTTAACTTGACTTGAAAATGAATTTAACTTACAATTTTAACATTTCAATAAAATAAACATTTACCTTCAACTTCAATTTATTTTGATAGAATACATTCAACACATTGAGATTCAGAACTGAGCATAGCTTCGCTCCAAACTGCCTTTTTAACATGAACACAGACAAGGCATACTAAATGTTTACGATTCGAAATTCAATACTTGTAATTGAAAATATAAAAAAGAGATTTGTTGCCAACTACAAATACTCGTTGTTTACTTCAACCAACAACCTGTTTCCCCACCACAATAAACCACTCTCTCCCCAAATTGAATTAACTTCCACAAGGACTGCTTGTGAAAGTTTCGCACCAATGGAAGTTTCTAACAATTTTAAAGACATGGTCGCATTTTGTAGATTGTCAAAAAAATAAATAATTAAACTTGAAACGGGAAAGATTGACACTTGGTATGAAGGAATAGTGTCTGGAATGGACTGCAATTGTAGAGAAAACTTTGTCTGACTCTAACACGGATAATAAAAACATATATCGGTGGAAATTCAAACTATACAAAAAGGGTTTTCACAACTTTCCGAGAAAATTGTAAAACAACGTTTAGTGTTTTATATCCGTAGTGAGAAGCTTGTTTAACTTAACTGAATTATTTTATTCAAAGATTTAAGCAGACTTCTCAGGGTTTCCAGTAAGCAAACTTGTAGTTATCCCTAACGATATAATTATATGTAGGCCTATATATAAGTTATAGAAAACACACAAATTACTGTTAACTAACCGAACCATGTTCCATATCTTTATAGATGTATAGTTTTGTTAATTTAAGTGTATAAGTACTTCAGCATCCTTCTATCAATCACCGACTTCATAAAAGGCTTCATTTATCCTCTCATTAGATAGTACTGGTACCTATAGCGAATTAATCGAATTGATATATAACTACCTAAAAGTGATTACATATCACAAGTTACATCAAAGCGAATACACACTGGGGAGCTCTGAACAAGAGTATAATCTTCTTAGCATCTTAAGATCTAAATTTATCGTTCAGCAGAGATTAAACCCAGAATTTGCCTGTAATTAACCTGCGTATACGCCGTTGTTTTGTTCAGTTCAATTTAGCTGTTGCTCATAAGAAAGCAAGCTGTGAGTTCGACTGGATAGGGAAAAATAAACTAATTTATGGGTTCCATAAAAGTTTTATTCTTAATTTTTTTTTACTAATAATATATTTACTTTCTCTGGGTTGATGAAGTTTGTAATTTCCCCTGGCCATTAACTTTAGCAATGGTAAATACAGGTTTGTAAGGACATTTTATCAGTCTCTCCAGATAATAAACGAACTGCACAATCAAATAATTCCCTTCTTGTTTTATTATAACTATATTCTTATTATCTATATTCCCTTCTTGCAACGTTCAGGAGAAAATGCCTCTGGAGTGTCTTCTGATTGGCTAATCTTTTGACAAACTTGTTTGCTTCTCCCCTATTTCCATCAGATAATCATTTGTCATAACTACAAATCAAAAAGGGTTTATCCCATTGAATAAAAATGAAATACTATCAGAGAGTAACAGAACTATTAAAAGAAAGTTTACAAAGTTCATTGCATTTATTGACAGCGATGGTCTGGGGGCAATTTATCTTTGGCAGTTTAGGTCCCACTATGACTCGAGATCCAAACCATAGGTTTGAAAATAACCGCAAACTAAGTGTGTCCCCCCACATAAACAACAATGACGCTGGTAGTTTTACCATCTCACTATTTTGGTTGCATAGAGACAATGTTTTCAACCCAGTAGAAATTTCGCAGAAATGTTTTGAAGTTGAGTGGTTTCATTATTAAAATAACATCACTAATGACGAGCACGTCACCTGAACGAGAATTCTTATACTTTCCAATGATGTTTCACTGATTTATTATTTTGTTAAAATGTTTACACATAAACGAAATCAGCGCACAGTAAAGTAAAACATAAAAAAATCAAAAAAATCACGGTGTCATGATGACGTTAATACCGTGATATTAATAACAACAGCCGTCGCTTCGATTCTCGGGATTGAATTTGGTGAAGATTTGATGAAGATCAATACGACAGTACATTTGAGGTATTAACATGGGCTAACCAAGAGCAACAGACGTCTTGGATTTTATTATATATTTCATCAACAACGAAAAACTACATAAATTCAATGTAGTTTATAAAACGTTTGAAAACATCTTGCAAGTACTTATAAAGTTTTGTTGGCCTCTATTTCATTATTTGTTTTCAAAACCGGTCCTTGATTGTCTTTGATTTATATAATTGTTCTCAATGTGTATTTTTCTTTCTTTTTCACAAATATGGAAATAAATGTCAAATTGGTTTTGAGTGTGTGAAATTTTAATTAGTATTTTTTTAGGATCACCATTTTTTAGACAGTGAATGTTATTTTGTGGCAATACTTTTCTTGCTTCCCCCTTCTTGCTCTGGAAATGTATATTGGAAGTTTGTATTGACTCAAGTTACACAACAAATAACTTGAAATAAAACTAGCAGTAAGATAAGACGTGACACTTACGAAGACAATTGACTTGGTTTCAAGTTAAGTCACTCACAGCAGTCAAGAATATGTTAAATATCACACGTGTTCATTTACAGATCACTCTCAGTCTCAGTGAAAGACTTTCCAATTTACCTGTTGACGTGAATTGGAAATTATGCCAAATTGAGCGCCATTTTTTATACATACATAATAAAATAGTTTTTTGGTCGAAAGACTGCGAAAGTGTGGATTGGATTCAGTATAGTGTCCTATCTACGCATTTTAACCATTGGTTGACTATACCAACAAATGTACATAGCCGTGACTTGCAAATAGGCAATTTTGGTCAATTTGTAATAAACCGACATTTCAAGCTATTTGAATGTAACTATATGCATACAAATTGAAAATTAAAATGACGTTTGCAAAAGATCAATCAATTTGTTTTGTATGGGCATATTTTTCAAAGTCAATCTTCAGGATAGGTACGATCTACTTACTACTTACCATACTAGCCTTTTAATTTTGTAGGTAATATGACGATCCCATGCAATGAATATACATGTAGATTGTTAGGCAAGTTTTTGATTGGGTTGGGGTGAATAGGGAACTTACCGAAAGAAATCAGCTTTACAGAAGAGTTTTCCTTCTCTTGAGAAACATTTCTCTGACAGTCTAGATTTGCATTCACAGCAATGTACGCACTTGACGTGCCATGGTCTGTCCAGTACATTGAGAAGAAATCTGTCAAGGATAGGGCCCTTGCAGCCGGCGCACATCTGCACCATGCTGACGGCGACCGTGCTGCGCGACGTTTGTGCCGGTGGAGCCGTGGTCAAAGCACGGTGGTCTCGCCCGTCGACGGGCACAATGGTACGGCGTACGGTGGCGTTCAATCACACCGCGACCTGCTGTGGCAGTGGGTGGCTCTCACAACTGGCGAGGAAGAAAAACATACACCAGATTCGGTATTTGGTGAAAGAGTCGCAGATACCGCAACTGGAAATGATTAGAGTAGCAAAGAAGGACTTGAATTCTAGGCAACTAACTGTCAGACTTCAGACGGTTGACATTCCAGTGTATACAGTTCGCCTTGTGCCCCGCGTGGTTTGGGCTATGTGATGTGTTTACAACATTGACAAGTTAGTTGACTCTATCCGTTGAACAATACACATTGTGTTTGTGAACGATGCTGGGCTATGGCCGTCTATACACTCTCACTCAACGACTTGGCTTGTTAATATGATTTCCACAAAGCTCTCCTGTGGTTGATTTCTCCCGAGAAAAGAGGTCTTAAGATTATTCAAATCTCAGCGCAACTTCAAGTCCAAAGTTCATCTACGGAATGGGTTGGGGTACTTCTTCAGAAAAAATATATTGTTTTAACAACTTGTTGACACGCACACGTGACTTTACACAAGTACCCGAACTCTTTTCTCCAATAATTTCAGTAATTTCCACCCAAGTTGTAAATCAAGCAATCATTTGTTTAGACACGTGCGTGTGTTTATTTGAGCACACGTTCCAAAGAAATGAAATCTGTGGCTTAGAAAGAAAACGGCTTGTGGACTGGTGTCGATAAAAGCTCACAAGAAAATGGACCCGTGTTATTTCAGAAGAGCCGGGGAAAAGACCACAAAAATGCAGCGGTAGCCAACACCGGTGACTGTGTCAAGCAACCAACTGGAAACAAGTACCGTATAGTATCTTGCACCCGTGTCAAGTGACTCCAGACGGCACATACACTACATTACGTCAAAAACCCACTGTGAAGTCAATAGTTTTGTGCAGCTACCATATATCCTCCATTCGCTTGGCTTGCCTATTATTTTACAACACTTGGGTCGCAGCTGAACGAACTTATGAATGTCAATTTACGTCACGGAGTGTGTGTGAGAGAAGTAGCCAATCAAGGACGGCGTCTGACCGTTGTGCGGTTGAGGCCCGTGTTCTACACGGAAGACATGTAGCCAATCAGATAACACTATGTATCTGACTCCACCTCCTTTCGTGAAAGTGCTGGATATTATTTGACACTGGGCTATGTACTGTACATGTACACTGTACAGTACAATCACCGCAGTACCAGTTACGGGCTTCTTCGTATAGGGCCGGCTTCCATACAAATCGTTACGGGTGATACTGACAAGTATATCATGTGCATGTGTTTCTTAAATAACAATTCCAGTGATTTTTTTGATGTTTGACAGTCAAAAATGATACTAGGATGTCATTGAATTATTAATTTTGTTAAATCATTCTGTGATTACTGTATAAGCCATTATGAGTTAAACAGAATGGACATTTATTGGCCACCAAAGTAATGATTTTGTATGTAAAAAAAAAGTATATTGAGTTTGATTGAATAACAAAAAAACACTACTGTTTTTTGTGACTTCAAACATCTTCGGATGGAACAGGAACATTAATAACGCAATAAATTGTTATCATATTTTATACTTTTAACATGGTACGAAAAGTAGGCCTACAATTTTGTCTGCCTTGGCTTGGATGCTATCTGGCACCTGTTTTTTACATTTTAAGTAAAATATGAAGCCAGTGCAAACGGTTCCAAAAGAATCGCTTAAGGCTGTTTTGACGGAGAACAAAAGCCGTTACTCGCTTACGTGCACTGTTATGGTAATAATAACCTCATCTGCTTAGTTTGTTTCAAAAATCTGTTCTTTCAAGGTCCATTCTATATTAATAGAACCGAATTCCTCTCAGAGATGGAATGAACCAACTCAAGTTATCGTACATCTGCCTACAAAG
This sequence comes from Plazaster borealis, assembly GCA_021014325.1. Lineage (NCBI taxonomy): Eukaryota > Metazoa > Echinodermata > Asteroidea > Forcipulatida > Labidiasteridae > Plazaster > Plazaster borealis. The sequence goes on from CM037473.1 coordinate 606,218, forward strand.
AACAAATGATATTCTTCGTCTTCTGGTTTGCGATTTTTGGGCCTTAGATAAATCTGTAATTTTTTTTATTAAATAGCCTGAAAAAGTCTCCTGAAGCCTACAGACATTGGATCATCAACCCTTGTATTTCATCACATTTCCCTACTTTTTCAAAGGGCCAAATAATCATGTCTTACAAAACCTTTCAACGCCAATCAAACATAAACATTACGCATTTAACCCGCAAATTAGTTTCAAGTTTTAAGCCATAACGTGGTATGCCTCGTTTTATTGATGTATTTTTTTTATTGCAGAAACCGACGCCAACTAAACTCATATCTAAATCATTTACATAATTATTATATGTTGACATAAATGCCTTTATTTTATTGCACTTGAAAACGGAGCCAAAATGCTGGTAATGGAGTCTACACATGTTACTCCTATTATATTGACGAGTATAAAAATTAAGACACATACAGCTTGATTTATTTCCGATTGTTTACTGCACACGATGTACAGATAGAAAAGGACGCGAGAAACCAATGGGACTAAATATTGTACGATGAGTCGAATCAAACAGTGTTGAAACATTGAGGGCGTGTGTCAAGTGCAACCGCTGCTTGCTCAGACAAATAAATTATTCGATATCTACATAACAATGCATCACGTGGTCCTTTATATGAGGTCATCGCATTTGATTATTAAAAGTGTCTGGTGGTTAGTATGTCCATAGGTAGACAATTTTGAATTATTTGATTCGTAGTTTTAATTTAATTTTCTAATCTATAATACACAAATTTAATGATATAACAGATGAGTATGTTTCGAGATATTTTTTAAAACACATATCAACAAATTAAAGTGACGTCTACTTCACAAAGAACAGGGCTGGAAATCATGCAAACGAATATAAGCTTAAAGGGATTGTATACGTTTGGTAATTGGAACCTACTATGTGTTTCAATCCTATCATAAAACTAGCCTGTGAAAATTTCATTTCAAAAGGTAGTATCGTTTTTTAGATATTGCCGAAAATCTGGAGCGGTTATGTCCACGCAGGAAGAATAATTTGCAAATGGAATACACAATCTGAGAAACGTTACTACAGTAACGTTTCTCAGATTCAAATTGTTTGGGATAAAAAGTGATATCTTTTTTCATAACCGCAGTACTTCGAAGTGAAAAGTTTCTCAAAACGCATTACCGGTATACTATCCAGAGCTGCTGCACTTCTTACCAAGTAAGTTTTTATCGCCATTAATTTTCAGAGTCATGACTAAACGTATACAGACCCTTTAAAGAAACCCGCTGATTATAGAGTTCGTATCAGTATCAGCCAGAAGAGATCGATCATATCATTCCTATCTTGAAACCCTTGGATCGATGAGAGCTCAGACGGTAACTCTAAAGACCAATTTGGAACATTCATGTTTTTAAAAGGCATAATAATTTGTAACAACTGCATTACTAATTCAATTTGCTAACGAAGAAAAGGGGGGCGTTTACCATGATAGAAGAAACGTCAACGCGATCTTTACGTGTGTGTGTTTTTTTTTTTTTTTTTTTGGGGAGGGGGTGAAGGTACGAATAGTTTGCAAAATAGTTCCAAGTTTAAGCCATAACGTGGATATGCCTCGTTTTATTGATGTCTTTTTTTATTGCAGAAACCAACGCCAACTAAACTCAGATCTAAATCATTTACATAATTATTATTATATGTTGACATAAATGCCTTTATTTTATTGCACTTGAAGTTTCTCAAAACGCATTACCGGTATACTATCCAAAGCTGCTGCACTTCTTACCAAGTAAGTTTTTATTACCATTATGACTAAACGTATACAGACCCTTTAAAGAAACCCGCTGATTATAGAGTTCGTATCAGTATCAGCCAGAAGAGATCGATCATACCATTCCTATCACTTTAAACCCTTGGATCGATGAGAGCTCAGACGGTAACTCGAAAGACCAATTTGGAACATTCTTGTTTTTAAACGGCATAATAATTTGTAACAACTGCATTAGGCCTACTAATTCAATTTGCAAACGAAGAAAAGGGGGCGTTTACCATGATAGAAGAAACGTCAACGCGATCTTTACGTGTGTGTTTTTTTTTTTGGGGGGGGGTGAAGCTACGAATAGTTTGGGTTAATCTAATCTTGATGTCATTAAATACAGACTTGATGAGTACCTCTAATAATTCAATTAAGCCCCATCAGTGTTTGTGCGTTTGCGGTAAGGTGTCCAGCTCTTCTATTCACGTCTTACAGACAAGGTGGTAAGTGGGTTTAAACGTCGTCACTAAAAGACGTGATACTCCTCGGTAGTGGGCTTGGTCAAGTTTGTTATCGGTGTCTTTGATCTACAGGTAAACCCCCCCGATTCAATTGCACAGCTTTCCACTTGTGTAAAAAGCTCGTGGGTACCACAAGACCACACTATCTGGTGAATGGATAGCAGGATATTGAATAGAGAACCAAGTGGCTTTTTAACGGATTAAGTAGACTGGGATGTTATAGAAATCGGCATCCTGTGTGAGCTGATATCGGCAATACAGATGCTGGTACGTAGTGCATGGTACATTCGGTTACCCAAGCCCCAGGGGAAGTTAGCTTTTTTTTCTAGGAAGTCAGCTTTCTGGTGGAAACAACGAAGCCAGGAGCAACAATTAGAAGGTTTTTTTTATAACACATTGTCACTCGAACACTATAGGTTGCATTACTTTAACCTATAGGCGTTTTGGAAACCCAGATAATTCCACGCCCAGTTTCCATTCCAGAACTGAGATATCCGTCCAAGTAATTTTTTTCATTCCAGCAATTACCCCAATTAAAAAAACCTCGTAGTTATTAATCTTAAATAAATGAATAAATACATCCCATTTTAAAACTCAAAATAAATCACAACTTCAAAAGAATCCAATAGATTGGAATCTGAACTCAGACCGCTATGTCGGGAAAAACATTATTTGTTAAGGGTAGTTATAGGCAAGTTAGAAGAATAACCGGAACTCAACTACAAAACCCTGAGGCACTTTACCATGATAAAGTGTGTACTAAAGTGAACACGATTCTGTCTAACCCATCCCACCCCATGTATCCTAAGTTTTTATTAAGTTGTCGGAGGGATCGCCTGTTGCAACGGAAAATTATAGAACACGACGCTATACAACAACTCGTTTGTCCCAACTGCAATTCACTTTAACAATGTTTTAAAGTAGCTATGCTATTCCGAGTCCTAAGTTTTATGTACTACCTCTTATGTAAACTTTCCTTGTATATAAATAACTTAGCAATCTTTTTAACCCTACCTTTTGTATATTTTTTATACTCATTGTCATTCACTCTTGTTTTCGTCGGTTTTATCCATCTGCCTTTTGTTTATTGAAATTTTTAGTGTTTTTTTTCTGTACTGTTTGAATCAAGGCCAGTTTCAATTTCCACAGTGTGGGATAATAAAGTTTTTATCTTATCTATAGTATCTAATCTTATGTGATGGATCTGTAGCCAAAGTTAGGAATGAGAATTTGACAGTTAGTATGTCGAGTCGTTGTCCGACTCGATAGTTAATGATACCGCATAATATCTCACTTCTTACGAGATTGAATGGAATTTGACTTCATTAATCACGAACGGTTTGAACAATCGGCTTCTCTCTCATTTTAACTTTCCGGGTTTAATGATTCCATTTGAAGAAGAAAAAAAACATTAACAAAATGGTTTGTTCTATATTCTCACAAATAATAAACGATCGTATTTTGTTCCAGGTTTTTATCTATATTAAGTTATAAACTAAAATAAATTGGCCAAGATGCATGGACAGACCACAGCAGAATGAAATTGGTACACAATACCATAGAAGCGGAATAATAAGCAGTGAGAGAATAACCACAAGTCAACCCACCAACATGTTCATATAACTCTACCAGACATTCCCTGAATGCTATTCAAAACTGACTTATTTTGGGCGCAGATATATATAAGCTCCCCGAGAATGCAGTTTTGTGCTCTTCATTATCAAGCCTCGACAAAGCAACTTCAACAATAGACAATTCCTACAGGAATGATCACCATCATAATGACATGATGGGATGGGTTGTGCCACGGCTAGCCCTCGGGAGGAGGATTGCTTAGCTAGATGAGCTGTCTTTCCAAACTTCGACATTTCAGCTAACTTGATCTGGCAGTCTCAAATCCCATGCGTGACACAGCTTTAAATTGCCCACCACAACACCCTAAACGCTTTCTAATCACACACTAATGATTCTCCTAAAAATGAGGCATTCCCAAGACACCGGGGAGGCAGGAGTTTCCCCAAGTGACCTGAAACCTCCATCTATTCATCAATTCTACAAAGAATAGAGCGAGTCCAGAGGAATTTCCCCCGGAGGAAAGCCTTGAAAGGGCGGGTGACACCGACGTCCAATAGCCAGAGCAATCCGATCGAAAACACCTTTGTCCCCAAATTGTACTGTGAAAGGTCCACTTTGGTGAAGTTATTATATCGATACTCAGTAAAGCGGCTTATCTAGGGGTTGGAGTGGGGGATGTGTCTTGTCTAGTATTCAACTGTTGGTTTGAATGGAGGAGTTGAGCCATGGTCCCTTCAAAGGTAACCATCTTTGACTGCTGCTTTCAACGGGAGGGTTGTGTTTTTGTAAGGGCACAAAGTAGGGTTAAGTAGCCGAACACCCCTATGTAGTGAATTAGTGTTGTTTTAGATGACACAATGGAAGGTTCTGAAATGGGTTTACCTCCCAGATGCGGGCCAGTGGTTTGTGGTTGGAGGAAGTGTATAGAGGAAGATGTGTGGATGCACTCAGAAAGCAGAGACATACAACCATTGTATAAAGTCCAAACCACTGTGTTAGTTGAATAAAGAATCCAATAAAGAACCAACCTTGTTTTGAATGTTGGTTAAAAGAAGACGCTTTCTTGACGAGGGATGAAAGCAGGAAAGATGGTCCACACAGAAAGCCAAGCCATAACGACCCGTCGTTGTTAAGTGATCACATTACACAAATACCCTCGTCCTATTGGAGACGAGCGTGGTAAACATGTTTTTATGCAAACATGATCAGCAAGCTTTCCAGTGGTACGATATTTTGCAGTTAAGGAATAAGACAAGGTATCAAGAAGATGTAAATGACAGCAAACTGGTTTTACACTAACCACAAAGAAAGGACCTTTCTCTAATAATCTAAAACACAGAGAAAATATAATTAGCTCTTGCATACGGCTTACCAACCAAAAAGACCTATATAAATTCAAACAAATGGCCTGACGTTTCGATTCGCAGACTCTTTCCTGTTTATATGTGTTGTGTTATCATTTAGCCTTCGAGAAAGACTATGCTAGGGTTGAAACGTCAGGCGATTAACTTATTTTTTGGAATCTAAAAAACTCAAAGATTTGGTTTTGTTAAAATGATTGCGTTAAATAAATTGACCATACTTTCTGCAAATGTTTCCTTTGTGTAAATATATCGTCCTGGGTTGCCTTAAGAAGCTATTGTGTCAAAAAGAGGAAAACGTAACATAACCATGAACAATAAATAACTTATAAAGCATATATAGTAAGATTTATGATAACACTACGACATGTAATCTCTTTTATGAGTTGTGGTGGTTCTGAAACGAATCGGATGGTGCAACAACTCAACGTTTCAATCAGTATGCTCTGATTGTCTTCAAGAGAAATATAAAGGCCTATAAACAAGTTATACAGGAACATTTGTGAGGACCTCAAAATACTGTTTCCAATACATTATTATGATTTCAGAGGGTAATATTTCTCTGGATGATTGGTACTAATGTGAACTATTAATCACTGTAGCCTACACTTTTAGATTGTATAAAACTAATTTTATTTATTTATTGATAACCAACAGCGATTAATCGCCACTAACATCATCAAACAAGAAATAAAATACATTAAAAACATTCAATAACATAAATATATATAACTATTTAAGAAACCATAAAAAGTAAAAATATATAACGACGCTAATATTATTTAGAATAATAAAAAAAATCGATAGGGCCTACTTATCAATCATGATTGTGTTTGGCCTCAAAATGTCCTCCTCATTAGGGTGATTCCTTGTTGATTTCTTACGGTTTGATATTGATATATAATGATAAATCAATTACTGATTATAGACGATTAATTCGGTTTCTGATATCTTTCTTTGTGTCACAGCCATCGACCTTATTTGAGTCTCAGAGAAAGGGGTTCCTTTAAAGAAATATAGAATTAAGGAAATTTTAAGGAGGCCCAATCTCAGAAAGCAACTCCTACATGTTACAATCATAACGTATACCTTGATATTATAACATAAATATATGATGAACAGAACTTAAATAAATGACAAAGAGAAAAGTCGACAGACAATCAGAAATAATTTACTCAACGTTCAAAAACCAAGCATTAATGCAATAGAAACCATTCCCTTGAAATAAACAGTTCAACATCAATCCTAAGGGATGAAATCATTCCTAAAGCAAAACCAACTTCCTCGGAAAAAACTCAACCTTCCCGTCAATTTGCGAAAAAAAACCTGGGGCTCGGGGGCTCGGTGACTGGTCGCCGGGGCGCGCCGGACACCTGCCTGCCCGTGAGCGCTGGGCTCGGTAGCACCGTCTTCCTCCGGTAGGGGCCGGAGAGACCAAGTCCGTAGAACGACGACGTTTGATTCGATGAATCACAATTTGCTTAGAGGTGGAGCTTAAGACAATTCTAGTGAAGGCATAGCACTTAGTATAAGGGACTTGGCAACATGTAAATGAAAAATCAATTCCGAACTCAATTCAATGTAATTCAGCATACCATATACACATAGCATACAGATCAATAGACAATGACGACTACTACTCGAAACGTTGAGCCAACACCTCTTCATATAATATTACTGAAAAGTGTACCTGTAATAATTGAATATCAAAATAAGAAGAAATGACAAATAAATAATCGAGGTGTAAGTCACTGCGTCACACACGCGCGCGCATCTGCTGCACGTCCAGAGCTTTTGCAAATTCTGGCACGTTTGTGTGTAATTTATTGCCCCCACCCCCCCCCCAAAAAAAACCTCCACAAAAACCCCCAAAACAATAACAACCACCCATTTCTTCGTTCAAAGGCATTTCTTAAGACAGAAACTGATAATTCTGAGTAGACCTTGAGTCTTTGAAGAACGTATGTAAAAGCCTAGTTCAATTATTCAACTTGTCTTGCATAAATCCTCAAACTAGCTCAATGCCTGGGCTCAGAGCTGTTTAAGCAGCAAAATTGCTTAGAAATTAATTTTCTGCTAAGCAAAAAAGAAGCAGGATACCAGTCATAAATAGTACATGTGCAGCGCTATTGTGGCTCCTGGTAACCTTATTCTGGTAAGCATGTTGTTATTATGCTTAGCTACTTTTTGTGTTAAAGCAGCTCTATGAAATTGGGCCCTGGAAATCAGAGGAGCCACTTTGTGTGAAGTGGGCGTGGCTTACAGTGGAATTATGTCACGGGAACATGGCCCAATTTCATGGCTCTGCTTACCGCAGAATTCTGCACTTATGGCTCATAGAAACATAAGCTTTTCAGGGCACCGTAAGTGCAGAATTCTTTGGTAAGCAGCGCCATGAAATTTGGCCCTGGTTCGAGTCATCCGATACAGGATTCGAACCGTCCTCTCGTCAGTAAGCAATAAAAAGTCAAACTTCGATGTAACATTACAAAATGAAAAATTATAATTTGTTCTCATTTTCTTCTTTTCCCTTCATATTATACAAACATAATGTGTTTTACATTTACAGTGGGGGGATTTGGGTACATTGTTTCAATTTAAATGAAAACCAGAGTTTAGAAAAAAATGTCCCTCTCGATCAATAAGGACAATAAATTAATATCTTAACAAAAGCGCAGCTTCTCATTGAGCACTATCAAGTTTTGAGTTTGAACTGAGTTGATATTTTGTCATCGCGTACACCAAATACTTCTTAGTAAGGTTATATATGGAAAGTAAAATAAACGTCCCTTATGTTTACTAACTAAAATACCTGATCAAAATATAAAAGGACAAATAAAAGGTAGGCCTACAATAATAACACCCAACGCCGTACCTTAACTAAAGAGAACAAGCTTACCACAACAGAAGCAGAAGTTTGATCAGAACATAACCAACAATTATTATACATATCTTGAACATACTGGTGGGTATCCCCCCAGCATTTCCAATGATGTACTCTATTGATTCAAAGAGAGTAAGCCAACCAGTTGTAACACTGAGTTTTGCGGATACCATGTAGTTGTCTTATTACGATAGAAATCTCAAATCTCCGTACAATGGATGACTGCATGAACTGCAGTCTATAATTATGATCACGGTCATGAGCTGGAACTTCAATCATCGACCGATGACGCTTTTCTTGGAACTGACTCTCGAGGATTTATGCTCTAAGATAAATTTTTAGTAAAATATAAGTAAGATTCACATAGCTGGAGAAAAATTCGTTTTATTAATTTTCCATCAAACAGCAAGGCAATTTGCTATCGTCACCAGTGTACACAACCTAATTGTTATGCACAGAGAGTAGCCATGCAGCGTATAATAAACGAAAGGTCGTGTCTTCTCGATCCCCGAACAATGGGCCTCCATCTCAGAAAACAACAGTCAATTTATCGCAATAAATTGCATATTATTCTCGATGAAGCATACTTTCTTTCGATAGCTGTAAAGTTTTCTCACACCAGACCGATTAAACATGAGACTACAGCAGCATGCTTGCATTTTGTGCTGGTATTACCTATCCGGTTTTAGGAGTACTTCTAAATGCGCCCGTGCGTGGTGAAAACAATACAGAAACAATCTATACCTCAATACGGACAGACACCATCGCTTCAGTGGCCAGTAAAGGGATACAACAGGTTTCTGTCTTGTAAAGATTGTGATTTATGGACCTTGACCAACGTACGGTAGCTGAGCTTGCTCAAAACTGAACTAAGTTCTAATGATGACCAAACTGGGGCGTCTGGTGGCTGTTTTGATCGCTGTCGTTTACATCACGGAGCCACACTGGCAAACATCTGTACCTTTTTTAGCCATACCTGCATGTTGCTAACTTCATTATCCAATTATCATTGGAGTGAACACGACTTATTACAGAACCCCTTTTAAAAACAATACGATATGGTGTACTTCATTGCAGACTTTATGATTGCCATCAAATTCATTACCATCTCTGCTTATACTAATATATCTACTTTTGACATACTTCATATGATGTGAACTTTTCAGGAGCAAATTTTTAAGTAGATTTTGACGGCTCTCTGGAGAATGAATAAAGCTTGAATGTATCTGGCGGTGTCATTGTATTTATTTGACTAAACATCCAACAGCACAATTAGCGCCAGTAACAGGAAAAAGCTCCGTTTTAGATGTGGGAGGAAAACCCCAATGGGGGAAAGCCACGCAATCAGAGTAAAACCCAATCCACATCCAAGGCTCCGGTCTGAGGTGGGATTCAAACCGGGGTCCACAGAGGTGAAAGGTAGGGAAAGAAACCACCGAGCCAACCCGATCCCAAAATTTAAATAATAAAAATAAAACAATTAGTAAATATTTTCCCTAATTACAACTTACTTGGTGTAGTACAAAGTTCATCTTTCCCCAAATCCAACAAATCGAATGATCACAAATCTCATTGGGCCCATATATTTGTTCAATACGGCTGTTAATCACAACACTGGACGTGACGAATATAGCATTATCAATGTCTAGTCAAATTGTAAGTCCAACTAAATCAAGCGAAATAAAAATAATTCATTTAGATAACCCGCATTGACTAAAAATCAAGAGAGAAATATTTGGTATTCATATTCAACTTCTGATTACACTTTGTAATAGGCTAGTTAAATAATAAAAGAACGGCCCATTAAAACAATGATATCCAGAAAAACTCTGCTTGTTAATAAAGTAAAGACAAATACTGGAGTTCATTGTTTTAAGTATAGCGTTATCAAAATGCTGATACGATATTGTACAAAAACAAGATAAATTTAACGAGCCATTGAAAAAGTTAACATTTTACCCTGTTTTGTAGACACCATCTTCATTCCCTTTGCAGATTTGAACTGCGGGTTATAAACAATTTCCTATTTAACTTCTCATTATCACGTATTAATGACCAGATCATGTCAATAATTGTTACTACAAATACAACATAACACGAAGTAATAAATAACTTAAAACTAAAATAATAAATTCATATATAGGCCTATTAGTCAGGAACAGGAATCCCACGAAAGCAAACCAGAGCGCATTAAAAACCCAATAAGTGGGTGTGCCAAACAAAAATAGAATAAAACAATATAAGTATAAATATTTAATTAAGCGTCCTCAGAAAAAAAATAAAAATATGTCTTGGCATGTATAATACTCAATAAGGGTCTATATTCACTAATATCTCCTGTATTACAAATCTAATATCAAATAATAAGGTTAAACGTGGAGAAGAACAGCAGTTCTTGAATACTAGATTTGAGGTTCGAATCCCAGCTATGACAATCATTGGACGTTTCGTCCAATCACAAAGATTTCAAATCGTCCCCTGCACAATATCAAAATTGGTTTATGTGTTTCCACACAGAACACTTGTTGTTTAGTGAACGGTCCTCATTAGCCACGGTAGCTCGACAATAATATTCAAATATTAAAAACACATACCCGCAAAATGATCATATCATTATAAAGTCAAAACATCCGGAGTGGATTTGGGTTTTGGTGTACATTTCTGATTAAACAAAGGGAAGGACAACCTACAAATATTCTGAATTTGCTCATATCAGGTATGACGTGCGCCTTTTACGCCCGCTCGATCATGGAATATTCATTCAACCTTCTGGTCGACCTGTTTATATAAGATGAAATTGGTGATATAAAAACAGGGAAGTTGGCAAGACTATGGATTAATTCCGACAGTTGATTCATATGTTATTATTTTTGTGAAGGGGGTTATAATTCATTTCCCCCAGGCAAATAATTAGAATATAATAAATAACAAATGGATAGCAGTTGAAATTCATATCGTGAAATGTGGGCAAGAATGAACAAAACGCCTGCTCATGGCATTAGCTTCATCAAATAAAACATAATTAATGTCTTGGAAATATAGCAGGTCAAGCAGAAAAACAACAGACGCAGTCACTAAAGTGGATCATGTATTTCTGTTTAGTCCTCACAGGGAACTAAAAGACAAATAATTATTAGAATAGGCCTATGGAATATCAAATTATTGTCCAATAATGCGGGAAGGCAGATAGTTTTCCGTCAGAACAAAAGAAAAGTAACCTACATGTGTATTAATATGAGAAAAACTTTCAAACTTATCATGCGCAGTGTTTCATTTAGTATCGAACCGCTTTGAAAAGTCAAACCATCCACTATGCTGCACGTTTTCTACAAATACAATGTGGATTTGAGTTGGGCGTATCCACTTTCTTTCGAACTTTGGTTTCAAACCCCTAAGTTTAGAGAACAAATAGAATAAACTACCGGGACATGTGTTTGGGCAAGAAAGGTTTTTCGTCATAAAAAAAAGAAAGCTCAAGCTTCAGAAAACAACGGTACACTGCGACAGCTGTTGGACAATTCCTATATAATAAAAACTGCGGATTTAACAAACAAATAATGTTAATGCAAGATGTTTGGCTGGCTGTCGGGTCATGAAATAAACTTGAGAAGTTAACAAATGGACTCGTATGCCTGAGGTTAAATGGAGTCAATCGTGCCAAGAATTTACGGTGACCCTTCTAAGTCTGAACGGTAAATACCACCAACGATAGACATTATACCATAGACCCATGAATGGAAAACAGTAGGGAACTGGGGAGCAGTTAGCCAAAAATTGCTCCAATTTGTGCTACTGCATTATCCTGTCAATGTATGACCCGCCTACACTACCAGCTCCAGGCGATGTTGTGGCTGTGGACTCACCGGGGCAAAGGCGGTCGGCGCCTGGTGTCACAAGCCCGGCGTTCCGGCCCGTCAATTTCTCGTATTGCTGGAAGATATTCGCACAATTCACAACAAGTAGCTTGTGAAGAAAGGACACGAAAACAAAGAAAAGGAACCAAGTGGAAGCCTCATCAGTCCGATTTAATAAATAATCCATCACGTTCTTATTTTGAAATACCAGTAAACTTTAAACTCAAAGAGGCGAGTGAAAGAGCGAGACCACAATAGGACTGCTCCATCACATTTCCTTTTCATATTACAGGAATTTTAAACAGACGCTCTACACAATTCCATTCACTTTCTATTTAGGAAACCAAAACAGACTGAGACAAAATACTACTACTCACAAGTTCAAATTGATCTTAACAACACGTGCTTGATTATTAAGTTTTAACCAAACTCCCAAACAGAATATCATTGTAATTGAACAACAACATTCTTGATGATTGTTTTCAACAGACAGGGTTGAGTAAAAAGTCCAAATGAACTCCAAAAACACCCCTGACCCTTTTGATATAAATCAAACCATTTTAGATCAAGAACGAGCATTTCATATGGTCATTGAACAACATTCTTGATGATCGTTTAGCAAAAGACAGGGTTGAGTAAAATAGTCCAAATGAACTCCCAAAACACCTTTGATCCTTTTGATATAAATCAAAACATTTTAGATCAAGAACGAGCATTTCACGTACACGTCCAAGATTGAAATGTTTTACTGCATGACATTAATATTTGTTTGTGACATATTCGACACCTTGTGTGACCTTTATAGCCAAGTTATTCCATTTTTAATATCAATCTTTATGCAGTTAAACATTTTAAACATCGATCCCTTCATCGGAACAATAATATTCCATATTCTTAGAACAGCCATCTTGTTTTTCGTAGAAAAATCCACAAAACCAAAATGAGGCTCAAAGCAAAACTAGTTTATTCTGGTCTCATTATGAAGAATTTCCAAAATTCCAAACCTTACATCAATAATCCAACATACTTCTACCAGTTACACCCCTATGTTCCGACACCCCTATGTTCCGACAACCTTGGTGTATTTTCCTATCTAACCCTAACCCTAACCCTAAGCTTAACCCTAACCCTAACCCTAACCCTAACCCTATGTAAATCATGAGGGGGTTGTCGGAACATAGGGTTGTCGGAATATAGGGTTGTCGGAATATAGAACAGTCACCACTTCTACCATACAACCAAATATTTCCATTGTGAAGAAGACGGCACTGCAGAATATCCAATAATAACTCAATGGCAACACAATATAGTAATATAACATCATCACCGACATATTGGCAGTCGGCGGGTTCTTTGATGGTAGTGATATCGTCTTGTTGCCGAATGGGTTGTTTTTCTTGTATTGGATACCGTGAGCCGAAAGGTGGAGGCATTAGAGCGAGCTAGCTACACACAGAGAAAAACAAACACATACTGGCGGTAGATAAGCTGAACGCCCCTTACTTGGGAACAATTTCCCACAATCCACGGTGGGAAGAGCAACGTTCAACGGTGGCGATTCGGTCAAGAAAGAGACGAACGGGAACAATGTACTAAAGTCTCCTCCATTAATACATTCATTATTATTATGGGCCAAACACTGTGGACAGTAAACATGAATCAACACTAGACTGCCACCAGCGCACACATCAGATTTAAACAACTTGAACAACCAAATATTTTAAGATTACAAACTAAGAATTTAAAACTGATTTTCAATGTTGGTACAAGCAATAATTACCTTGACTTATAGGAAACTCTGTGATGGTAATGATATCTTCTTTCATGAAGTGAAGAAAGATTATGCAAACAACAAAAACCTCTTTATGAATGCATGCCGGTTCAATCTACAGAGTCAAACAGTGCGCCAAAACAGTCCACGTGTGAACAGTATATTTCTTTGCTAAATTCTCCACTCGGAAACGAAATTTAAGATCTGGAGACACGTTTTCCTGAAAGAGTGGTGAGCGAGAAAAGTAATACCCCGATGTAAAGCAGAAAAATTAGCCGGGAAGAATTGACATAATAAGGATTGGGGACGAGGGTGATCGATAAAGAATGAGTTCATCGACTTCGTTGAGAATGTTTTCAGGAGACTGTGAGAACAGCTCTCCCCTGGAAACTCACACTGTCACGCTCTGTTGCTGCTACGCGTGGTAGGGACGGACCATTAGCGGAGATACCAAGTTCACAATGGCTATTCACTGAGATACCAAACTCACACAGGCTAATGAGAATAACCAACAGCTGACTCATTTATTTGTCATTAATTAGTGTGCAGCCGCTCATTCAAGTACTGCTAGCTGAAACAGCATTCTACTCGGCGATATTTAGTTGTGTTTCGTTACTTTTGTAAGCGCGATTTATCAAGGTTGCTTAATGCATGTTAATCTTCATCCCTTTAGGTATTCTAGAATCACAACGTACCGTTCCTGTAATACAATCCACGGCTTAAAAAATCCCCTAAAATCATGGGTGGCGAGTCGTTTCTTTCTTTTCTTTCTTGCGAATGACCGACAATTTGGGGTAAATTCCCCTCAGAGCTACGAATCCGATGCCGCGATTTGCCAAAGTACGATGTAAACTCAGGGACCTTTATACATCTCGGTAGAATTGTGGTCGATATGGGGGTACGGCGGGGGCCAGATGGTTGTAACATTACACCCATTAAATCTTACCTCTAAGTCTGAGATCGTTTTGTTAGCTCTACAATGCCTTGTAGAGAGTAGTGTTTCGTGATGGTTATTGTATATGCAACGTATAAGTCCCATCGGCCGTAGGATTTCCCATAATGCGTCCACACGACCGCTGCAGGAATTCGTCTGACGATATCGATCGAATCGCCGCCGTTGCAAACGGTTATTGTAACACTAGAAATTGGACACTGTGAAAATATGACCACAAACAGAAAAAAGTTGGGGAAAAAGGACGAGAATAGAAAAGGAAAAAAAGAAATGCTTGCCAGATTGATGGGTGGTTGGTTATTAGAGTTTGAATTGCTGCTGGGCGCGCAATTAGCGCGAATCGAGGGACTGTGTGAGATGTCCCCCCAACGTACCACAGTCAGTCGCAGTGGGGTCGAGCGATCGCTCGGTGGCTAGCGTGTCAACTTTCGCAGGGCCCCGGGGGTTAGAACTCCGAACAGCCCGGGTGGGGACTCACATTAAGTGGTCCAGCAGTAGTAGCAGCGTAGATTACCTTACCCCATGGTTTTATCCACCGCTATGCCGACTTTTCTGACAAATAAACCAAACAGCCCGAAGAGTTGTAGATCAAAATCAAACATGAGAACGACAGAACAATCATTAGCTAGTCAAGGTATCCATTGTAGTCACTTTCTGGCCGTGCACATTGATGGGTTGAAAATGTTGCTAGTTTGATTTCGGGGGACATATTTTTGACAGCCGAGTTCTGTGAAAGTTTTGTTTTGTTTTGTGCACGTGGAACTAAAGCAATAGCCCAAGTATTCACCGCAAGGTCGGCCGTTTTTAAATAAATCTAGGTCAGGCTGTGAATTGTAAATAAAATCAATCATTTTGACTCATTGAAATATAATCTTTATCGAACAATTATTCAATACAAATGTTTCCCGCCAATTCATTCTCAATTTTTCAATAGGCCTTGGTGATGTGGGCAAATCAATCCCTGCAGGGTAGACAAAACCATGGTGTCATATAGGCCAGTGCACTGTCTTTTTACTTCTCGATGCAAATGTAGGTTGTCTGCAAAGAACATTTTTTTCATTAACAAAAATAACTTTCAGACAACGTTTGAATTGATTTTAGCTGTGATAAACACTGGAAAAATAAGGGTCAAACTAAGAGGTAACTGTCGTAATCTAACATTATTAAGCCTTACTACTTTACAGTTTTTTTTAAATGTGAAATCCCCTCACTGGCAAACTATTGGGTCATGTAACTTGGGGCTATTATTTATACAGGCAACTTTGAGGCAACTTACTGAACTGCATGCAGAAGGAATACTTTGGTAGTACACAGGAAACGTTTTGAACAGTGTCTCAAACATTGCTTACATCTTAAGAAACATTTTTTTTCTCTGATCAGCTTTATGAAGTGCCCAGAGCTGATCCCAAACCACGAACTGGAAACCTCTTGAAAATCAGCATCAATTTCTCCCCCACTCGCCCACGAAACACTCAAACAAACAACCGGCATTCACGCAAATAAACACTGGGTAGTTCGCCGATGGCCAATGGAATAAGACCCGGTCGGCACGGTTGGATGTCATCTCGATATCACGGTCTGGAGGAAACGACCTGACTATCGCAATGTTTCCGCTTTCTATCCGCTACTGACACAAGCAAATGGTCTTCTCTTTATCTTCACCCAATAAGATACATTGCTCCTTCTCGTTTGATCAAAACACCGGAAGAAAGATGATCGTATCGACATTGATTGCAAAATGTTATTTGATTGAAGAAGAATTGGTGGATGTTTAATTTAGTTCCCCCCAGAGTAGATGTGTTTATGAGTAGATTATGGGTGTAAAGCTTCTCCATAAAGAACGGTATAAGGTCAATTTGAATGAGTAGAGATGTTGTCAGTCTCTTGTTCGCGACACGAGACGAGGGCAGGTAATATACATAATGTGACGCCACAGTATAACTTATTTAAGAAGACGAGAGACAATGACACGAATGACATAGATGTTCTTGTCTTTAACGTCAAGATATGTCATATAACATGACGTCATTTAGGCACTTTGAATCTCAAGGTGTCGTCTCATAAGAAAAGTACATGAGTTGTTATGTCAATGAGTTTATGACACCAATCAACCCCATGACGTCATATGAAAAAAACAACCAAACATCAAACTTCAAAAGCGAACGTTCTTGTGTCATAATGTAAAGCGGAATTACTGCGTGAAACGAGGTTAGCCGTAAATGGGTGACATATCATGTAGATTCCCATTCAAAAGAATAGAGGGTTAAGCTATATACCTTTACATTGATTCATAAAAAAGGTTGTTTATTTATTACATGACTATATAGGACTATTGACGAGTTAAATTGACATACGAGCAGCTCCAGGCTGGCGGGTGGTAGAGTCATAACGGAGTGAACACTTTGTAATGTTGCGTGACAATCACTGATCTTCAGTACAATAGAATCTATGAAATCGCATTGACAATAATAGGCCTAGACATTATGAATCCGTTTCAAATGATGGATGTTTGTCGGTTATGTATCTATACAATGCTTTAAAAGAAACCATCCACCGTAAATCAAATGTACACTTTTTTCTTTAACTCCATGAGGTTAGAAGTAATTTTCTAGACTGTAGATGGTAAAAACATCTTCTTTTAGTTGACTGACCGTGCGGTCAATGACATTTTGACTCGACACCACCCTGGGTGTTACTGACACATTGGCCCCGAGAAACACGTCCAATTTTCCCTCCAACTCGCTACATCCAAGAAGAAGGTAAAAAAACCCTTATAAGGGCTGTTAACACTGTGACACTCTCTTCACAGCCTGGGATCGTGTGCCTGACTGGCTTTTAGCTGCACTGTCACCTCCATCGAGTGTGAGATATTTGCCACATTTTACCACGTTTGAGCGCGCCCCCAACCCGCGAAGGCGACCCCGAGCGAGGGGCAAGCGTGTCCCGATAGACATTCTAGGTGGGTGTTGCCGAACGTTGGACCGGCGGGGATACCGGTGGCGCATGGTAGTTGGGGGATATTAGATCAAAGGTTGAGGGCGAAGTGAAGGCGATGTGAACCACAGACTTTGGCTGACAGAAGCGGTCTGTTTCAACTGAGTGCGAGGCCAAAGGCAGGAATTTCTAAGAAGTTTTTCAAGGCGTTTTTTGGAGTAAACAAAAACTGATTGACACTCTCCTTGATCCCGAAGACAAATTTGTAGATTTTTTTCTTTTCTTTTTTTCTGTTTCAGAGTACTGGAACTTGAAGCAAGCTGATATTTTAACATTATACAAATTCTCATTACAAACATGGACATGTCATTTACAATTAAATAAAATTGTTTCGGTTGTTTACTGTTAACCAATGTTAGCCACACTATGACTTAGGGTGTGTTCACACTCTTTGAATCAAGACAAAGTACACACACTGGCGAAATCATTGGTACTGGCATGCTTACATTTCGTCGAAAAATATCACTTCACAACAAAACCTGTGAAAGTGTACAATTATTTTGAACATGTCAATTCTGTTTCCTTTGATACGGTAAGATTGTAGAACACCATTCTATATGAAAACTTTAAAAAGTATGAACATTCTGTGAAAATAATGGTTCGGTTGAAAGATATTGCATACGTTTCAGGTTGAATTTCAAGAACGACTTTTGGGAGTTGCATAGAAAAAATTGGAATTAATTTCAAATGCTAGATAATCTATGATGAGATTTGTGGGAACAGCATGTTGGCTAAATATCTCTCAAACGAGTCGTGGTGTTACGGAGAGAACCAATGGTGTACTTGTTAAAGCCGACGTTTCGATCACTAAGCTCTGGTCGTCTTCAGGAATTTGCTTTCCAATATGCAAAGTCTTAACTTATTGTTCGAGATATCCATACGGTAACCGGAAGAGCTTTCCACATTGGACCATGTATCAATCATACGCTGGTAGGATACTGGCTCGTCAAATTAGTAACCAAAGATGAAAATTAAGGCAAAGCTCCATGGTAAAACCAACAGTCATGAGTGCAACAGTTCACAGATGGGTCTACGCAATGAGCAAGCTCTGGTCCATACATCGCTCCGGGGGACGATGTTACACACACACGGATCGTGCTCAACGCGACGTTCAATGAATTATCCATCAAGGGTCCAACATGGCGGCGAGATCACCAGCAAAGGACATAGGTTCATGGATACCCGTATCGTCAACACACGTTTATTGTTGTGTTTGTTTTCAGTGTATGCACACTGCGAAGTCCAGGGCGGGCTGTCCAGTACCTTGAGGATCATATAAGCGCTCTGTAATTGTTTAATTCGCCTGCCCTGCTGTGGGGGCGACACCTCACCGGTAGGGTGTTTGTTTGGGTTGGGTTCTTGTCAGAGGACCGCCAGAACTGGGATGGAGGGGGAGATGGTGTTAGTGGTGGCCCAGAGAAGACAACTAACTTTGAACTGACCACACGGACACAGACTGAACACCATGGTCTGACCACCTCCATGGTCTGACCACCACAGCATGATCATCCCTTGCTCTATGGTCTGACAAGGAATTTACTACACAAAAACCTACAATAACCCAACATGTAGTCAAAGTAGCATCCCATTGTTTTATGAGACTTTCTCAATCTGCAGCATCTCTATATTTCCTTTACCATTTGATATCATTGCAAAACTCTTTTCTCATGAATAATTCATTAATGCTTACGTCATGATTCGTTGAAGCAGAATAGAGCTATGTTAGCATACGCCATATCGCCTTCTGTATACTACATGTAGGCTTACACAGAAAAAAGCCATATTTGGAGTTATGCATTTATCACTTATCTTTTGCGTGCGAGGTGACACCATACTGTGTAACATTTGTGAACCATCAAAACTCATCTCAAAACGGCACGATCACAAATGAGAATGGCGACTAGCCTAAAACAACAACATCACTTCAATAAAATGAATCAACATTAACATATTGACCTCCTGCACCAACGTCACACGCGCGCTATCTGCGATCGCCATTTTGGGAATCAATGTCATCTGCGCACTACACTGTA
Source organism: Plazaster borealis (assembly GCA_021014325.1). NCBI lineage: Eukaryota > Metazoa > Echinodermata > Asteroidea > Forcipulatida > Labidiasteridae > Plazaster > Plazaster borealis. The sequence continues at coordinate 625,920 of CM037473.1, forward strand.
TAACACACGTGGACATTGACCCAAAGAATGATGCAACCAAGATTATTGTGATGATGACGTCAGGTGAATTGGGTCAATAGACAAAGAAAGTCAGACGTACCTTAATCTAGCCTCTCTACTTATAGATCGAGATTCATATACCATGTTAAAATGGTAATTTATAATTCAGTTGAAATCGTCACCTATCTCTAATACACTTAACTCTAAAACGTCCGGGTAAGAATTCACCCGAATCTGCCGTGGGGGCTGACCCATTTCTGGGTCAGTATGACCCGGAATCTGTGTCAAAATGACCCATCAGAAATGGGTCAAAAAGCCGCAGAATCCGAGTTGAATCCCACTTAACCATTTCTGGGTCAGCCTGACCCAGAAATGGGTCAGGCCCCTAGGACCTGGAATCCGGGTCAACTCTGACCCTGTAGTTTTTAGAGTGACCGTTGGATGTCCACATTGAGGCAATTTCGTCATTTTGGGAAAGTTTGATTATCACTGTCACTCAAGAGTTAACGGATTGAGACCTAATAATGTATCCCCAATGGGACAAATGAGTTCCAATCGGGATGAGAATATCCCAATTTGAGTAGTATTTTGTTATTGTGACCTGGGGAGTTTTCAGATTTAGAACCATTAATATCTACAAAGAGGAGGAATTAGCTCCCAAACTCCCATTGGGGTATAATTAATATTGCCCGGTCGGGATAGTTTAGTAGGCACCAATACGTTTCATAACTCCTGAGAGATACCTTCATTAATATCAGAGATCACATCTCGTTTTCAACACTGGAAAGATTAAGGTAACACCTGTACTATTTTCAGCCATCATAAAAAAAAGAAAACCAGTTGAGATTGTGGTGTCAGCAACCTTGAGGGCAGTCTAGCCATGATGTCTGTGTAGATGGCTTTATGCTACTCTGCTTTCTCATGTCAAGGAACGGTGGCCATTGTCTGGCATCAAACCTGGTATTGGTGAGGAATAATCCACGCCTCTGGGCTCAAGCTTTGTTCAAATTGTTCCAATGAGAGAACCGGTAAGTTTGGAGTTAAGGTCGACCTCTCAACGAACATGAAGGGGAGCTTGATGTTCTGTGTCTAGCCTAATTGATGATACGAGTCCCATGTTGGTATGGGAACTACTCAAATAGCACACAATCCGTGCGGCTGGTGGAAATATGGCCCCATCCCAATTACAGACAGAAAACTGTATCAGAGTAGGAGCATCACTTTGGGGGAAAACAACTTTCTTTTAATTATTGACTGTCATTTTGTCTGAACTTGTACGGAGATCTTGAAGTGCCATCCGACATGTTGAGATCCACAGATAACTTACTGAAGGATGATGACATCATAAACATAAGATGACGACATATTGAGATGGCCTATCTCGGGATGACGACATCCTGAAGTAAGATGTCGTCTTCCCGACATATTTCATCTTAGGATTTCGACATCATGAAAGTAACATGTCGAGACCCCGAAATAATTCATATTGGGATGATAACATCCTGAAAATGTCGAGAACCCAAGATTTATCTTAGGAAGACGACATTCTACTTTCAAGATGTCGTAATCCCGAGATAATTATCTCATGATGTCGTCATCTTACGTTTATGATGTCATCATCCTGCAGTAATCTCAGGATCTCAAACAAGTTGGATGGCACTTCCAGAACTCCGTAAACTCGAGTTAACATAATGATTGTCTAATAAGCATTGAACGCATATTGCCCCCCATAGTTTATCATGACGGTTGGTGTTTAAGCTGACATAAAATAGCTCCAGACAACTTAAACAAAATCAGATCCTTGTCAATCTGTCTGCCTGGTGTAGGCCACGACATGACAAAATCAGATCCTTGTCAATCTGTCTGCCTGGTGTAAGCCACTACATGACGAAATCAGATCCTTGTCAATCTGTCTGCCTGGTGTAGGCTACGACATGACAAAATCAGATCCTTGTCAATCTGTCTGCCTGGTGTAAGCCACTACATGACGAAATCAGATCCTTGTCAATCTGTCTGCCTGGTGTAGGCCACGACATGACAAAATCAGATCCTTGTCAATCTGTCTGCCTGGTGTAAGCCACTACATGACAAAATCAGATCCTTGTCAATCTGTCTGCCTGGTGTAAGTCACTACATGACAAAATCAGATCCTTGTCAATCTGTCTGCCTGGTGTAAGCCACTACATGACAAAATCAGATCCTTGTCAATCTGTTTGCCTGGTGTAAGCCACTAAATGACAAAATCAGATCCTTGTCAATCTGTCTGCCTGGTGTAAGCCACGACATGTCAAAATTAATATCGGTGCCTTGGTGCCTAAGTTCATCCCAAATAAATGATGTAACAAACACCAACTAGTATTGGACTAGATAGAGGCACTTGATGCATCCGAAAGCCACATCCGAAAACCGAATACGTCTATTTACGATTAGCTAATTTAAGACAATTTAATATTTCTTTATTTTATTTTAAATATTCAGACAATAAAAACATTCTGACTAGAAGTTGTCTAGGGAAGTCCAGAAGTTAAAAAGAAAACCAATCATCAAAATGAATGTGTCTTACACATTTTCACCATAATCATCAGTAGTCTCATAGAAGTCACATACCGAAACCATGGAGGAAGAAACCAAAGACACATACAATATAATAGTTGTATGCATGGAATTCATTTTTAAAAACTCAGTCTGTGTTTTATCAATATGGCGCTGTATATTCACATCATCAGATAGCTGGTAGGCGTACCTTCACTTAGGCGCCAAAAAGATACAACAATGTAATGGTGCTACGCTCAAATGCGACGCTTCAATCTGCCTTTACGCGGTATTATTTTTCTAAACACCTAAATAAACCACAATTTAAGAATTTTTAAACAAGCGATTTTGAGATAAAAATAATGAAAACAAGTACGCAACATTTTGGCGTTTTGTTGCAGACAGACGGTAACAACAAAATAGCTTTATAAGTTCTTGCAAATTATGTTTTTAAACTGCAAACATACCCAGAATGCATTGTAACCGCATTTTGTGGTCACTAGCTCAACACAACGTATCAGTTGCGTTGCCGCTGTTGCTACAATGGTTTGCTTTATTAAAAACAAAATCGTAGTTTTTTCTTGATAACCAGATAAGGGAAATTGAACCGAATTAAGAGTGAGACGTGACTAAGGTTATCCGACCACAACGATTAATACTCAAATTCCTAAGAGGCATAAAATGAGATACTTATATTTGTCAATTTATAACGAGTGTTTGAAGGTAAGGATTGGAATGGTACCTTAAAGGCTTTTAATTGCTAGATTTCACACGTCAGAATAGAAAGCATTCCTAACACCATCGATCAACTTCTCTGTATACAGATCAAAGGGCAAGCCGCTGGTTTGAGGTTTAACAAAAACATTACAATGAAAGAACAGGGGGGCCAGAATTCTACGTCCCCCAACCCATCAGAAGATCCATTACAGACAGAGAGTCAAGGTATTGCTAACACTTCACGAGACCGTGTAGGTGTGAGGACCGACACCTCCTCTCGATACCCCGGGATTTCGATCTATAAGACGGTAAGATCATCTTCCCGCGGCTCGCTGAAAGAGAAGGCTGTGGCTCTCCATTCTCTAGTTGATTGAATACATGTATACTGTCTGATAGAGTCGAGGGAAGAGTAGGGTTGAGCGGACCTAGGATTTGGTCGTTGAGGGCGTGGAGAGGAACACGGTGCAAATATAGCTTGTTTCATTTTAAATCATGTCATTAACCAAATGATTAATTCAATGATGACTCAATGTCAACGATTGCGTTACGAATCAAAGTGAATTTGAACTTAAATTACGACGAGAAGTCTTTCGCAATAGGAAGTGGGGAAACCATTATATATCCTAATCCTACACATGCTAATGTCATGTCTACTTCCTACCCGACCGTCGTGATAGCACTTTCGTTAATAGTCGATAATGACTTTGTTAACAGCGAAATATATAGGGCCTACATTATCAGTTATGTTTCATTGAGCAAACATCAAATGCGAGAAACAATTTATTCTGAACTGTTTCGGTTTGTGTCCGTGCCGTTCCAGAAAGTTACACACATTCCATGCTATGCCCTTGTTTTTTGTGTGAACAAGAACAACGAGGCGCCTCCGCGGGGCAAGCGAAGCGTCCTGCCCGTTATGTATTGGGGTATTGCACGGTGTCATGCAGACTGTCTTGTTTATGCACATTGCACACTCTTAGCATAGGATATCAATTTGGGTTGGTGTCTTACATGTTCAAGACAGATTTCACCCCCAACTCACGGCCGGCTTTTGTACCCAAGGGAGAAAGACTTCTCTCTGAGGGCGGGCACCCAAAGCCTCTTTTGTCCACGGTGTTGCAAGAAGGTAACCGAGAACTGGTTGTTAAACCTTGGGGGTATATGGGGTCACATTTCACCAAACACAGACGTGTTACTCTCCCCACTTGCAACTTATTTAGCGTCTCCAGTTTTCAGTTCAACTTTTTGTGAAAGAAAAGACACTTGGAGCTGTCTTTTGTTGGTAGCAAATCCTGAGTGCATAAAAGCACGTCTAAAGCCCGCGCTAGGGTCGATTTATCACGACGGTATGACAAGTGAGTTTGAGCTGAATTGTCGTCTATCACCCATAAACGACTGTAATATATCACAGCCCCGGGGGCTAAGTTAATAAGTCAAACGAAACATCACCAAACAACACACAAAAGTGCAGTATGAATGACTGGCCCCGAAAACATAGCACTGGGGGACTAGACTTTGAACTAGTCGTTGGGCGAGTTATTGCACACTGTTCAAGTCGTGTTTGATCACGAGAGACTTGAGCAAGTCTACGGGCGACTGCAAACTTGTGAAATGCATTGTTTCAGGGTTACAATGACTATGGGGAATACGGGGCCGATTTCAATCCATAGTACGCACATAGATACAAGCGACGTACATACATTAAAGACAGTGGAATGTATACGAGCAAGTTCAGGTGACGACCTTTCGTCTATTTATTTGCGATTTAAATCACGCATGCGTAGTATGTTTTTCGCTGAGACGCGTCTAGTTGATCGACTAGTAAATTTTGTTGAGAAGACGATAGGATCAACGTAAATTGTTTGGAACGTTAAATTCATTATTATTTTTTTGAAGAAAAAAAATTATGTACTTTATACTACTAATAAATTAACTCGCTGCAAAGATTAGTTATTGTCATATTGGAACAAAACCCACCGTTATCGTTAAACTACTTATTAATTGTGACACTTCGCGAGTCGACGAGAATAAACAGTGCTCCGTGGCTAGGTTGATCTAGTTGGACTAGCTAGTCTAACCACGCAGCATTTGACTGACATCTAGATCGACTAGGGTTAAGTCTAGTCGGCTCTGATTATACACACCAGCCTCTCATTACTCGATTCACTTCCCATCATACTGCCGCCATGTTTGTCTTGTTCCTTGTTTTTTAACACTGGTTATAAATACTCATTCTAAATAGGGACAGACTACTTTCCCTTAATAATAACCCGACCTCTACATCAGCAGAATAAACAGTATTGTAGTGGTGTCTAAGGAAGTCTGATTACAATGGCAGATTCTGGTTCCCGATGCCTGTCTCAAGAGCTAATGTATTTGATACTTATTTGTAACTTGAAAAAAAGAAATAGCTGTTGCAAATTGCTTACCAACCGAAATGAGCAGTGGTCAAAATTTGCAAAAAATAGTGATGGCATCACGTTTCCAGCCAAACTAGCTAGCAGAGTGCTCTCTCAAGGACTAACAAAGGTTATTTCTTACACATAGTTTATGCTCATATTGATCTCATCTCACAGGATATAAAGTTGCTATCTTCTGATGAACTACCCGTCAACCCTAATGGCCTCATTTGCTTGAATTAGAATGTGATATCCAGACATGTATATTCAATGTAATTAATCTCATATTTCATGACCGGTCCAAAGAGTCAATAAAAGAAATGAAAAATCACCAGCAACTAGAAAATATGTATCTTTTATTTGCATTTATTATCTAGCTCTTTACGTGTGTAATAGGGTTAGAGTCAACAACCTAGCTTTCCCTTACGGGTTAAAACATGACCATAAATACAGTATTGTCAAATTTGGGCAATGCGTGTCATTGCACCTTCCCATATGAATAGCCCATAGAATTGCAAAGAGCTTCTTGTTCACAGTTAAACCCTACCACAATCTATTTATGGATGTACGTGAACGGTTACATGTAGTTTCGCCTCTCTCTAAAAGGCTCTGAAATTGTAAGCTTTTGTAAGTAGGATTTGCAAGGGGTTCAACACTTGAACTTTTTTGAAACACTCGACACAAGAGAGAAAAAGCTGTGTAATGTCATATCATATCACAAGGGAACTCAAGCATGGGAAAGTTAAAGCCAACGCTCACACAAGCCAACCGACCGTCGATCACAGTTCTCTTTGTATGGTATCGTTTTCACTGCTTGCCAAAAACCACTGATTATCAACACCTGAATTTCAAAGCCAAACTTATTAAAGCATCAAATTGTGCAGGTACTTTCCATTCAGTTCTTATATTGCGGGAATTCAAGTCCACTTTCTATAGATATTTTTCTAGGTGCAAGGTTGACTGCACCAGCCGTCTGAAAGTGTTCTTGTTGTCACAAAAGACGACTACACGTTCAGATTTCCACGTCATTCAAATGCATACAAGAAAATATCTGTTGCATTTGGTTGTTTTTTTATATATATTTGTGCATCGATCCTTTTGCTTACCGACGACTGATTCATGTATGTAGTAATCTGAGGTCATGCTACCGTGTTTTAACGTGCAAAGTTTTGTTACACAGTGATGTTTGGCTCTGATTTTGTCTCTTAGTAACTGTGATACGAGTGTAAAATATGAAAGTCACAAAAAGACAGATCGATTTGTAAACATAACCAACTCGTAAAACGATTCACATTTGGTAAGATAGCCGATGTTATTCCTGTATAAATTAAAATGGTTCACAATTTCTTGTTTTCAAAGACTGAACGTAAACATATATAGTACAGTGCCATTGATTTTACAATGTATCACAGAAACAGCTAGGTGTACAGTCACGTTTTATCAGAACTCAACTAATGATATTAGGATGTTTCAAGTGGCACATTCACGGAGCATGTGAGGCAAGGAGAGTAGGGAAACCACACCTATCGGAACTCTCACATCATCCAGAAGCTGATGCAGAAGTTATCTTTACGTCACTCATAGAGAACAATGACCCCCTTCCGGACCAACCCTAACCCTGGTCTAGATTCCACCCGTGCCCCCTCCATATAGGTACGCCACTGGATTAAACAAAAACTGTTCACAATAAATCTCCTGATGTTGTGACTGTATTCTTAACATTTATGAAAATAATCAAACTTTGAATGAGTAAAATGTTGTCCCACGATTCCTCACCCCCGTCATCAAACATCGTGTTACTTTGAGAGCATCTCACAACCATCTTGAAGATGCAGTGCCGCAGCCCATCACTCTATAATTTTTTCCACAGACCTTTGAGAAATACAACTCGTTCACAATAACCATTGGCTCTATCGATCTGCACGGTACATGAAAACGTTGTGGCTGATGATTAGTTGTCTTCATCCACAAAAGCCCAATGGGAACCCCCTCCCCGTTCAGAACCCTTGTGCCCACAATTAGATCGGGAAAATGCACACATAACCCCCCCCCCCCACCATGGTGTCACTGTCCCCCTTGCCCCCTCCCTATATGAACATTTCTAGTTTCCCCCATCGAACCCCCTGACATGAATGTAGTGTAACTGAATTAGTAATCGTTATAGAGCGAGTCATTAGGCTTCAATACAAGGTATCAATGCCATCCAACGGTCTCGCTATCAATGGGAGTAGAGGGTTCAAATCAAGGTAAAACTCTCCATTGAGATAGTTTATGACCTCCAGCTCTACCTAGATCCAGAGATGATACACAAAAGAGTAGACTATTTTACCAGGCACAACCAGTTTTTGACGTTTTTGTTCATGTAGTCTCACCCAGTTATATCTATAACAATGTGTTCATGCTTGCATTGATACAAAGAAATTACACCAGTGCATTTCTCTTTATCAGCGATGGCGTGCAAAAAGAACGCCCTCAACCGGCCGCTCTGAAGTCGTTGCTACGTACCTGACTATGGATCTTTTCGAAAGCGCTGCTTCAGCTTTGGCTCCGGCTTGAGGCTTTGTCAGTTATTTTGAAACGTGCACTTTTTGATACGGGGCTTCAAACAGGCGGACGAAGCCTGAGCCAGAGCCTGAGCCAGAGCCAGAGCCAGAGCCAGAGCCCAAGCCGTGGATTTGAAAAGGGTCCGTATACTGCAACAGACAACTGCTCTATGCCGACGGGATTGATGACATCAGCAGGTGCCTTACAATCATTCCAACCCTCTTCATTCCCCCCAAAACTCTCTTCATTCCCCCAGCCCTCCAAATCCCCCAAAACAAAAACACACAAACAAACAAACAAACAAACAAACAAACAAACAAACAAACAAACAAACAAACAAACAAACAAACAAACAAACAAACAAACAAACAAACCCCGCAACAAAATAAATAAATAAATAAATAAATAAATAAATAAGTTAATAACCGGAAACGGAAAACAGAAGAGGTTGCCCGGTGTATCAGTTCACGGTTACAAAGAAATACACTTGGCAGTTTACCTTATAGTTGCCGCGGAAGCTATAGAGGCGTAGCCCCCGCTGAGTGCAAGCACGTGGCGCGGTCCATCAGCTGTTCACCCAGCCAATTTCACGGTTAAGTGATCATCTTCGGGTATCCGACTTTTCAATTTTGACACATGAGGCGGAGTATTTGATCTTTTAAAAGGGCCATTTATACAATTTTGAATAATATTGTTTACATTTCTGGCTAGAAAGTGAAGATTGAAGGTCTTAGGGTTATTGATGTGACATCAGTGGATAAAGTAAACTGAATTTATAATGTGGATCTGTGACTGAATTCTGTATCAAATTAACGGTTTGTTCGCACCGTTCTTATACAACCAAAATTAAAAACACATTTCGAAACACTAAATTTCCATTCAGTATTGGGTAAGTCTGATTGACTCAGGAATTCCAAGGTGTACAAATTTCCCCCAATAGAGCATAAACCCCTTGATTAAATCATCTTCTATTAACATAAACAATAAATAAAACACTTTTTCTATCGATGAATGTGTTCGAAATATTCCACCCGAAGGCCTGCTGCGAGTAAAGACGATAAATGGGGCGCTTACATAGCCCAATCCCGAATACGTTCAATGCATGTCATTTACATACACCAGTTCCCGAACCTACATTCGATGAGTATATTCAGAATGATAATAATGACCGGTTTGAATCAGAGAAGGACATCTGACCCATAAGTTTGAATAAATCTACAAATCATTCTGCATTTATGATGAGTGCGATGAATGTGACAATTTCAATGTTTTTAAAACTATTTGTCCATTTACACACACAATGTATTTGATTTTACACTCAAGTGAGGTTATCTTATATAAAAATATTAATGTAAATGGCATAACAATAGTACTGAAAAGGGGCTTATAAGAGAAATGCAAACGGAAACTCCAGTTTGTATTGGCCAGAAGTGCCTCCTAGAACAAATGGTGCCCCTTGTGCTCCCTAAAATGTTACCCTAGTTCCGGTGCTGCCAAAAACGCGAAACAATAACGTGTAATTATCATGACACCTGTAAATAACTAAGGGAAAATAGGAGCAAAAAAAAATCAATTTGGATTCAGGCGTTGGAACATGACATAAAAATAGGTAAAACCTTGCACAGGAGAGATATAAAATAAAGAGGAAGGGGTTACGACTAAAATAGGTTTGGTGCCACAGCTGGTACATGAAATCATAGCCTGCTAGCGACAAAAGGTGAAGTAAAGGGAACATACTGGTGTACAAAAGAAATTAATTTATGTAGGCCCCGACAAAATGTGAAAGACAACAAGAGATTGGAGGAAAATACAAGAAAACAGGAGAAAAACGGGGTTAAACTTTCAATTGACTAGAATGGCCTGGAAGGAATTGTAACGGGGCTTTACGCCGGGAAACCTCAATTAGCATATAGATGAGAATGATTCGTCGTCCGTGTGCGAGTCGAAGGGGTAGGCCAATGGGGCTCAAAGTGACTTACCCACGGTATGAGAAAACACAGCAGGTATCCAAACATCACTCTCTCCGTAAAGATAATTATTAAGCAGGTTTCTAACAGCAAGGTCACTAAAGCTCCGCTATTTTCCCGTCCAATCTTTATGAATGTGAAATACAGCAGTACTATCATTTTCAATCAATAACTTAGACGTTTTCCACCAAATACGAAGTACGTTTCTGTTTGAGTGATCCAAACTTTAGCTATAGGCCTATTAGATGTAATTATTGCATTGGACAAAACTTAATCTAGAATCGAACCCAAGACCAATCAGGATGTCCGTGCTGCTCAATCACCGACCTATGATAAGAGTACAAGCTCGATTTTTGTATATACTTAGCAGGTAGGTTGACCAAAAACAGTGGTAAATTAACGAACATGACTTGGTGGTTGACGTTGGGGGCCGGGGGGGGGGTGGTTCACAACCCTCCTGGGAAAAATTAGTCCATATAACACTAACTACTTTGCCTGTTGGTTACAACCAACAAACTGTAACAATTTGGGGACAAAAATGAATGGCTCTTATACTTGTACCTTGGCATTGTTATTAATTCCCTATCATTATTTGGGTCATTTGAAATATTCCCAGCTCCGTATGAGTGGACAGCGAGCCTCGTATGTGTCAAACTTATGTTTTCTCCATGCACGATGCTGCAACACATCTACTCACTATATCATGTAGGCCTATTAGCAACATTTACCCAAGCTCACATGTAATTCGAGCCACCCACAAACCAAGGCTTAGCTACGTCCCAAAGGAGGTCAAAGGTCAGGTGATGATTTAATGTTAAGTTTTGTGGTTAAGTTTAATAGGCGCAGGGCAAACAATTAATTTAAAAAAAATCAATTAACAATTAATTAATCAACCAGTCTGCTATCTCATAATGAGGGTTCAGACATCCCAACAAGCTTTTTAAAACTGCAACTAGCCTGCTATCTCATGAGGGTTCAGACATCCTTACAAGCTTTTGAAAACTGCAACCAGCCTGCTATCTCATGAGGGTTCAGACATCCCAACAAGCTTTTGAAAACTGCAACCAGCCTGCTATCTCATGAGGGTTCAGACATCCCAACAAGCTTTTAAAAACTGCAACAGCCTGCTATCTCATGAGGGTTCAGACATTCAAACAAGCTTTTGAAAACCGCAACCAGCCTGCTATCTCATGAGGGTTCAGACAACCCAACAAGCCTTTGAAAACTGCAACCAGCCTGCTATCTCCTATGAGGGTTCAGACATTCCAACAAGCTTTTGAAAACTGCAACCAGCCTGCTATCTCATGAGGGTTCAGACATCCCAACAAGCTTTTGAAAACTGCAACCAGCCTGCTATCTCATGAGGGTTCAGACATCCCAACAAGCTTTTGAAAACTGCAACCAGCCTGCTATCTCATGAGGGTTCAGACATCCCACCAAGCATTTGAAAACTGCAACCAGCCTGTTATCTCCAACGAGGGTTCAGACATCCCAACAAGCTTTTGAAAACTGCAACCAGCCTGCTATCTCATGAGGGTTCAGACATCCCAACAAGCTTTTGAAAACTGCAACCAGCCTGTTATCTCCAATGAGGGTTCAGACATCCCACCAAGCTTTTGAAAACTGCAACCAGCCTGCTATCTCATGAGGGTTCAGACATCCCAACAAGCTTTTGAAAACTGCAACCAGCCTGCTATCTCATGAGGGTTCAGACATCCCAACAAGCTTTTGGGAACTGCAACCAGCCTGCTATCTCATGAGGGTTCAGACATTCCAACAAGCTTTTGAAAGCTGCAACTAGCCTGCTATCTCCTCTCCTATGAGGGTTCAGACATCCCAACAAGCTTTTGAAAACTGCAACCAGCCTGCTATCTCATGAGGGTTAAGACATCCCAACAAGCTTTTGAAAACTGCAACCAGCCTGCTATCTCTTGAGGGTTCAGACATCCCACCAAGCTTTTGAAAGCTGCAACTAGCCTGCTATCTCATGAGGGTTCAGACATCCCACCAAGCTTTTGAAAACTGCAACCAGCCTGCTATCTCATGAGGGTTCAGACATCCCACCAAGCTTTTGAAAACTGCAACCAGCCTGCTCTCTCATGAGGGTTCAGACATCCCTACAAGCTTTTGAAAACTGCAACCAGCCTGCTATCTCATGAGGGTTCAGACATCCCAATAAGCTTTTGAAAACTGCAACCAGCCTGTTATCTCCAATGAGGGTTCAGACATCCCACCAAGCTTTTGAAAACTGCAACCAGCCTGCTATCTCATGAGGGTTCAGACATCCCAACAAGCTTTTGAAAACTGCAACCAGCCTGCTATCTCATGAGGGTTCAGACATCCCAACAAGCTTTTGAAAACTGCAACCAGCCTGCTATCTCATGAGGGTTCAGACATCCCACCAAGCTTTTGAAAGCTGCAACCAGCCTGCTATCTCATGAGGGTTCAGACATTCCACCAAGCTTTTGAAAACTGCAACCAGCCTGCTATCTCATGAGGGTTCAGACATCCCAACAAGCTTTTGAAAACTGCAACCAGCCTGTTATCTCATGAGGGTTCAGACATCCCAACAAGCTTTTGAAAACTGCAACCAGCCTGCTATCTCATGAGGGTTCAGACATCCCAACAAGCTTCTGAAAACTGCAACCAGCCTGCTATCTCATGAGGGTTCAGACATCCCAACAAGCTTTTGAAAACTGCAACCAGCCTGCTATCTCATGAAGGTTCAGACATCCCACCAAGCTTTTGAAAACTGCAACCAGCCTGCTATCTCATGAGGGTTCAGACATTCCAACAAGCTTTTGAAAACTGCAACCAGCCTGCTATCTCATGAGGGTTCAGACATCCCAACAAGCTTTTGAAAACTGCAACCAGCCTGCTATCTCATGAGGGCTCAGACATCCCACCAAGCTTTTGAAAACTGCAACCAGCCTGCTATCTCATGAGGGTTCAGACATCCCAACAAGCTTTTGAAAACTGCAACCAGCCTGCTATCTCATGAGGGTTCAGACATCCCACCAAGCTTTTGAAAGCTGCAACCAGCCTGCTATCTCATGAGGGTTCAGACATTCCAACAAGCTTTTGAAAACTGCAACCAGCCTGCTATCTCATGAGGGTTCAGACATCCCAACAAGCTTTTGAAAACTGCAACCAGCCTGCTATCTCATGAGGGTTCAGACATCCCAACAAGCTTTTGAAAACTGCAACCAGCCTGCTATCTCATGAGGGTTCAGACGTCCCAACAAGCTTTTGAAAACTGCAACCAGCCTGTTATCTCCAATGAGGGTTCAGACATCCCCACAAGCTTTTGAAAACTGCAACCAGCCTGCTATCTCATGAGGGTTCAGACATTCCAACAAGCTTTTGAAAACTGCAACCAGCTTGTTATCTCATGAGGGTTCAGACATTCCAACACGTTTTTGAGAAGTGTTTGTGCTAGTTGAGCATCTTTAGCTATGTCTAATACTTTAGTGTCACTGTGGACCTTTGTAAAAGAGAAGCTGCACTGATCTAGCAATAGCCAATAAACCACAGTCAGTGCTTCAATAATGGTTTTAGAATGGATAAAGATATCACATCGTTTGCTTCTAATACACATTTTGTTTTACCGTCATTATCATTATTGGTGAGCGGCTCCGGCTTCAGCAATTTTTCAAATCGTGCACTTTCGGTACGGAGCTTCAAACAGGCAAGCGGAGACTGAGCTGAGGGTTGTTGGAATGTCCATTGCACATTGATATGAACGGAAGCTAAGAAGGATGGATCGATATCAAACAGGTCCATACATTAAAACTATATACAGGCCTTTTTCGCTATCTAGTTGAAGTTTTTCATATCAAATTTAATTCAATTCAATTCAAAACTCATATTTATTTTCATACCAAAGGAAGACGTTGCGATTATAATATGTTATGTATTATAAATACAAGAAAATCATCGAAAAGGTGTAATGCGAAATGAGTATTAAGGCATCTTCTTGAAGCCGAGGATTGTGGTGAGATGCCTGGCATAGATGGACAGGCACAAGACATGAACAAGAACAAGAACACACCAACAGACAGTGGATCAAGACAGAACCAAAACATAGAAACATAAAGATAAACAAGAATCAAATAGGCCTATAATGGTCAACAAAATTATGCTGAAAACCACTTGAGAGGTTAACTACGTTAGATATTGGGAGTTAAAGGCTCTAATATATGCAGGTTTGAATATCCACTTTACGAAACTCATATTAAAATATAAATCACTTGGTGAGTTCCAAATAATGATTTCGTAAGAACAGTGTTGGGTTTTGTACCTTCTACTGGACACTGGGTACCACGCCAGACATGAATTCATATATGATACAATAACGCTAAGCCAAAGCGCATGGGAGCATTACCTGTTTGAATATTCCACAAGATACACCCCCCCCCCAAAAAAAAAAAAAAAAAAACAACCTAAAAAAACAAACAAACAAACAAACAAACAAACAAAAAAACAACAACAACAACACCCCCAAACATCCCCCCACAACTCCACTATTATTGTTTGAGAAGGGGGGAAACAAAAACAAAAACGGAAAAACTGAGCGTTTTTGGGGCATCGGCACCGCTATTAATTTTATTTTAACCAGGTAGCCTATGTCGTGAATTTCCAATTTAACCTAATTCTCTACACTACACTTTCTTTTTCTATCTCTTCTGTGTAGCCCTCACCTCGAGTAACCCTTTGTGCCTTAAAAAATATATATATATAGGCCTATATATAAAAAACAAACAAAAAAACCCAACACAATGAAAAATTGCAGGACCTTTGGTCGATAATTTATTTTACTTTTAAATTAGCCGAACAGCACAGTTTCTTTAACCTACTTAAAACCAGGAAGTTCAACGCACTCGATTAAGTTTTGTGCTAACAATAACACTCAGCAACTGTCATTGTCAAGATGACAATACAAGATGAAACTAGACTCCCAAAGCTGTTTGTTTGAAAGAAGCGATAAGTACACAATAGGGATGTATACTGCTATTCACAGTATCATAACAATAACATTGCTGTAAAAATATATATGTAAAGGATGATAGCGTGAAGTGCTACAATGTTTAGGTTTGGAGAGCGGGAAAATTATAACGGAGAGGTTCTGCCATGGTGTCACGCGCCGGGGATTACGAGCATTCGCTCTGGCAGTTTTTGCCCACTGCGCCCGGTGAAACGTAAACACACGTAGATCAGTAACTGGCATAAAACCCCGATAGACAGCTAATAGTGCGTTCAGCGCACTGGAGTCTTGCCTCGCGCAAACTACATCGAAAAAACAACGTCAATCGCCGGCTAATGGAAGAAATCAAGTTCCCCATGAACAGGTCTACATCGGTCATGAATGGGGAATCATCCCCAAGTCTATTGTCGTCGTAAAAAAAGGCATTTTCCCCTTTCTGCCATTCTCAGCGGGATGAAGCACATGATTTCACGCAGTGAGTGCAGATGGTGGATCTACTCTATGCATAGTGAAATTCACCACTACACTGCCGCCGGCTTGCCTGCGGGACGTGAGGACAGGAAGAGAAAAACCGGAGTAAGGGACAGTTTTTTTCATGCAAACGCAAAATGTCCCATTACCGATTACCATCACATCTACATGGGGCATTTACATACATAAAGGGTATAAATGCAGCGTGGTTTATACGCATAGAAATCTGCAGTCCAGGGAGAATTGTGGCAAAGCCGGCCGGCCCACTGCTCCGCAGTTAACGGCTTACAGTCTCGCTACGTTAATGGAACGCGGTTTGGGAAGCCGCGGGGCCAGCACGGCGTCTGTCCGTATCCCCGACTCATCGCAACATTGCATCTAGACCCATGATAACGACATTGATAGGCCAATCCGTAGACCTCTCTATGTATTATCCAAGAATAACTCATCGTTGTGAAAGATCAAGCGTTTATACAAACTCAATAATACAAAACATCACCACAAACATGTCACTGTAATAACATCTTGTAACAATCTAAGATAGGTTCACCGATGTGAATTATGGGGGTGGGGTGGTACAGACTGCTGATTACCCAGCCTCGTTTTGGTCACGTGGCTTGCAGGTAAACAAAACCCCAAAATACAAGATGACTTCGCCGTTATGAATGGGTACCGGTATAGCTTCAAAAAAAAGATGAACCACAGGCCTTTTACACAGTTTGCAAGAGATCAATGGCCAGCCACTAGCCACTCCAACGAGACAGTAATAAACAGCCAGCCAGTTTCAACAGCCACTCCTGTTATGCAGTCAGCCAATCACCGCCCAGCAAGCTTTCCAAAGAAGGGCCATCCATCCGTACCATGAGCTAGCTAGCAGACAGTCTACAGCCAGCCAAAGGCTAGGTGACCAGTCCAGCTAGCCAGCCATAGCCTAGATGACCAGTCCAGCTAGCCAGCCAAAGTCTAGGTTACCAGCCAGCTAGTCATGTCAGCATAGGCTAGGTTTAAATCCAGCTAGCCAGAGCCATAGCCTAGATAACCAGTCCAGCTAGCCAGCCATAGCCTAGGTTACCAGTCCAGCTAGCCATGCCAGCATGGTTACAAGTCCAGCTAGCCATGCCAGCATAGGCGAGGTTACAAGTCCAGCTAGCCAGTAATCGGCAAGGTGAACAGTCCAGCCAGCCTGCATTGGGCTAGATGACCATCAGTCCAGCTAGCCAGCCATAGCCTAGGTTACCCGTTCAGCCAGCATGACATAGACATAGTGACCAGTCCAGCTAGCCAGCCATCGGCCAGCGACCAGTCCAGCCAGCCAGGGATAGGCTAGGTTGCCATACAAGTCCAGCCAGCCAGCCAGCCATAGACTAGATGACCAGTCAAGCTAGCCAGCCATAAACTAGGTTACCCGTTCAGCCAGCATGACATAGACAAAGTGACCAGTCTAGCCAACCTACCATATAGGCAAGATGACCATTTCAGCTAGCCATAGGCAAGATGACCAGTCCAGCTAGCCAGCCATAACCTATGTGACCAGTCCAGCTAGCAGCTAGCCTGCCATTTAACACATTATCGAGAAACCATCGAGAAACCAACCTGATCAAACAATCCTACAAGTACAAGTCATCAAGTTCACCAGACACTCATGGCGAACCAAATATCATTGGAACTACAAACAACCGGACATACAGCCCATCAGAACTGCATCAGAACTGCAGTCCATAAAAGATAGTAAAAAGGGACCAGCCTGTTCGAGGGCGCATAACAATAAAAACACCACTAAGAAAATTACATAAGAACAAGTTCAGCAAAAATACACCAGTAAAAAAATAAGCAAAATTGAAATCAAATGCCTGAAGTCGAAAAAAGGTGCATGAACACCACAATACTGTATCTAAAGAGATACAAACTTACATACAAAGGCATGTAAAATGCTATTGATTATTCATCAATCCGAGGCGAAACTGTTGTCGTAAAAGTCAAAGTTTTTAAAAATCATTCATACAAATTTCCATTTTGTCGAGATACGATTCTCATCGAATTTGGTTTAGTTGACACGACGCCTACATTGATCTGTAAAGTTTAAATTTATCAAGAAATGTTAAAAAGACCGCGAAACAAAAATGTTCAAGTTATGGATTCTCAACAAATTGACAATCCTAAAACCCAAAAGCTTCGGCTTACTACACAAATGACGGATCCATACGTTTGTGGCTGATCAGTCTTCCACAAATTAAAAACCTGCCAGTGTCTACTGCATGCACCCCCGTCTTCCCATTGTTTCTCCCCGGAAAGTAAAGTACTGAATTCACATCTGGGCGTTTCATTCTCAGATATTTTTGTCTATTCATTTGCTAAACCGTTAAAGAGACTCCAGTCATGTCATTCCATTCGATTTATGGCTATTCCAGCTCATGCGTTAAATGAAATCCTTTCTTGTTCTGAATAATGGGCAGTTTGTGAAACAATACAAACGTTCACATCAAATAATTAGGCCTACAATTTTTTTAAAGTAGGGTGATTTTTGTAAAGACGGTTTCTAGCTAATTAATATCCTTTATGTAGTTTACCATAACTGCGCATTTAACATGACCATCAAAAGGCCAAATGAGTGTTTTTATATTATTATTCATTGATTATGTGGTTCCATTTTAGGGGTATATGCTAGACATCGCAGACGCTGATGAACAGGAAAAAATCCCCAAAGAAAATACTCCTCAAATAAATTCAAAATGATAGTTAAGGTCTGTCATATAGGCTTCAATGAATGATGGTATGCTGGAACTGTAAAATGAGTCAAATAAGTGTTTATGTTGGGATGCAAGGGTGACTAATCATTCCGGAGTAGACAAGGAATTGCCAACGAGAGGACAAGAGAGCGGACTGCCCTTCGAAGGTGTTACCGTTGCTTGCGCCGCGGCCCCCGGTTAACAAGTTTCCCCCGAGTGTTGAAGCCGACAGAACAAACCCGTTAAATTCTCCACAATGTAGTCTTACTGAACCATACAAATGAAGGACGCCCCATAACAATACAAATTATAAATTAAGAATACAGATCTTTAAAAAACGAAGGATGTTTTGAGGTTTTGTCCTGAGGGCACGGAGTTGACAAAAAAATGATTTGAAAGCGACTGGTCATCTAAGCAATTTAGCAGGACAACTCGTCAAAACCATGATTTATTGACTGTTTTGTCGGTGTGACATTTTATTGAAACTCCCTTCAAACCATTTTTAAACCAACGGTCGGTGTTTTGTCAGAAGTTTTTAAACATTGAAGCATTTAAAATAGTTCATCTGAAAAAAGTGACAATTTAATGACGGGATAAAATATCTCTGTGAAACCGCAAAGGTTGAAATAGACTCATATCAAGAGGTCGCAATCTTGCTTTTGTTAGGCTAAGGTTTAAAGGTAAGGTTCCTTAAAAAGAAATGGGTATTAAATATCACTGCCAATACAGGGAACCTAAGAAAGAGTTCCTTAATTCCATAGTTTAAGATTTTAGTAATATTTCCTCATTTTTGTATACAATTTTATGTGAAATTGAGCAAAATCGTGTAAACACATTAAATAATTATTATCTAGAGCACCTTATTAAGATGAAACTTTAAAATTATATTTTGAGATTTTTGATAATTGATCTTAGTTTTGCTTTTCTAAATGCAGGAATGTACATCACTGCATACTCGATGCTTTACGAGTCCGGTATCACACATTGTTAAGACCAGATTTTACATAAGAAAGAAAAACACACCATTTGTTGCGAGACTCCATCAGCCCAGTCAGGGCTGGGTGGTAGCGAATACGTCCCCTTATTTCGGCCATTCTTACAGCATCTAAACAATACCTACACATTTTAGTCACTCACCATCATCTATCTGATATTTTACATATCCTAGCTACCTGGTACATATTTGTTTGGTTTTGACGGAATAATCTGTTTTGTTTTTAGGTCAAATTATTCCTCCGTGTGGTTATAGTGTTGGGCACCGAGACGCCATTCCTCGCTATGTTTGTACGGATCATGTCAACGCATACTAATCAAACTTGGTATTCATAACAAGAACTCACGCTAGCAAAATGTAAACATGTTGTGGAATGAATTACATTCGTCACAATGACTGTGAGGTGAGATACAGGTGATCTACTGCCCCCCCCCCGCCCCACCACCACCAGCATGATGACGAAGAGAGATTGACACAAAATGGAAACCATGACCATTGTCTCTCAATAACAACTCTTCACTTCAGCTCAATTTGACATAATACGGAATGACATCGAGTTCTTGGTCAGACAACTCATTGTGTTTTACAAGAAAATAATCGTGCGTCATACGCAGCGCCAAATATGGTAATTGCACAAGGGGGTGCACGATTTGTTTCCTGGGGGGGGGGGGCACTTCTGGTCAAATAAAACTTAAACTAGCCCCTTTTCAGCGCTCTTGTTATGCCACTCTCTATTTTTTCAACAAGATAATCTGACGTGAATGCAAAAAGAAATACCTTGTCTGCGTGTACATGGAAAAATAGTTTTAAAAACATTGAAATTATCACAATACAGCTTATAAAACGTAACATTTTACTCAAGTAACTTTTCAAATGGGGGGGGGGGGGACACACATCAACTGGGGCGGGGGGGGGGCACGTGCCCCCTTTAGTTACGCCACTGATCATTCCTCAACTGGAGATGTTGTTTACTATTTCATACAAATGAAGTAAGATATGTAAATTCCGCACCTTGGACGCAATTATTTTACAGAAATACCGACTGAGGTCACGAAGCGACAAATATAGACCAAACAAGATCCCAAAATATCATACCAGCGGCGGCATCGCCTTGCCGGCACCGCCTCGCCAGCATTCAAGAGAACAATCGCAAGTCCAGCTCGGTATGTAACATGAGCTATTTCTAAGGTAGTTAGGTCTTTTTCTCGTGGGTTCAGTGAGATGTTGACGGTGTTTTTTGTCAGTGATTCAATACACACATGGCCTCCCTCTGGGCCAAAGAATAGCTGACTTCCAGACAGTTTCTCGTTGCCGAGTTATGTTTGTTTCCAGCTTGTTATGAGGGCTGTTTTATTTGTTGTTCGCCAACTTTTTGCGGAGCATTTCTTTGGTACATCGGCTCTAGACAAAACACAGTCAGGAATTCATTTATCTGCCGTGAGTCAGAGCACGGCGCGTGTATTCCGTGTCCAGTAAACATGCATGTGGGTGGTTCCTGGATCAAAACAATATCACTAAGCCCACTAGAGGGCGCTTGCTAGTCACATCTGGAGATATTTGATATTTAGGTGCGTGTCTGCGAATGAATGAGAAAGCATAACTCATTAATAACAAAATCTATCAGAATGTAATGAAGCTGTTTAAAGAAATTACGCAGAGCAAAAGTACATTCACCAGCGAAATATGTACTGCCAGTGCCGATAGCAGTAAATGAAGAAATACGTTAATTGTTACATAAACTACCATTAGGCTACTTTCACACACAAAAAAGTCTACAGCTGAGAGAGGCGGGAGGGTAATTTACAACCTAACATAACAAGATCTTCTGAATTTCCCCAAGGCACATGCATAGGTGTAACAGTTTAAGAACAAGCGACCGTTCACCACCACCAAGCACACACTCAATTTCAAAAAGACCCGTTTCCACCTGACAAAATCTCAATGACACCCTTACTGAAATACTTTACAAAATTGCCGGCATTCCCGTCTTTTAAATCCCACTACAATCTCCGCTAACATCCTGGGCAGATTGTTCATTGTTTGGCAGTCCGGCATAGATTACAACTTCAATTATTTCCACTTTGTATAACAAAAGCAATGAGAGCGCCACAAGATAATTCCCTCATTGCAGATATTAAACAATTGATAATCTTCGGGAGTGAGTATTCTGCTTGATGTACGCCCTAGCTCATTAAAACTACCTGGAACAATTAACAAACACAATAGCCCACAAAGACACTAATTACTAGTCCTGCTACTATCTAGGCTACTGCAGTCTAGAATGATGTAATAAAAAAGAAGCTTGTCCCATGTGGTTTAAATCCACGTGCCAGATTTCCTGTTTGAAATAACGGGTTTTCAGCTCGTGAGCGAGTCGGTGCTGAAGTGAGATCTAAAGACGTAAATACGATGTAATCCAGGCAATGTAACATGTGCCACCTGTTACTATGAGTTGGTTTGTCTTCTTCAGTCCATAGGTAACTGCGATTATCTTATGTGTTTATGCAAATTAACTCTTGATTGCATATCACACGTGCGGCTTAAATTACTTTTTTTTCTCATAATGCAACTTTCTGGAAGTCGCAAACCAATCATAAAAGAACATATTATCATTAATGATGTGAAACTTTTTTCTCACGGTTGAAAAATGAACGTTTTATATATTTTTTACAGTCTCATCTATTGAGTTATGTAATGCGTAGCATACACAGAAGAATCATGTAACAAAGCACAGAGTTGGTTATTATTGGGGAAAATAAAAGGGAGTCAATCAATAAGCTCACTCATTGTAAAGTTCACGCCATTACCAGTCCTCCAGAGAAACACCTGCATCCAAAATACTGCCAGAGTCTAGGAAATAGCATTGACAGATCTAATATGTGACTGTTGCTTTATATCGATTGCCGCAATGATTGAAATAAAATTGAAATTAACGAGCACAAAAAAATGACAAAACTTATCATTTTTGTCTTTGCTTTCACTAAAATGAGATGATCGAACTTTACGAAGCTTTTATTGTTTGGTTGACTTTTAAGTGTCTTTTAAAAGCTGTTGACGAGATGCTTTATGGCGAACATGGATGGATGTTCATTGAGAGTATGATATACTGAAATGTTGGCTTCGGTTTCTGACTAGAGCTGCCATCGTCCGCCATTTTGAATCGCAGTGACCAACGTTCATAGCACTTTATTCAAAACGGCCGATGAAACTTGGCAGCACGGGTTAATTCCTGCTTTCATTTACCATTCACTGGCGTTTAATATCATAATATCTTTTGTTGTTATGACTCCATAATGTACAGTCGTCTCCATTTCTTAATCTCTCCTGCCAGATGTTCCCTTTACATCTATTCGGATTTAGCATCTCTATATACTAAGGGGATTGTGCAGATTAAACTCCGAGACTGTTTAAGACCATTCATAAAGCTGGCTAAGCTTACAGAGACTCTGGGCCGTAAGAAGGTGTTTCAAGCCGGTATACAAGTCACAATGAACCAGTGCAACCACCAGTCGTGATGTCTACTGCAAGAACCAGTTTTATTATCCAAAAAGCAACGAGACACTTTGACATCTGTCAGATATACAGCGGAATATTGTGCATTGTCAATGCGTGTATGGTTTTATATATAATAATATAAATACTTGATGTTATAAAGAGTGCATTAATTTAATCTTCAAGGTTTTAAGAAACTTTATCTGAAAGCACCCGTTTGGTGTAAGTTTCACACGTAAGTGATCACACGTTTTGATTTGAGAAATATTTTACATGTTTTGTTTATTTTGTTGATGTAAGTACAGCTTCTTTTCATAATGTATCGTGAAAATGGCAATTTTTCATTTTGTGACAAAAATGACACATCTTTGTTTAATTTATACCCTCTACCCTCATTTTCATTGGAGCACACTGGAAACTCACATATAACGAGATAAATAAATTGACTTGAAATGAATTGAGTTAAATCTTTCAAATGAAAGACCAACATGGCAGCATTACGGTTAAAGGCAAACGGAAAAATAAGGAATGAAATTCCAAACGGAAGATTTTACAATTGCAGCATAATCTCTCTCTAAACAAACCTGGTCACGACACTACCCTCGTCATGGTCCTTGCACGCAATAGCAATAAGGGGCAGACTTTTTATTATTTCATGTCGGTTGCGACAAACTGAATCCTCCAAACAAAGATGGCTGCTATTGTGATCGGCCGTCGATTTCACCAAACTCTTCCTAACTTAGGATTAATCCTAGGCAATGCTAAGAGATAGGACTAGTCTTAAGTTAGGACCAGTACTTAAGACTAGTCCTATCTCTTAGCATTGCCTAGGATTAATCCTAATTTAGAGTTTGGTGAAATCGACGGCTGGTCAATTATTTATTCGATCTCGAGGACAAAAAGAGTTCATTTGAACAGTAAAATCACAATAAAATCACTGTCTCCAAAAAAGGCCGGGACTAATAAACTGAACCGCAAAGCTGGGAATACATGATACCTTATGTACATTTTTTATCCTCCAAATAGTTTTATCTGATAACCAGCATAAACGTTTGTTACTCCTTCAACACACACACACAAGCTGTAAAAACTAATAAAAACACCCCACAGCAAACCCAAAAATACACACACAGACACACAGCCCCCGGTCATTGTGTTAGATACAATAATGTATAATGCCAATGTATATGCTATTACTTCAATTTGTATTGATGGTGTTTCATCTTATTTCAAATAAAATGATAATTAATAATGGTTCAGTCATCAACTTTTTCTCTCTCTTTTTCCTCTCTGAGAATCAAGCGAGCATTTCAAGCAGTAATAATGTTTGTATTAAGTTGATCTTCCAGATGCTTCTCTAATAACTCTAAATGACCAAGTTATTATCTTTACAGCATAAAGAGCATCACATACTGCCTCGCAAAGGATGACCTATCACAACCTAGTGTTATTTCAATATCTAACATGAAGCACGCTCAAATCATCAGTCTTTTTCAATCAAAGCGCAGCGTAGAGTCAAGCGCAACAACCGCCGGTAACATTAGGCGAATCTAACACCTCGTAGCCCCTCCAATAGCTGTTTTATCATCAATAATTCAAGACACTGACGTGGTGAAGATACGCTCCAATGAAGTATTCCATGTGCTTTGGCTTCAAGACTCAAATATTGTGCTCAGATTTATTTCAAGACTACGTCTTATGCCTGCTTGTTTATCTTATCCTTTTTTGGGGGAAAATCACAGATAAAACCGTTTCGAATTTGACATTAAACACGAGTAGGCCTAAGCTTGAATAAATTGTATTATTAACTTATTATTAAACACTATCTGTTATTGATCGAGGAAGCAATTCGATTAAAAGAAACTTTTACATTTCATTACTATTTATAATAAATTTGTGATTAAATTAAAATACAATTTTACAATTTCTTGCTACAACCCTCAAGACAACAAATACATTCTTCGTTTGCCATAAAACATCAAAGGGTTTTCACATTATGTAGTCAGCCTGAGGGAAAAACAAAAGGACAAAACTCAAAACAAATTCCCATCCGAAAACAAGCCTCTCTGATCTATACGGCAAAAAGATCACACCATAAATAATGTATAGACTGAATCGTGGAAGAAAGCAAGAAAACAAACAAACAGCGAGGAAAACAGATATAAAATAAAAAGCCTTCATGGAAACAACATCTGCTGAAGACGTTATGAACCAC
Organism: Plazaster borealis; assembly: GCA_021014325.1. NCBI lineage: Eukaryota > Metazoa > Echinodermata > Asteroidea > Forcipulatida > Labidiasteridae > Plazaster > Plazaster borealis. Next base: position 650,958 of record CM037473.1, read on the forward strand.
TAAGTCTTTCTAGAACTGCATCCAACGTCATTCTCCTGACCACATCTCATCCAACACAAACAAACAAATAAAGTAATAATTGCTAAATAATACAAATATGGTTTACACAATGTGGTATGAGAAGGATAGCAGGATTATCTTTATTTTGAAGTGGCTACAACACGGATTCGCAAATGACATTTCCATTCAAACTATCAACCATGTTTCTATAGAAAAACAACATTACCCGCTCAGCTCTGAAGTGGACAACACTGATGTGGTTAACAGATATTGGTGTAGCCTACTCGGAAACTAAATGTCAAAATGCAATGTTTAAAGGACATCAGTGCATCATAAGATTAGGGACGACTACGTACAGACCAATCCTAGGTTTAATGATACCAACTTAAACCCATGACAATATAATTATAATCAGGTTTATTGAGAAAACTGTGCAAAACGGTTATTTCGTAATGATTGGCGTGCAGCGGAACTAGTTCTTCAAGACATTGTTCGACCATCGCTTTCAGATTAATTCGCACTGTACATTTCATATTGATACGACGGTAACACAACAGTCAATTTAAGAAATTTAAACAAGTTTATCAATAAGAGGACACAATAATTATCTTTGTCATTGATAACATTTGATCTTGTAGTTCTTGCCTGTTCGACACAAACCAATGTACGGTATAGTAACATCTCTCCATACACGTTTCTTCTTTCACTGGTCTTGGTGGCCATTCATGTAGTCTTTTAAACAATAATGTATTTATCCTTCTTTTTTATCCTAAGATCCGTTCATGTTTTTTAAAAAGAGATGACTAAAATAAATACGTATAGTACAAACAGCACCCACCCCCTCCGATCAACAACATTACTTTACAATTATATTACAATTTTCAACCTTTTTTTGGATAATGGTTGTTTGAATAACTGTACAACAATCTCAATTCTGCTGCTACATCAATCTGATGGAATATATTATTATGAGTTCTATTTGTGAATTGTACTTAAATCCCAGCTATCTTTACCATGTCTATCATATATTCTTAAATCTACAGTTTCTAGTAGACATAGTGATTTATCATTTGGAAAGTAGTGCTTAATTTTAGTCAGCGAGTCTGCCGAAAGGTGATTGATATTTGAGCTTAATAGTGCTACTGTAGTAGAGACTAATCAATCAAAACACATAAGCACTCAACCATGACCAACAGTCACCATCAATCTGTACAGATGGTCATCTTGAGATGTGCACCCAAGCATGACGGTCACATCAACTAGCTACTTTCCCGTAAACAAACCCCCAAAATACTCCATAAAACAAAAACAATTATCTAAAACAACAAAGGAAACAGACACTGTAATGATTTCTTCTCAAGGCATTTCAATAATAATAAACAACAACAGAAACTGAATCAACAACTGCAACAACAGAGTACGGTGTGGTGGTATCAGATTGGTCCCTTCTGCACCAATAGTTTCAAACTGAAATAGCTTAAACATTCAGTCAACATGACGTTAGTAGTAGTACCAACAAAAGCTATATGATATAATTACATTTGGGTGATATTATGTGTGTTTTTTGTCTTCGAAAATAAAATCACTTTTGCTTGACAGTTATCTGTTGTCTGAATAGTGGATAAATATCAGGAGCTCATCTGGACATCGTTCTAAACTAGGCAAAGTAAACAAAAATAGCATGATTCATGTAACACATTATCTTCACTCTCAACAACTAATTTAGTACATGACTTGTGTTCGAAATTCCCGCCATGTCAATTTGGTACGAGTACCATACAAAATGTTACCACTGGAAGATATCACCTTCGACATTCGCTGACTGGAAAAAAGGGAAGAAAAAAAGAAAGTTTTTGTGTTTCAATTAGGCCATTACAGATTATCTTCTCATTAGTCTCTTGATAGACGAATAAGAAAATTAAACAATCACGGCGTAAAATGCAACTTCCTATCCTATAACCCTCTGATATGCAAGATTGACTTAGAGGTGTGTGTGAGATTTACATGGACAGATGGAAAATTAGCTTCTTGAGGTTCGGACAATGTAAGTGTAGAGAGGACGATGCAGTCCAGCTGAGCCTGGCAGGTCGGTCTTCCTCTATGTACGGTGAAACCACCAAGCCCGGGGCAGTGTAACAAGTCAGTAGGTAGTAGTAGGGGTAGAAACAGAAGGGTTATACCGGGGGTATCAGAGTGAATCGCGCTACGGTCTGATGACGGCAACCTCGATGCGACAGGGACGACACCAGGATTAGTGGGGGATCTACACTGGAGCTAGCTTCAGGAGGATGGGAGAAGGAGCTGATGAAGGCTACAGCTATAGTCAGCGTGTCTGTCACTCGGTGTTAATGCAAGCGCAATATGAGTGTCTTTGGCTATGACTCTGGCTTACACAGAAATATTGGAGTGTATGACATAACCAAAGTTGCAACGTACCCACAAATCTTGCTATGCAAAACACGTTACCAGCCAAATAATTATGAGCTGCATGTACATGTATATTATTTGCGACTGGTTGTCTATTTGTTGCTTATCAACACATATTTATACGGAGCTACAGCTTTGAGATTGGACACAATAAATGTGCGTTCACTATTATACGATCGGAAATTGTTACCAACAAAAAACACAGAAGTTATTTTCATTTCTAGACCCAATTACGAAAAAGTGGTTTCTATATATAAACCACCACTATTTGTATTATTATTATGATAGATTTCTGATAATGAAACTAAGGAGCAACCCGTAGGTTTGGAGATACCTATCAAGACAAGATAATTGACTATTCAAATCTCAGTCTTAGATGTAGGAGGAAAACCTCAACTGGGGAAAAACCCCACAGTCAGGTAGGGACTGACGCAAGGCGCTGCTTCTATTGTTTTAACTGCGATTTAACTTGATTCAAATGTAATACATCTCATTACTGATAAAGACCATTTTTGTAAATGTTTGTCGAAGGTAAAACAAAGGGATAGATAAGACAAACTTCATGTGATTAAAAAATAACAATAAAATAAAAGATACAAATGAAATAAATAGGAAATGGAAAGAAAACAATCTTATACAGTGCGACAGAAGAATGTTATTCCCTTTCTCAAAGGTTTTCAAATGTCATGAATTCCAAACGAAATGTAATTATAAGCTTTTCAATAAATACAAATTGAAAACCGTAATTTTGGAACAGGTTTCGTTTAAATGAATACATCAGACACACCATACGTAGAGGAAAATCAATCTTTGATATTTTACTTACTAAGGTTTTTCAGATTTAAAGAAAAACTTATACAAACCGTAGTGAATAACTGTATTTTCTGTTTATGTTGAAAAGGGTGAAATGTAAAATATCCAGTCAGTACCGTTTTAAATACGACCACATCAAAATATAATTTAAAATGCCTCCATTTCAGACAGCTTTTTTCCTCAGCATGATTGGAGCTCTAATTAAGCTTTTATATCAAAAAACCAGCACTGACCTATTTCGGATAATTACCGAACCTCCAATCCAAGAGTAACCAGAACATCGAAAGGTTTGAAAAATTGATAATGAGCGACAAATTAAAAGTTCAAGTTCGACAACAAAGCTTACATTTTGATGACGAGAGTTTTTGAAACATACAAAAACGGCATCCACTAAAACGTAGAATCGATTTGCAACATTCAAAAGAAATAACAAAATTTCTAACGAAACACAAAACACTTGTTTTATAACGTTTCCATCTAAATAAGTACTCAACTTATTTGATGAATTTTTAACAGGTTCGTTGTACAGGTATGTCGTTAAGTGAAAACTAGAGAACTTGAATAGATGCACTTAAAAAAAAAAAAAGGAAAAACGATTTATCATTACAAATTTGTATGACCTTTTCTGGTAGTTCCATGACGAAGAAGAAACAAATAAAAATACGGTCAGATGATTGGATCAAAGTAAAGTCACAGAACTCAAATGAGAATCACTTGCAATGAACCACACACTAAAATAAAAATCAATGCATCACGATGAAGGGAAATAATAAAGAGACGTTACAGATAAAGCTGACATAAATAAGTTATAAAGTAGGAACAACAAAAACAAATCACTGCAAACATAGCAATGGACATTGATGGAAATAAGGTGAATTTTGTCTTGATCATTATTCATGTTAAAGATAGATCTGGGTGCACGGGAGACAAACTATAATCTAGTTGAGCTAGATGTTTCTCAGCAGTTGTGATAATCCGATCCAAGTTGCCAATAATCTGCAGCTTCCTGTACCATAAAGAACGATTTACATGTATAAATATCTTACAATAATAAATACAAATGCCATTTCCTCTCTGCAAATAAGCAGTGACAGCTATTGAATTAAGGGACGAAGCCTAAATTAAAGTTGACTTCATGTCCCGGGAGAATCTTTGCCATCGAGGTGTCAACGATCGCACTAATTTGTGGCCAGAAAATGCTTGGAAAACGCAGGGAGGCAGAAGCAGCAGATACAACGAGAGAGGGAGTTCAAAAAAAAGTTTCTCGGCAAGATACGGCCCGGAGGGAAACCATAGCAACCAAAATAAGGAATGCCGTTATTTTTCTTTCTCCTGCCGAGGGATCCCGAGGGATTTGCCGATTTCAGATGCAATCAGAAAAGCAACTGGATTCCCAAGGGTGATTCCCCTTATTTCCCTTTGTCGTGTAAACACCGCTCAATGGCCTGCCGGCAGTGGCTTCATGCATTATTCAACGATCTCGCACCCAGTGAAGGTTTGAATAATTGATGATGGAAAGAGCTGTAGAGAGACGGATGCCGGTCCCGAGGGGCGACCCTCACCGGGGCTGGAAATAGCGTCTTCTGACTGTAAATTACCTCCACTTTAAAAACCCAATGAGGGGTAAATGTTGGAGGAGATTGCAGCGTTATTATCAGTGAGTGACGGTAACTGTGGTAGATCCACACACAGGATGGACATGATGATAGAAAGAGTCATCAAAGGAGACATGGGTAGAAGCTGTCCACGGTGAAGGAGAGAGGACGGGAAAAAAAGACCACCCGTCCCAGATGGGACATAGGAATTCTACGCCAGATGTTATCGGTCCACCACCGTCACTTTATCTTCAGTTTTTTTTATACTCTTATCTGGTCTCTCTGTATGGTATTTAGAGCTAAATCTTGTTTAGATTCTGGTTACACTACATAAATGGTTTAGAGGGTTCTGATCTATTATTCAAATGGATCATCAGTTATCTTTGCCAAGTACGCCTTGACTGTCTTATCAAGAGAAAGCTCTTAGATTTTAAGCACATGTTAACTCTCTTGTGTATAGCAAATCAAAACATCTGCAATCATATTAAGACTGCAGTTTTGGACAAGCCCGTGAACAAAATAAAAACAAAAATAACATAATCTTAATAACTTTAAAAAGGAAAACAAAATAAATATTTAACCATAATTTCTTTCGTATGGTAATTTAAAAATGTATATATACACATAACAAGCCCTTTTTAAGAAGAAAAAACAAAAACATTTTGTAAATTACCATGTCTTACTTAAAACTAAAAACAATTTTTCTTTTATTTCAATGAAAGGCACACAAAATAGCTGCACCAGTAAAAATGTTTATGAGTTTTTAATCTCGATGACTCGATAGTTCCTCCAACCTGTTATATTAAAACTGATAAAATTCTTACATGAAAATTCCCGTCATGTTAACTTAGTCCAACTTAATAAAAAATCATTGGTTTTTGGAAGAGAACAATTCATTTCATAAAATATTCACATATCAATAAAAAAGGAAGTCGAGTACGCCCTAAGTTTAAATCGCGTTGGATTTTGCATACGTTCAAATTGTCCTATATTTCATTCTTGCTCATCGAAACTTACAACTATTTTCATCGAACATGGCAATATGTCATCGGGAAAATTAATGCTAGGATCAAGCTTGCACAACTAAAACTAAAAATGTATAACATGAATAAAAATATGACTAACTGACCCAATAATGAACCCATTAAATCCACGAAATCTGTATCAGATAAAATAGTTCTAACAAAAGAGAGAGAACAAAAAAAGAAGAACAAAGAAGAATCCACCAATCTTTTCGTCCTTTTCTCCCTTCATTTGTTTCATGAAAAGTCGGTGTATTTTGTATTTCTCTGTAAATAAATCTCCATATGTTCTATTTCTAAAGCTACAACCTCATTAAAATTCGATTAGAAAGTTGCAGAAGTAATCATAATTATGAAATAAAATGTTTAGTTCGGATTGTGAGTCTAGCTATTGATGAAGTCAGTTACTGGACGATCAAAGCAAATAATTTGATAAACAGGGAGGAAGCACAGTGTGTGGGTGACTCGTAAATGTTCTGTAAACAGAAAACAAATTTTCTTCTACACTTGAAATGGAAACTTATTTTAGTTTATTTATTTATTTCATACAGCATCCAAAGCGCAAGCGCCAAAAATCGATGGATACAAATTTCAGTAATTAACAATAAAATACCATGAAACACAATATACATACAACAAGCACAAACATAAAATTGGACGAAAAGACACAGGTTCACCCTGGGCCAGACGTTTCCCGCGTGGGTGCGGGTCCCAGCAAAGCACGTCTTGCACGTCTTACTTAAATTATTAAACATTTATATACCTGTACATGTGTGTTGTCTTGTCATTTAGCCTTCGAGAAAGACTCTGCTAGGGTCGAAACGTCAGGCCATTAACTATTTTTTGCATAATACCATAGGTCCTTTTGGTTGGTAAGCAGTTTGCAACAGCTAATTCTATTTAGTTATTAAACATCTATTCTAACATAAACTTGATAACAAACTGTTGACTTCTTGGTAAATACTTGGTAAAATCAAATGAATAAATCTTGTACATTACACATTGACTCTTACATTGGTTTCCAGCAATCCTTGATATATCCAAATTAGGATCCTTGAAGCTTCTCATGTTTTACATGCCGTAGTCTAACTCTAAGAATTCACAAGATTTCATCCTTGAGTTTAGACACAGAACCCCGGATAAATTCTCCTACTATCTTTCACCAGGAAGGGCAGACGATGTTATCTTTTTTAATTAGAGGCATGCTGGGGTTATGTAGAGTCATATTGTCACAATAGAAATGTCTGTCAAAGTTTGATGATTGACTTTATTGGATGTGACATGGTAAATATAGGTATGTGCTGACTGCATGCTGATACTGTATGACTAAATGCCAACTGCTACGAGCCGAACCCCATAGGGTCCTTCTAGGTCAGGGTATAGTCGACTAACCAACTCCTAAAGACGAGCAGGATTCCAATATCTGACTGTGTGTAGTGACTTTACAAGGAAGCTGACCACTCTCCTTAAGACAAGCAGGATTCCAATATCTGACTGTGTGTTGTGACTTAAGAAGGAAGCTGACCGTCTCCTGAAGACGAATAGGATTTCAAAATTGAATTGTCACACCACACCTTCAGAAACCACCACAACAAGATCTGCCCATGATAATCCCGCAAACCTCTCTAGTTTGTAAGAAATCTCCATTTGAGTACAAAGTTCAGAATTGGTAACTATTGCAAGAGCTAATTAGTTTCAAACAGAAAGCTCACTGACTATATAAAGTTCATACCAGTACAAATCTGCCAGAGAAATATTCCTCTGAACTACTGTCCAAGTTGATATAATAGCACTGGCAGACCCTGTAAATCAGTGTTGCTTATTTTGATTACCAGTCTACAATCGAAATAATAAAATTCCTGATATAAACTGGTTATCATCGTTTCCTGCTAAAATGTAATGAACGTTTCGCAGGTTTGTTTGACTACCCCTGTACCATTTAAGTGCGATTCTCTGTGAATTTACTGCATTATAAATGACAGGGCACAGGGCAAAAGCATAGACAATTCAGCTTTCAATGATTTAATAACGATATGCAACACAAACAAACACAAACAAACAGTACCAGATTATACTTTATGATCTATAGCTTTTATTTCAAAACAACAAGTTGTTTATTAAAAAAATTAGTATAGTTATATATAGCAATTATAAATAGAAAGCTGTCGACTGTATGCCAAAAAAAATATTTTTAAGATAGTCAGAAATCTTAATGTTAAACACCATCTAGTAGCTTTTCTTTCTGGAATTATCATTTGTCCTGGGTCCTCATTAATATTTATATAGCTGCTTAAAGGATGCGCACAAAATTGGTAAGATTGATAATATAAATGCTCACAGATTTGCACATAACTTAGCCTACATAGTATAAAGATGGTCATGGTGGAAAACTTAAATATAGTTTCCAAGAAATTAGCAAACAATTAGTTTTGATTTTACAAGTCCAAAACCTTACGTTTGAAAACATTGAAAACTTGTAAGGGTTTTTTCTCCACTATTTTCTTGTGACTCCAATGACTGACTGAGTTCAAACATTCACAGGATTGTCATGTCATGTTTATGTTTGGTCAAAGTGCAGATACTGGTCTCTGACAATGACTACCATTCCAATATTGTCGGTATGTTTAAGCACACCAATTAGCTAACATATCATGTCATGCATGTTGTTTATCACTCTTGTGTTCCCATCTACTCCACATCTTCTTTAGAATGCAGAAGTTTGTGGGTTCGAATCCCACCGGTGTTGCCCATGGATTTGTAATTTCCAATGAGGCCTGAAAGAGCTGAGAATACACTATTACATCTAATACACCAGTGTGAGGCAAAACCTTATACCACTGTTCTTTATACCTCACTCTTGAATGCAGAAGTTTGTGGGTTCGAATCCCACCGGTGTTGCCCATGGATTTGTATTTTTCAATGAGACTCAAAAGAGCTGAGAATACAGTACTTCATCTAATACACTGGTGTGAGGCAAAACCTAACATCACTGTTCTTTATTCCCCACTCTTGAATGCAGAAGTTTGTGGGTTTGAATCCCACCGGTGTTGCCCATGGATTTGTATTTTTCAATGAGGCCCAAAAGAGCTGAGAATACAGTACTTCATCTAATACACCGGTGTGAGGCAAAATCTAATACCGCTGTTCTTTATTCCCCACTCTTGAATGCAGAAGTTTGTGGGTTCGAATCCCACCGGTGTTGCCCATGGATTTGTATTTTTCAATGAGGCCCGAAGCTGAGAATACAGTACTTCATCTAAATACACTGGTGTGAGGCAAAATCTAATACCAATGTTCTTTATTCCCACTCTTGAATGCAGAAGTTTGTGGGTTCGAATCCCACCGGTGTTGCCCATGGATTTATATTTTTCAATGAGGCCCGAAAGAGCTGAGAATACAGTACTTCATCTAATACACCAGCGTGAGGCAAAACCTAATACCACTGTTCTTTAGTCCCACTCTTGAATGCAGAAGTGTATGGGTTCGAATCCCACCGGTGTTGAATAAAGAAAGCACTGAGTGCACAGTGTGTCATCTTACATTGGTAAAGTGCAAAACCAAATATCATTGTTCTTAATTCTTAACACAGAATTACGTCATGCAAAATCTCGTTCTGTACCATGTCCTAACAAGAAGAAGGTTTTCCATAAAATACTCAACAACTTTAAACTGTCGGGCTCTTAAGAACTTGGAGAAAGTTTTGAATAAGATTGATTGATCTTAATTTGAAATAGAAATTGGATTGTTGCGAGTGTTTGTGCATTTAAAATGCCAATCATTTGAAAGATTTGCCTGTCTTCATGAAACAGTACGCAGAAACTGAAGTAACCAACGATGTAATAAGTATAGTAAAAAGTTCAAGATTTACTGATAGCAAAAGAGGAGATATTCCAACAAGGCTTTTAGAGTAAATGCTACTGGGAGACATGCATTGTGTATATTCTGTTTTTACCACAACACATTAGTGGCCAGCGCAGTGTGTATTCTGAATACATGCACTGTGCTTTCACGTTATACTGCCATGTACTGTGTATGAAAGCCATTGCAGTGACAGATGGTGCTCTGCAAACACATGCAATCCTGTGCTAACAGAAACTCCCCTGGAAAAAAAGCTGCAATTCGTGGCCGTGCAACAAGGAATCACTCCGGAGACACTGACGGACACATAACGACAGCCCAAATCGCTTAAGCGTCAGTTGGACGGGCATCGAATGACAGGGACGAAGGATTACCAACGTGTAATTACCATTATCGTGTTACTGTGGACCCAGATCGCCGTTCCCCTCATCTGCCGAGGCCCCCCCCGGAATAACAAGTGGCCAACATCTTCCCGTGATCTGCAAAGAGTCAATAGTTTGAGTAGCAATTACTAGAGGAAGGGGGAAGTGGGTTGAGGCTGAATGTCACAAGACAAATACTACTTGCAGATTAATGTAACAATTAACATTTCAGCCTTTGGTGCTGCTTCTACAAAATCGAATTTAATCAACAAAGAAATCACAAACAGGTCGCTATCAAGTTAAATTCATAGCTACATCAAAAGATTCTAATTTGTTTATACGCCCTATGTAGCCATGTCTATATTATGTTTGGCTTGAGATAATGAAGTCTAATGAATGACCAGATACTCTATATTAGAGGATAACCAAGAGGGGAGTATCGCGCTCAGGAAATCTTAACATCTTGATGAATATTTATCAGTATTTATTAACAATTGTAAGGTTGAATCAATTGGTTGGGTCTGTGTGATGAAAAATCAATGCAATTACTATGCAGTGATGCAGTGACTTTCATTTTAATTGCAAAGTGAAAGACTAATTTATTCATTCAAGGACTGTATCTGTTTTAAGTGTCTGCTTAAAATTGCTGTAATGTGGTTTCTACACGAGGTGGACAACCTTCAGGAAAACGTCTCCCAATACATGGGGAGGCAGTTCCGTGGATACAAAAAGAAGTGGAGGTAGCACTACTCCGAAGGGAAAAAAAAGTTTAAAGAAAAAGGGGGGGGGTCCAGTAAGAAGAACTCTTGGCAGCACCAAGAACTCAACTTGCTGGGTATCAATAAAGATGTTGAAGGAATTGTATACGTTTGGTAAATTGAACCCACTGTTTGTTTCAATCCTATTGTAGTTGTAGATAAATACCATAAAACTAACCTGTGAAAATTTCATTTCAAAAGGTGGTAGCGTTTTTGAGATATTGCTGAAATCTGGAGCGGTTTGTCCACGCAGGAAGAATAATCTGCAATTGGAATACACAATCTGACAAACGTTACTGCAGTAACGCTTCTCAGATTCAATTTGTTGTTGTTGATAAAAACTAATATCTTTTTCCATAACTGCAGTACTTCAAAGTGAAAAGTTTCTCAAAATGCATTATACTATCCAAAGCTGCTGTACTTCTTTACCAAGTAAGTTTTTATGGCCAACAATTTTCAGAGTCATTACCAAACGTATACAGACCCTTTAAGTCTCAATTAACGACTTAAGTGAAGACTAGAAACAAGTTTTTCTTGGAGCAGGACAAGTCACTCCCTTTGCACTTTTAAATGAATCACTTGGAACAGAGAAAAGAAAATGATATGGTAGTAAATCATGAATGTTTCATGTCAAAAGACTTTTCCAGACTGTGACTGTTCTTAAGTTGTGCAACACAGCAACTTGAAAAAAAAAAATGTTGCTTAAAGGGTTTGGGTACCTTTTGTAGACCAATTTTTTGGCCATGACCTGAATCCCTACTCACTGTGAATGAAGATGTATGTAATGTAATTTACCCGTAGAAGTTTCAGCTTAATTAGTCGTCAAGTTTTTGAGAGAAAAAGTGAAAATCACAGAGAGATGTTTTCAGGTGAGTCGCGTAAATACCAGTGCTGGTAAATACGTTGTACATGCCAAAACAATTTTCGTCTCCTGAGACAAAAATTATTTTTGTGACTACAGCACCTCAGCAAGTAATATTTTAAGGGAAGCTTTTTACCATCTTTATCTTCAAACCGTGTAAGTTTAATGTAAATCTGTGGACATTAAGTTTTGTGTTGTACAAAAAGTTCCCAAACCCTTTAATTCAGACATTAAAAACAAAAGAGTATCCATAGAAAAACATTTGATTAAACCTGTCTGTGTGTGATACCAAATTATTAGAAATGTTAACTATTATCAGTTAGATGTTAGTTTTGCATCAGGGATAAAGAATATCATTTATTTTGTACCCTTACACCGATGTGTATTAAGGACTGTATACTCAGTTCTTTCCCAAGTTCTGTGAAACAAATCCACACCCACGACCTTTGCATTGCTAGAGCCTGTGGATTTTTGTTCAAAGAACTCGGGACAGTACTGAGTGTACAGTGCTTAATACACATCGGCGTAAGGGTAAAAAAACCAAATTATATTATCAGCTAATTATGAAGTATCCTCATGGGGTTTTCTCTACTTCCAGCTCAAAAGCTGGCATACATTTCTGTGTTATTTTACCAATAATAATAATATTAGTAATAATACGAGACATTTAGCCTATATAGCGCATAATGAGGAGCCTCTATGCGCAAAACACTCGTTCCATCGTTCAAAGACATTTCTTATGACAGAAACCGATATTTCTGATAAGACCTCGAGTCTTTGCAAGACATATGTAGAAGCCAAGTCCAACAACTATTTTGTTCTGACATAGGCCTCAATAATCAAAGAGACAAAAAGGTTGAACGCCTATCCTATGGGCTTCTAGGAACCCATGGAGCCAGACTGCGTAAAGTGGGCGTGGCTTACAGTGGAATGATGTCACACTTATCAACAGGATCTTCACTCTCATTCATTACCATTTGAGTTGATGCTGAAAACCAGGGCCCAATTTCATGGCACTTACCAGAATTCTGTGCTTATCGCGCTCTGTAAAGTTGCTTACTGCAGAATTCTGTGCTTACTGCACTCTGTAAAGTTGCTTAGTACAGAATTCTGTGCTTACTGCGCTCTGTAAAGTTGCTTACTACAGAATTCTGTGCTTACTGCACTCTGTAAAGTTGCTAAGCACAGATTTATGTGTTTGCCGCGCTCTGTAAAGCTGCTTACTGTGCTCTGTAAAGCTGCTTACCACAGAATTCTGTGCTTACCGCGCTCTGAATAGCTACTTACCACAGAATTGTGTGCTTACAGCGATCCTGGTTTTAAAGTCATGTTAGTAAGGGTATTGATTATTAACATAGCACAGCCATCTTGTGTGCCCTACCTTCATCCCAACCCCACCCACCAGTTTCAATCAATCAATGGTCTGGTTATTTATTGGAATAATGAGAACCAGCATTTTATGAATGTTGCACGCAGGGAATAAGACACAGGGGGGGGGGCAGTGGGATGATCAAAATCTCAGCTTTAAGCTATTCAGCTCTTGGGTCATGTCCGCATTGGTTGCTGCGACTACGGCTACAACTGGATCGCCACATCATCATGTGTTGAAGTATAGGCCCTTAGCAACATCCTTAGCAAAGTCACAGCCGTACCTGTAGCCACAAATTCAGATCTGGCTATTAGTCTTTGGCTGTGGCTATGGCTGCTGGCTGCAGGGACTGCATTGAAGAATAGACCTTTTCAGCGATCTGCCCATAGCCACTGCAGACGTCATTAATTCTGACTGGGTATTAGTCTGAATTCAGTTGTGGCTATGGCTAGATTTGGCTATTGTAGCCAAGCATTCAGCATTGCTTGTGAAGTTAACAGCTACAGCAATAGCCAAATCCACTCCATCTGGACATGGTTAATACTTTGTACAATGCCAACCAAACACTGGACACAAGTGTAGTATCAAGTGGTACTTGAGACCTCTATCAAGCATGTACTAAAGCAAAGTCTATCCCCCTCTTACATGTCAAGTACAGTACTTCTTCATGGTTGTGAAGCCCACTTATCATACATACATACATACATACATGTACATGTACACACATACATACATGTACATACATACATACATGTACATATATATATATCAGCATTTATATCAGGCGCCTTTTTCCTAAGGTTACAAAGCGCCTACAGAAGATGCAACAAAAAAGTCCAAACTCAAGATGTTCCAATGTGTAATCACCCCTGTCTTTGTTCTTAGATTCTAGTTCCTTATTCAGTCTCTCTTTGTTAATCCAATCACTGTAATTTGTTCTGATTTCTTTACGCTGTTTAACGTTCTTAAAGGTACACGGTTTACCTGTCATTTACATGATTATAAGTGAGTAACTTGGACATCAAATTTGACAACAAATTTACACACCCCATTTCCATATCCTTTCTGAAAACCTTGAAGATGATTCCAAATAGTCTACCAATGAGCAAGCGTGTGATTTCTCAGGATTTTCTCAAAATCTCTTTGAGCTTTCAAATTTTCTTGGAAAAAAATCTGCTGATTCCAGACATGTGTCCATTTTAAGTATGTCCTCTTCCCAAATTTTCTTGATATAATGTAAAGCAATCACCAAAAGGAGAAAGAAATAGTCCACATTGTGTCCAAACTTGTAGTTTTTGTTTCTAGTAATGCACAGAGTCTGTAAACCTCCTGAATTGTAAAATCTGAGAGGTTCTGGGTTCAGAGGTTCAGAGTTAAACAAAATTGAACAAGTGATAGTTCACCGGTTGAACCTCATATAAACCAGAGTTTCCCAAGGTGAAAATGTGGTTACCAAGGTTCAACCCTTAGTTGCTGCTGGTTTATTGTTACATTGCTCCCTTTTTTGTATCATTACTTCCCTTCCCATTTTGTGCTCAGCATCACATTTGGCATACAAATCTGTCAAGCAAAGTTTTCTAATGAGCACACTGGGGCCAAGTGTTTGTGTGAGTTTATCAGACATTATCACTTTATCATGGTTGACAGTGAGATCCAACAAAACAATGGACAGTAGTGGAGTACACTCTCTAGTTATCCATTTGGGTTATTTTTCATGACCAGACTACCACCTCGTCAACTCAAAAGAAAAACATTGGTTTTCCTTTGCTCATGGATGAAAGTTGAGCCAGCATCACCAAGCTTAACAAGTTCTCGAACAGTGTCATTCCCTTATGACTACATAGCGAGCATCACCAATCTTAACGAGTTCTCTACCAGTGTCATTCCCCTATGACTACATTCCTCACCGAGTAACAACTCCTATCGACCTTGCCTTCCCCACCATGCCCCTGCCAGGCAACGCAGGGCAACAAACATGGTCTAAAGCTGTGCTAATTTGTGCCAGGGTAAACACACAGCATGATGACCGCAGCTCGGGCTGTCCATCAAGCCCCATTAATAATGCTGCTCCTACAATCTGATATAAAGCCAGCACGTGGAGACACCTTATCTGACAGGGAGTCCTGGAGTCACCGGAAACTTTAATTGTCTCAAGTCCTTCATTTTTTGTCTCCTTCTTCTTTTACAGACAGGCGGGTCAGAATTTGATATTTGATTACCGCTCTGATAGCATCTAGATAATGATAAGGTTGGATTCTAAAACCATACCATGGGCTTGTTCTTCAGTACAGCTCTATATGCGAATTCATGTACATGTAACATATATCCTTTGATCTCTATGGAGATGATTCAGGGAGATACATTCATTCTTAGTACAAGAAAAAAGTGCATGTGATTGGGTCGCCTATGCTAAGGAGTGTACCCTCCAGTGGGTGTAACTAGCCTACCCCCCCCCCATCGTTTTTTTCTGTCAGAATTTTGAGCCCTAGTTGGCAAATGAAGCACCACATCAAGTAGAACAAGGATATCTAGGCTAGACTTCAGTCATTTTGCTGACTACAAAACTTGATTGTTCATGAAGCACACTCATTGGATTGAACACAGTGGGGTTCCTTGCTGTGTTTGCTAAAATGCTAGTATTTCTTGAAATAGTGGGAATCTTTCATACACACCACCAACTCAAATACCAATTGCTACAGCATTGTATCATTATAATTCATTTATTTTACTACACATCCAACAGCACAATTAGCGCCAATACGGGATGAATAGGAAACAAGAAGAAATGTTCAGAGGAAAAACCCATTCAATCAGCTAGGGACTGAAAACCCAATCCAAATGCAAAAGGTCTGGTCTGTTGAGGGATTCAAACCAGGGTCCACAGGTCCACAGATGTAAAAACAGGGAAAGAAACCACTGATCCAACCTGATCCCCAATGTCAATTTTAATTTGAATCTTCCCTTACAGAAAGTTCAGTAATCAAAACTTAACTTCCAAGAAAAACATCAATAAATGTACAATTTGTGATGTTTTTTAGATAAGGTGATTTTACCTCCACATCTATTACTGGCATAGCTACCTACAAAACCAAACCGCCAGCAACGGTCCCTTGTGAATGGTACTAATTATTCCAACTACCACAGCGCTACTAATGTGCTTCTGTCCTAAATGTTCAGTCCTGTATCAGTAATAGAGTCATGGACATGAAAACCAACAGCTACAGCGCTAATCAAGCCAGGACTTTTATGGCATCTGGAGAATTCCTCCCGCGATACCATTGCACTTTTTATGACTGCAATGAATAATAATGGCTCCATCTTTGAAATTTCGATTAATTAAAAACTTCAAGGATAATGTGCTAACAATCATCACAACAAAATTGGCAATGAATTTGAACAACAGACAATGAAGTATGATGAGCACAACTTAAGACTCAATCAACATCAGTTAACCATCTTGCTATTGACATCATCTTTTGGTACAGATAACTTGCCTCAATGAATAAGCTGATTGGGCCTCGTCATGGATTTGACAACATTCTCTCTAGCTGACAATTTACTAATTGTACTCAAAGAAAATAAACAAGACTCTGGTAATTAAAAACACCATTTCTGACATGAACAATAAACAGTTGTTAGTGCTTTCATTGTTTTGATTGCCCCATTTTGAGTGAAATTTCAAATATTACTATCAACAGAAATTCTCCACTTACACATTTTACTAAGACAGTAAAGTCAAAGTTTGGTATGAAGTGGAGCACTCCTTTTTCTGTTCAAGTTGTTTCTGTTTGAGTCTAGACTATCTCTAATGAGAACATTGTTAAAACAAACCACATGTATCAATCTTGAAATATACTTTCAAGACCATTTTGAGAAAAACAAAATCTTTTCCAACAAACCATCCAACCTGATTTTTCTGGGTTGCTCAAAAGACAACGCTATGCCCTAGATAGTCCAAGGATTTCAATAATCCTATTTCTCTTATCGGAAAGGATACCCCACACGGGACAACAAACGGTAAATGAACTCCTGTCACAAAACAGTTTGATAAACTACCGAGACGACATCCCAAAAAGTGTTCCCAATTACTCCATATGGGCACGGAGGGCAGGCCGGCAATTTCATCCTGCGTATAGACAAGAGCGTAAATGGTTGCCTAGAGAGTAGTTAGCAGCGATGGAGAATTGTGTTGGAAGCACATGCACACTGCCCTATGGGACAGTCTTCCACGACTGATGATGATGGGATACATCTATGGAAAGACAAAATGATAGCTGGTGGACGGCCGCCCCCTCTAAGAATTACATCTCTGTAACGGATTGGATTGCCGCCAATTGTAAATTGGATTGGTTCTATCTGTGGCTTAATTGGTAGGCTGGGTGCTATTCCCAGCACTGGGGGTAGGTATTTAGGAGCTTGGGGATGAGAACACTAATCAAACGGATCTTGATATAATTCATAGCTTCATGTAATGTCTCCTCAATGCCGCCATTATCAGAAATGACAATGCCACAATGCTGTCCTCATCATTCTAGTCAGTATGTTAGCATTGGCTAGCATGCAATTCAAACTAGAATAACTAATTCCCTTACTGTTCAGATCAAGCCAATTTCAAAAGAGCTTTACACTCTAGTAATTACTTTATGCACACAAGCCAAAGATTTCAGCCTTTAACAACAACTCATCTAGGGTCAAATCTAGAGGTCAAAGCAAGTGGCCACTACCATTGAACATTGACATCATCATAGTTTATAGAGATGGGATATTTAACCAATATAAATATTGCATGGGGGTAAGGAATAATATATTTGGTTTTACCTTAACATTGATGTATGATAAGCATTGTATACAGTGCTTTTTAAGCTCTGCCTAGGGTGGGATTCGAACCCAAAACCTTACACAAGTGCAGATGTCTTAATGACTATATTTACAAGCGTGCCAGTTTAAATCCTGTAATAATCACATCGGTGGTCGGGTTGGCGTAAGTGGTATCTTTCCTCACCTTCAACCTCTAAGACCCTGGTTTGAATCCCAACGAGGGAACTATGTGGATTGGGTTTTCAGTCCCTACCCGGTTACGTGGGTTTTCCTTGCAATAATTCTCTGGGGTTTTCCTCTCACATCTAAAACTGAAACTTCATTCTTTGTCTTCTCTCCATGGGGTTCTTGGCTAGTATCATGATTAAGTTCGCTTTCATGAGAACCCTTGGCTTCACAACCAGCATTAATAAATAAATAAATAAATAAATAAAAAATCATATTTTGGTTTCATCTCACACTGATGTTTATTAAGCACTGTATACTCAATGCTTTTGGGTCAAGTGGAAAAGATCTAAAGGTTGCTCGAGTGGGATTGGAAACTCACGACCCCCTCATTCTGTAGCAGATTTATCTATAGCAGAAAATCTCGAGTGGTTATTTCCACGCAGGAAGAATAATCTGCAATTTGAATACATAATCTGAGAAACGTTAATGCAGTAATGCTTCTCAGATTCAAATTTTTTGAATAAAAAGTGATATCTTTTTTCATAACCGCAGTACTTTGAAGTGAAAAGTTTCTCAAATGCATTATACTATCCAAAGCTGCTGTACTTCTTACCAAGTAAGTTCTTCTTGCCATTAATTTTCAGAGTAATTATCAAACGTATACAGACCATTTAACTACGAGACCATTCAGCGAGTTTCAATCCTATAATCATCAGTGGGTAATGCAAACATTGTAACTGATGTAAGTATTGCTTCAGGGAGAAAGAAGAAATTGGGATGTATCTTGACTGGGCGGTTTATTCAGGGAGAAATAAGACATTGAAATGTATCTTGACTGGGTGGTTTATTCAGTGACGGTCAATGGTCTCTCACAGATCTCACAGTATGGTAGTAAAAAGCTTTTGAGAACATTTCGACTCTTCTTCAAGATTTTGCTAAAAGTGTAAATTTTTTAATCAACTGATCATTAGAAATGAAACAAAGTGAAATTTCATGCTTTCATGAGAAACAAAGCTAAGGTCTTCAGTTAACTCTTTTTCAAAATTTTGAACTGTTGGTCTGAATTTGTACTAATGTGTATATATAATATATAGCTGCATCTCATACCAATTTCATCATTGCTTTAACTCATTTGAGAACTAGCTGCATTTCATACCCATTTCATCATTGCTTTAACTCATTTGAGAACAAGCTGCATCTCATACCCATTTCATCATTGCTTTAACTCATTTAAGAATTAGCTGCATCTCATACCCATTTCATCATTGCTTTAACTCATTTGAGAACAAGCTGCATCTCATACCCATTTCATCATTGCTTTAACTCATTTGAGAACTAGCTGCATCTCATACCCATTTCATCATTGCTTTAACTCATTTGAGAACTAGCTGCATCTCATACCCATTTCATCATTGCTTTAACTCATTTGAGAACTAGCTGCATCTCATACCCATTTCATCATTGCTTTAGCTCATTTGAGAACAAGCTGCATCTCATACCCATTTCATCATTGCTTTAACTCATTTGAGAACAAGCTGCATCTCATACCCATTTCATCATTGCTTTAACTCATTTGAAAACTAGCTGCATCTCATACCCATTTCATCATTGCTTTAACTCATTTGAGAACAAGCTGCATCTCATACCCATTTCATCATTGCTTTAACTCATTTGAGAACTAGCTGCATCTCATACCCATTTCATTTCATCATTGCTTTAACTTATGATGAGTAAGACGTTGTCATATTATTGATATTCAAGGAACTTTAGACGAGCTCTAAGACAAAAGGAAGCCAGCCGCGTTTTCCTTCCATCCTTGAATTTCTTGGTATTGTTCAGAAACAAGACAACTCCACCTTGATAAGAAAGTCTATTGCCATCTCAATGTTTTCTTAAGACTCCAATCCAATCCTCATTCAAATGCCCCGCAGGCAACAAAACCTCGCCAGCAACTCTGTAGATAAAAAAGAAACTAAGACAAAATCTGAGTCGCTTTGGATTGCAGGCAATCGCTGTGATCACCGGACAGAGATGTCCGGATCTAAGAGACAGAATCCTTTCCTCCATCATTCCTCTTTGACAACATCCTTCTATGTCATCATCGGATTGCAGTGAAGACGGCTTAGCTTAAGCCCTCTTGTGCTTAGCGATGGTAAAGCAGTTTCCTCTTTCTCCCATCCGACCCTAATTTTGGCAAGCGGAAACACCCATGGGAGGACCACATTACAAGTTTGGGTTACCGGTTGCCGGGAGCCAGCTCTCCACGGCAAAGAACTTTAGAAGATGTCATAATAGTTGCTACATCCGATTCTCCTCCTCCTGGCGTTTTCAGACAGTTTGTAATGTTGCTAAGTAGCCACATTTGAAATGATGATGAAGATATTAACAGACTAGTTGTAACCAACATACAGTTGGTGTAATGTACCAAAAGTTGTTTTTGTAATTGTGTAATCAACATCAAGCAAAATCATTTTCTTTCTACCCCTTTTTTGCTAGCAATCAGCTTTCAGTGTGGCACAATGATTCTCTTTAAAAAAAACATGTAATACAACGCAGTAGTTGCCTCATGTACTTCAATCTAAAAAATTTATAGTATACCAAAACCTTCTTATTTATTTCCCTCCAATCTGGAAACTTTTAATACTGACATTTTCTCTTTATAAAGGTTAGCAAAGAGACAAAATTTGACAGTTGCGAATTGAGTTTAATTGATTACAAATCCTTGCATCTGGAAATGGAACAATCCAATTTTTGATCTTCGCCTCGTTTCAAGATGAATCCCAATAAATCAACATTTGGACTTATTGTAAACTTTGCCAACTTACATCTCATTTGAATAAACTAAAACACCCTGACCTACATCTCTAACTCCCTTCAGTAGTAGAAAACAAACACAAAGACCTACATCCAATCTGGACATGACAAAACAAAATGTCCGCTCTCTCCAACAGTAAAGCATCAACTTGGACAAGAAGGCAAAACAAAAATCCTCTCCGGACATAAGAAATGCATGACTTTTTCTCCCTTCCCTGTTATTCCAGACATGAAATACAACTCCAATGACCTACATGCTGTAATATTTTTGCAACAGCGATCAGCGAGCTCTTATTGCAGGCTTTTTTGAGATAAGTCAACATGAGATGTGAAATCACATCCCCAGCCTAAGCTAGCAGTGCGATGTAGTTGCAGACTCTTGGGAGATGCCAAATCTCGTATTGGTTTGCTTTTCTCGCTGCGCCCCGGAACGGGACACCCTTATTAGAATACTTGGTAGCCCAGCATCGGCAAAATTCACACGTTTTGAGGTGTAAACCAAAATGGTACAGAAGGGTATGGTTTAAAGGTAACAATGTGATGAATTCTTTGTGGTAGGATGACTAACGATGGAGGAATAGTAACAAAAAGAAGAGATGATGAAACACGATGGCTGTATTTGTTAAGAAAATCTACTTGCTCATTTACAAAAATTCTCCCACTTGTAGGAAATGTAGACTATTGATGCTTGCAAAACTTGATTTCTACGATTATTTGCAAAATTACAAAAATTGACAATCTGGTTCAGCATTTATATTTATTTCTCAATTTCCTAACATGGTCTGTCTTTTATCTTTCTTTTAGAAATCACACGTTTAACTAGAGAGGTTACCAACATGTTTTACCACAAACCCTGTAGAAATTGCACCATTAACTAGAGAGGTTATCAACATGGTAAAAACCACAAACATCGCATCCAGTACATGTTTTGTAGATTTCCTGCCAGCTACACTTACTGCATTTTTAAAAGCTCTACTGTTAGTAGCGAGTTTGTTTCTATTTTATTAAGCTGAGAACACAAACATTAGTGTCCACTTGCTACTACCAAGGATTTTGGCTTGTCGTCGCCGAGCGGATAAGAGCAACGGACTTGTTCAGCAGAGTGTGGGTTCGAATCCCGGTCATGACACTTGTGTCCTTAAGCAAGACACTTAACGATTATTGCTGCGCCCTTCGGAAGGGACGTAAAGCCGTTGGTCCCGTGTGTTGTGTAATGCACGTAAAAGAACCCAGTGCACTTATCGAAAAGAGAAGGGGTTCGCCCCGGTGTTCCTGGTTTGATTGGCTACATATTGCGCCACAGCACCTTGTAAATCATTACATGGTGCTATGTAAAGGAATTGGTCTCATACTTCAAAACGTAGCTCCACAATACCTTGCAGGATAATACTTAAATGTTGAAGCGCCTTGAGCGTCACCGAGTGATGGATATGAGCGCTATATAAGAAGCCGCTATTTAAAGAGAGGGGTTACTTTATTTGACAAATTCAGGATAACATGATTATATTTGTGTACAAAACCGACGAGGACATCATTAAAACAATGCAACTAATGTGAGACAAAAGAGATGTGTTTGATTTAACAAGTTAACAACTGTGTCTAGACATTTTCATTAACATGACTATTCACAAACTCATATACATATGCTTCAATTAATACTAGAATCAGTGTAAATGCTATGCCTTTATCTTTAAATGATCATATTCAGAAGTATGGCATTTTAATCTTAACAGCTGAATTTATTTGTATCAAATTTCATTCTGAGTTGGCGAGTCACTGCATAAATTTTCTCATCATACAATTTGCAAGTGTGCAAACAAAACATGACAATCATGTTCAAAATATACAATGATTGTCGAAAAGTACACTTGATTCTACAGTGTATGCTAAGTCATCGATTACAGTTGACACATATTTGTTTGATTTTTTGTCAAGGCAGCCTTGTTTTCAAAAAGCCTTAAAATGTTGGCAATTAAAAGAAGTAGTTTTTTGCATTTCTATAATATTGCAACTTACTCTATATTAGATTAGTTATTTGAATGTGGCAAGTGGCACACCATGTATCTTGTGATTTCAACATTTCGAGATGATACAGCCTCAATTTCATGTTATATTTTGAATTTAATAAATAGTACTTTACACTTCAACCTATTTTGTGTTGTTGATCATTAAGAAATGACTTGAGAAAACAACATACCACAAAACCATACTTTGTCCATCTGTCAAATTACTTAATGAAGCTATACAGCAAACTTTGTAAACATGTGGATACTAATTAGTTTGTTAATTAAACAATGGCTGGACAGAAGCATTAAATCATGCTTTATAAAACACAAAGTACTAAAGGTGTGGTACAAAATGATTGTTTTCAGAGGAATTTGTGAACATCTAGTTCTACTTTCCCCCTTCCCATCAGGGTCGTGACCGGTCGTCATAGTCTTGAGAGTCAAGACAGAATCATTGTGACCCTTTTGATGATGGAGTTTCACCTCTGCCTGTCTAAAGCTGACCAGTAGGCCGAGGTCAGAGGCAAGCCTGTCAGCTCCTTTATTCCATCGGTCAAGTGGAGTTTCTGTCTGCAACAGCTTCCTTCTACATTTCCTTGGTCAATCATCTTCTCCAGATTATCTCCTTCTCTTCTTGAGACATGGCCAAAATACTGGTTTGGTTGTGTCATCCCCAATCAATTTTCTGACATAATCATTTGTTTTCTGCTCTTTCCATGCAGTTCTCAACATCCTCCGCCAGTCATCACCACATCTCCAAAGCATTAATTCCATTTCTGTCTGCCTTTCCAACTGCCCACGGTGGCAATCGGAAAAACAATAGCATTCATAAATTGCATGTTTGTGATTCTTTCCAATGCTTATTTCTCTTTTTTCACGACAGGAAACAATTTAGCATGTTCACACTTTCAGAAGAAGACAAATTTTATGATAAATGGTTCCTTATTCTTTAAAATGATGTTTTCTAATAGAATCTCAGTCTGATCTGTTTGTGATGGAGACAAGAGGCCACTGTATATTATGTTTTGTTTTCATATTTATTCCTCACTGTTCTTACACAAAATACAGCCTGGGCCCTATTTCATATATTTTCCTCAGTAGAAAAAATGTTGTGAAAATACCTGAAGGGGGACCAGTCTCAAACACTATACATGACATAGTATCTTAGCTGGTAACCCTTTACTGGTAATCATAACTATACATGTAGCTATGGATAGCTCTAGGCAATTAAGCCCAAATTAAAACTCAATTTGACTAAAGACTGCTTTACAGAACAAACTATTGTTTCAGACAATTGTAACATGTACAGTGCTTGCTGTATAATATGTTTTCATATTAGTCTTTAAAATAATAAATTCATGTTCCTGATTATCGTCAAGATTTGTTCCTGATTATCGTCAAGATTTCTTGAACATGAAGAGAAATGACAGGCATTCATAGAGTGATTATTCATATATAGTGATTATTATGGTATTATCCAGCCTCCATTATTACACAAACTGATGACTGCTTACAAGGCCTGCAGTAGTAATTACAACCAAACAATGGGCATCTCAAGCTGCGTCAAGAAGGTTAACAACCTAGACGTCTCACAAACTTGCAAATATTTCAGACAAAATTGTTTCAGCAGTTTTTTTCTGCAGGGTTCTGACAACAAAATGTGAAGATGAGTTCTGAAATGATCATTAAACAAATTGTAATTTTTCTAGAAAGGAAATGGAATTCAGTTCTTAATAATGCACTGTTTAAAAAAATGAATAATGCCCCCAAAATCTAAAATGTTTAGCAACTCAATTCCATTGACCTAAGCCCTCAGATTATTCTCCCACAGTTCTAGGAAAACACCGAGTTTACAGTGCTTAATAAATATTGGTGTAAGAGTTCATACTCAAAATAATATTCTTTATCCCGGATAAATGATTTCTTCAGTTAACACGTGAGCATTTTCTAGATAGCTTCATGTTTGAGTTGACTGCATTAAAGGGTCTGTATACAATTGGTAATGACTCTAAAAATTAATGGCAATAAAAACTTACTTGTTAGGAAGTACAGCAGCTTTTGATAGTATAATGCTTTTTGAGAAACTTTTCACTTCAAAGTACTGCGGTTATGGAAAAAGATATCACTTTTAATCCCAAAAAATTTGAATCTGAGAAGCGTTACTGCAGTAACGCTTCTCAGATTGTGTATTCCAATTGCAGATTATTCTTCCTGCGCGGACAAACCGCTCCAGATTTTCGGCAAAATTTCAAAAACGCTACCACCTTTTGAAATGAAATTTTCACAGGTTAGTTTTATGGTATATATCTACAACCATATAGGATTAAAACAAACAGTGGGTTCCAATTACCAAACGTATACAATCCCTGTAACACATTTACTTGTAGCTTTTACCTCATGCAAAAGGTGGTTTCTCATTATTTTGAAAGTCTGTATTTATTGGTAAACTATTTGCAATTCATTGGGATTTTCGGTGACAAATGAGTGAAAATGTACCGAATTTATTTCAACAAACAAACTTTATACCTAGTCTAGCTGCCCTCCTGTCATCATCTTTTTTTACTTTGCTATTTGTTTGTTTGATGTTGGTTTTTTCTAGGGGGGTGGCTAGGCCTATGTTTCTCGTTTTGATGTTTTCTGTTTTGGTTTTCTAGTTCTTCGATTTGCGTTGTATTTGTATTGTTGAGGTTGAATAAATACTAATAAAAATAATACCCACTGAGCTTTTATTTCAGAAACCGTCAGTTTATTTTCCCCAATAATTACTAAAGTAATGAGACTGTACTGTGACTAATAACGGTCCGCATACTGGACAGTAGATGGAAGTTATACACACCCGCCAAATGGATTCAATATAACCTTAACTTCATAAGGTCCACTAAGTCCTCTCCATTCATTAATACTCAAATCACAAAATCTAAACCACAGTTAATTAATCAAACAATTATATAAATCTCACTAACTAAAGAAATAGAAAGCCTGAAAAGGAAGGATTGCTACGTTTCCCCCATGTCTGATTACACTACCAGTGTCTTCCTCTCACAGAGAAAATTGCTCCCTAAATCGCTTCCCCTCAAGTGGAAAATGACATTCGCTGGACGCATAAACTGCCCTTGTTTCTCTTTTCCCCCTTCATCTTGGAATTGCAGAGAAGGATTTGATCAGCCTTGAGCTACAGAAAGATGTAATTACTGGTTGTAAACCATGGGGGGGGTGGAGTGGCCTGTGAAAAGGGAGGATAAACTATGCTGAGATGTACGATGCCGAGGGGAAGAAATGTAAGATGGGTGTGGCCGTTACATAATGGGGGAATAGGGGATGGTAAGAATGGGGGTCCAGTTAGGGTGATGGGGGAATGGGGGTCCAGTAAGGGTGATGGGGGAATGGGGGTCCAGTAAGGGTGATGGGGGAATGAGTCCAGTAAGGGTGATGGGGGAATGAGTCCAGTAAGGGTGATGGGGGAATGAGTCCAGTAAGGGTGATGGGGGAATGAGTCCAGTAAGGGTGATGGGGGAATGGGGGTCCAGTAAGGGTGATGGGGGAATGAGTCCAGTAAGGGTGATGGGGGAATGAGTCCAGTAAGGGTGATGGGGGAATGGGGGTCCAGTAAGGGTGATGGGGGAATGAGTCCAGTAAGGGTGATGGGGGAATGAGTCCAGTAAGGGTGATGGGGGAATGAGTCCAGTAAGGGTGATGGGGGAATGGGGGTCCAGTAAGGGTGATGGGGGAATGGGGGTCCAGTAAGGGTGATGGGGGAATGAGTCCAGTAAGAGTGATGGGGGAATGAGTCCAGTAAGGGTGATGGGGGAATGGGGGTCCAGTTAGGGTGATGGGGGAATGGGGGTCCAGTAAGGGTGATGGGGGAATGAGTCCAGTAAGGGTGATGGGGGACTAGTCCAGGGTCCAGTTAGGGTGACAGGGGAAGGGGGTCCAGTAAGGGTGATGGAGGAATGGGGTCTATCTAAGGTCCAGTTAGGGTGACAGGGGAATGGGGTACAGTAAGGGGAATTGGGGAATGGGGGTCCAGTTAGGGTGATGGGGGAGGAAGGAGGGGAAGGGGGTCCAGTAAGGGTGATGGAGGAATGGGGTCTATCTAAGGTCCAGTTAGGGTGACAGGGGAAGGGGGGTCCAGTAAGGGAATGGGGGAATGAGTCCAGTAAGGGTGATGGGGGAATGGGGGTCCAGTAAGGGAATGGGGGAATGAGTCCAGTAAGGGTGATGGGGGAGGGGGGAGGTGGTCCAGCAAGGTTGCTGGGGATCCAGTAAGGGTGATGAGGGAACGAGTCCAGTAAGGGTGATTGGGGAATCGGGGAATTGGGGGGGGGGGACGGGGTCCGGGGTACAGTTAGGGTGACAGGGGAATGGGGTACAGTAAGGGGAATGGGGGAATAAGTCCAGTAAGGGTGATGGGGGAGGAAGGAGGGGGAGGGGGTCCAGCAAGGGTGATGTGGTCTGGTAAGGGTGATAGGAGATTGGGTTTGGTAAGAATGATGGAAAGGGGGGGGGTTAGGTAAGGGTGATGGGGTAACAAAGTGAATTGAGTTGTATAAACATATGATCATTTTAAAATTGCAAGGGTGTAATGGAGGACCGTGTTGGTCAAGGCATGGTGTAACTTAATGACCTTAATCAATATAAGTTGAAACGTTTTGTTTCTGTAGCCCTGAAGACATGTCAAGAATAGGCTGGGGTAGGAAATTAGACATGGCTACAATTTTAGGATTCTATTCCAACTTTCACAGACATTGACATCTGGCCAGTTTTTGCAAGACGTAAAACACTTTTGGTTGAACTGAGAAGTTCAGAAGAATTGACTAAGGCAAGAATTCACCTTTGAGGCAAGAGACTGAAGAGGGAATTTTTAAAACTTTACAACTTGTACCTGACCTCCTTTTGCTTAAGACAATGATTTTGAGTTAATACCAAATAAAGCAGCGCCTCCTAAGTCACCCTATTACATTCCCAGCGGGAAATCCCGACCAAATTACAAAACTTTTCCGCCCATCCTCCCCTCTAAATCTGGTAATGCACCATTGATAATATCTTTAAGAACCGAATCGGACCCCGTTGTCCCTGTCTCATTTCTCATCGTCTCTTTGAAGATTAGGCGGAGGGATGAAGAGACTCTCAAGTGGGTAGGCCTCAAGGCAGCTTTGCTTCTCCTAGGCAATCACAGTTTCCCATTAAAAAATGGAATCCCACCCCCCTTGCTTTACAGCTTCTGGCCAAGCAAGGTCGACGAGCTAGTGGGGACTTCATGTGGAGAGCTCAAGCCGCTCCCAATGACGATTCTCATCTTTGATTATACACCAAGAGGCGGACAAAATATCATCATTTATCCGTTCATTTAACTACAACAAAATTAAGGTCATTTCTCTTGAATGCTTTTGAGATGCTCAGAGTATTGTTTGTGGATGGGAGATGGAAGGTTGTCGATAATTTAAAGGAAGAAGGGAATTTCGGGGTGAGAATTGAATTTTGTGATAAGAGGGATGTATGCGAGGCTTTGGCTCAACTTGGAATTTTTCAATTTCAGATTTCAAGAGGTTTTATGGGTTGAGGGATTAATTGGTTAGAGGAAAGACTGAAAAACAAAATTAAAGTATGAAACTACAGGTTTTAAGCGATTTCATTTACCCTATATTGTTAAATTTCCTGAATGCTTAATGATGGTACAAGGATCTCGACTGGGAATCAATACGGCTATAAAGAAGACAGAGTTTGAGAAGTGAAACAAATCCGAGTCTTCTGGAGTCAGATGATGCAAATTTAAAACAATACATTCTTAATCTCAACAACTCATTACTAAAACGTAGAATTTGGCTAACCCAATAATCAGACATTCAAATCGATACAAAAAAGATAAAAAAAGAAACTGGGCTTGGATATGAATTTTTGTACAGTGTAATTTTTTCAAGTTTTCCTTGGCCAGAAACCATAGATTTGTCATCTTTATTTGAGGTGAAGAAATCAATAAAAAGTATTAAGCTCATCATATCTTCTCTCTTCTAAACCAAAGATGTTTATTTCAATTCAATGATGAGTTGCAAAGATAAAGAGACATGGTTTTGTTTTTTCTAATGATGTACACCCTACATGCAATACATAATACACTAGTAATAATAGGTTCTCAGTAACACAGTCACACACTAACAACTCACCAAACCAACACATTTTTAAAAGCTATAAGTATCAGGTTGGTTGTGTACTTTTCTTAAGTATTTACCACCCTTCAAAAAGAGCAATACATGTACTGATTGCAGAAGTTTTACAAAAAATTACTTTACATTGTACCCTTATTTAGATTGAAAGAGAGAAACAAAATCCCTGATAGTAGCAGATTGGCAAATGTTAATATTGCTGTACTTTATCTCAATTCAAAGGAGTAAGGATAAGCCCAAGGAGTAGTTTTGTCAGTATATTCAATACTGTACCCTGTCTTGATTCAAAGAAGGTTGAATACCACAAGCAATCACAACCAATACTGTACCCTATCTTGATTCAAAGAAGGTTGAATACCACAAGCAATCACAACCAATACTGTACCCTATCTTGATTCAAAGAAGGTTGAATACCACAAGCAATCACAACCAATACTGTACCCTATCTTGAATCAAAGGTTTGATACCACAAGCAACCACAACCAATACTCTACCCTATCTTGATTCAAAGAAGGTTGGATACCACAAGCAATCACAACCAATACTGTACCCTATCTTGATTCAAAGAGATTACATAAGGATACAAGATGCATAACAAATGATGGACTTTTCTAATAACCCTTTCCCAGTAAAACAAATCAAGACTTCACTCTACATAAAGTCCGAACACTAGAGAATAACTCTGTGGGTTCTACAGCCAACACCCGAAGCTTGACTAGACTATTTTTACACAATCGATTTTTACTCTGACGACTTTGATGGATTGAAGGAGATCTTGTGCAGTTTTCATGACATAAAGTCTGTGTATGGCCTCATCCTCCCCCATCAAAAATGCTTCCATAGCCTGGAGGTCGGACTCATGGACAAAGTAGAGCCTCCTCCCAGATTCTAACATGGAGACCAAGAAACGAAATCTGATACCCAATGTAATTTTCAGTTGGTTAAATTTGGCGGCTGCGTTGCTTGCCGGTGGCTAGCTCGTCAGCCAGGGAAATTCAATAACTAGAGGGATTGCAGTGATATAACACCCAAGCCAAGTGCATGTTGGGATAGAATGTGATGGATATATAAGGGGTACAGGTTATAGTGTTATTTTAACACTTTGATATTGAATCCTCTTCACCTCTGTAGAGAGACACTTGATTTCAAATCAGACATTACGAAGTCTCATAAGGATTAACAAAACTTCAAACTTAACTTTCAGCACCATAATACACTCAGTAGTAGATCTTCGAAGCATCCATCTTGCTTTTGTCCCATTCAAATCAATGCTAGACCAAACAGAGGCTAACAGGGAAGAATTCTTGACTCCATTTTGGATTAATGTGAATTAGTATTCATGATATTAATGACTTGTGTAAGATTCATGAAGTATGTGTATGACCTACAACTAAACGCAGAATATCTGCACAAACTGATCATGATTGGCAAAAATATATCTAGAGGTTCGAGAAGGGAACAATATGGAGAAACAATTAAGTCACATTCTCTGCTTTTAGAAACAGGTTACAAACAGGTTTTGTATGAAGATTTGGAAGTGGATACATTGTAATACTGAACATGAAGTTTAACCTGCCAAAAACATTTCCTGACAGCTACACGAGAATTAAAGGCCAAAACGACAAGTTAGATTAAATTTATTTGAAAACTCTTATAGAATGAAGTTTTAAATGAAAACAGTTTTACAACACAAGAGTTTCAAACTACTAAATATTGCACAGTAAAGAGCTGCACTATTAAGAAGTAATGATAACATACATGTTGGATATTAAGGACATTACAAATGTGTTTCTTTTAGGCATTCAGTTGGTTGGATTTCTAATTAATCGGTTTGATTTTTTAATTGCTTTTTGTCTCAATTATGGATGAACCATTTAAATTTACCAATGCATCCAAACTTAGTATAAACTGATTGACCATACACAGATTTAATGAACCTTTAGGTTGATTTAGAATCCGATGGTTGCTTTCTAGCCCTGTGTCTCCCTGACTGTAGCACCTCATCCATTCATAAACTCTTATATCCACACTCTGTTATTTTATCATTCTTCCATCTCTGTGAATTTCTCACCCCTTTTCTATGTCCCCGTTTGACAGCGCGTGTGTGTCACGCAACGTCGCACCTTCCTTCCCGGCAGCGAATCGCCATCCCCGGTTCCCAGCAAGGCAGGATTGGGTTTCCCATACAGTAAGACTGAGATTTGAGCAACCGTGAAAGTGAATAATCTTACATACTCTCAGAGTTCTTGCTTAAAGGGGTGGTGGTAAACAGTTTACCCAAAAATGTTTCTACACCTTTGCTTCCCTCTGGGTTTTTCTTGGACGGGGATTTTGAGTGACGAATGTTGCTGTTTTAAACAAATATTTAAAAAAGGCTTTAGGCCAACTTAGTACCATAGGAAGCTGGATTTAGTGATTATGTCAAAGCTGTAGCTACGGCCATTCAACCATTTTATCACACTTCATAATGTATATATATATTTTTTTATATTTAGTTTCTAACATCATGTTGGCCACAAGAAATACTCAGGAATACAGCAACGGAATTTGGTCAGATAAATTTTGTATTTTCTTACCAGACAAGATAAGAGTTCTTGAAGATATTATTAAATTCGGACACACTTATTTCAATTCAAAAACAAATCGAAAACCTTTAATCTTATTTTACAAGTAATGATAAATAAATGTAAAAAGCTAGATGTCAAGGTCTGCCTGAAAAGAATAACTTGTCAGACTCAGACCTGCTCAGACAGAGACAAAGTCACCTTGAAGCCCACCCGCCCCCTTCACTCCCCACTGATTCCTGACGAGGCTAAGGGAGGAATAGACTGCCTCTTTAAGGATGATGTCAGCCACCATAAACAACATTGCATGGATTGACTGTCTTAGGTAGGTTTTACAGGGCTTGAGGGAAAGTAATTATTTTCCCAAGGACATTGTTGGAGCGGACATGATGTCTCTTGGCAAAGAAGATACATCAGGGAAAAGAAAATAGATACTTGGGTAAAACAGTATCTTGTAAACAATACAACTATCTACCAATGGTATCGCTTGGAATTATATGGAGGTTTTTTTGAGCCAGTTGCAAGAGTTGCAAGGGTGAGGTTTAATGAGGTTTAATGAGGACTCTTTTAATTGGTTTGGGGTGAGGTTGGGAGAATGTGGGGAAGTGGTTTGGGGTGAGGTTTGGAGACTGTGGGGAAGTGGTTTGGGGTGAGGTTGGGAGAATGTGGGAAAGTGGTTTGGGGTGAGGTTGGGAGACTGTGGGGAAGTGGTTTGGGGTGAGGTTGGGAGACTGTGGGGAAGTGGTTTGGGGTGATGTTGGGAGAATGTGGGAAAGTGGTTTGGGGTGAGGTTGGGAGAATGTGGGAAAGTGGTTTGGGGTGAGGTTGGGAGACTGTGGGGAAGTGGTTTGGGGTGAGGTTGGGAGACTGTGGGGAAGTGGTTTGGGGTGAGGTTGGGAGAATGTGGGGAAGTGGTTTGGGGTGAGGTTGGGAGACTGTGGGGAAGTGGTTTGGGGTGAGGTTGGGAGAATGTGGGGAAGTGGTTTGGGGTGAGGTTGGGAGACTGGGGAAGGGGTTTGGGGTGAGGTAGGGAGACGGTGGGGAAGTGGTTTGGGGTGAGGTTGGGAGACTGTGGGGAAGTGGTTTGGGGTGAGGTTGGGAGACTGTGGGGAAGTGGTTTGAGGTGAGGTTGGGAGACTGTGGGGAAGTGGTTTGGGTGAGGTTGGGAGACTGTGGGGAAGTGGTTTGGGGTGAGGTTTGGAGACGGTGGGGAAGTGGTTTGGGGTGAGGTTGGGAGACTGTGGGGAAGTGATTTGGGGTGAGGTTGGGAGACTGTGGGGAAGTGGTTTGGGGTAATGTACGGATGGTATTGGGAAGTGGTTCGGGGTGAGGTTTGGAGACGGTGGGGAAGTGGTTTAGGGTGAGATACAGACGATGTGGGGAAGTGGTTTGGGGTGAGGTTGGGAGAATGTGGGGAAGTGGTTTGGGGTGAGGTTTGGAGAATGTGGGGAAGAGGTTTGTGGTGAGGTACGGACAATGTGATACGGAAGTTCCCCAGAGGTCACAGCTCACATATAAAGACATCATGAAGAGAGACTCTGAACAGCATGAATGACATGCAGAAGGCAATGATGGATAGGAGACAGTGGTGGGAAATCACGATTCAGGAACAACATCCGCCATAAGCAGCAAGCATAGAAGTGAATTTGGGACAGTCTAGTGAACAATTCAGGTGTTTGGCAAATGTTGTACTAACCCTGTGCTTCACAGTCGATGAATAACAAAGATAAATATCCCAACAATGCCGTGGAGTTACCAGACATTTTAATTGAATGTAAAAGAAAATCTTTGAACTTTTTTGTCCAAGACATAGTGACAGTTTGGTGTTGTCAAATCCCATGTGAATATTTATTACGCATGGGAAAAGTTACAAAAAGGATCCTTAAAAAACCTTCAATTCCAGGCACAGTTTAACCCTGTGGTGGGGCAAGTGGGTGGTTGGGGAGGTATGTAAGAACTCAATGGGATGAATGCTCTGGTGGAAACTCAGCAGAATTTCCTCTTTTTAATAAGTTCCTATTCTCAAACAACTTGTTTAAAACAAGATTTTGGTCGATTTATTGTTGCATTAGAACCGATGCAAAATACAAAACGACTGAAATAAGCGTTGTCACTTTTGGTGAACAATGAAAACAAAAGAAAAGGAAAGCAGTTGACAGGTTTCCAGTTGTACATACCATACATCAATTGGTTCTATCACTTACCATAAATTACACACTTATGGGATAATACTTTTAAGTTCAAGTACAAGTAGGTCAAATAAACTACATGAAAGTACAAAGTCACCCACACATTGTAGAAATCAACCACTCTAAACAATGACTGTAAGTACACACATTCCTACCACGAATAATTTCCACATCATTGAGTCTTAACTTTAAAAAAAAAGAACCGTTCTTTTTTTACAATTGAATTGTAAAAGGTGAGTGTCCATGACTTTATTGTGTGTTAAAAAGAATGATGAATAAAATGGGTTTGGTTGGTTTGGAACACCTCAAGCAAATCTAATCCTGATATATGAGTATGACAAGCTTCAGACTCCACACTCCTATGCTACCAACCAAAATGTACTGCCATTCACACTGTTGCCACCGGTACTCTGTTTTTATTGAATGAATCATAGCTGCCCTCAACAAATTTAATCCAAATTTACATTCTTTTATAACAAAACAATTGAATGAATCTGATCTAAATTGATTAAAATCTTTATCTACAGATATCATCATTACTCTTCTTCCTCTGATTTAAAAAAAATAATCAAATATTTTTAATTTCCATCTACTGAAAGTGAATATCACAATCTCGCCAAGAGAGGGCGATGTTACATTTCACTGATCATTGCAACTGTTTGGCCTGTTTTTGTAAAACAGTTGAGCAAGAACATGTACGCTGTTATTATAGTTTATTATATTGAAAAATCTAAATTTACTGTAAAACCTTCAAGTGTCTCTTGTGTTTTTCACATTATTTTGTTTGTAAATGCTTGCAGTCACTCTTTGGTCATCATTTCTTCATCGATGACAACAATTCTACTAGAATTAAATTTCCATTAATGAGATTTTTAATACTGAAAAAACCCCAAAACCGTCACTTTAAAAAAAAGTTTCATCTTCTGAAAAAAAAAAATCGACTTCCCAAAAAGTGTTGC
This sequence comes from Plazaster borealis, assembly GCA_021014325.1. NCBI lineage: Eukaryota > Metazoa > Echinodermata > Asteroidea > Forcipulatida > Labidiasteridae > Plazaster > Plazaster borealis. The sequence goes on from CM037473.1 coordinate 685,703, forward strand.
TACAAATGAACAATATGAAACCTAAGTATTTGAGATAATAGACCTAAATGCACATGACGTCATTTGAGTAGGGTGCCCTCGCCTAGAGGTCAAAAGGAGGCTGTTCATTGGCCAATCCTGTGTGCAGCGCGTACAAATCTGTGCGTTTCCATTGTTTCGTCATCGGTTTACCTCTAAGATGGCGGCTGGATGACATCAATGCGTAAGGTCTATTCTAATTATTGACATGTTTACGTGTTCATAGCAGGTGAGATCCAACAAATGAAGGCTACGTCCTACTCATACAAATTAATAATCAGTTATTATGATCTTTCTTCTAACCGAGAAACCACATCAATTCTCTAAAGAAGATTCCGTTAAATGTGAACACAAGTCTGTATACATCCTTCAATAGCTACAACTCCATTGATAATAATCAATTTGTAAGATAGCCCACACTTCCCTGTAGACTATTCAAGAGGAACTCATTGTCAAAGATGCAGAGAGAGAAAAATGTTGTGTTATCTTTCTGGTAGTAAAATCCTCCAATAGAGGGCAGCATAAGGGATTAGCTTGAGACTGAACATCTGATGTTATTACTTGAATCGTGAATAATGTAAGATACCTGCCTTCCAAACTTCCAAACTATCACCTAACTACCAATAATTGATGGAGATTTACCTTTGACCTTTTCCCTGGTGTCCTCAAAGGGTATTTGATAGTTTAACATGAATACCAGCTTTGATACATAATGAACCTAAGAGCACAAATGTACTGCACGGATCCACCCAATAGACCAACAATTGACCAGACCCAGCTCTCAGGCAATGAATACCAATCGTCAACAGAGGGCAGTATTGCAAGTTGACATGACATGACAAATACCTTCATCGATGCATAGACCTACTGTGTGACTGAAGCAGGTCTTTCAGAGGAATATGTGATTTGAACTCAAATTCATGTCAATACTTTTACAAAACACTGATTCAATATCTCACACAATAAAATAAACACACCCACAAAGCCTGGTGTTTACAGCAGTGCATCTAACATGTTCACTGATGTCTTAGGAATCCAGAGATTAATCATATTGGTTCTCACAATCCATTTCTAAATCAATGAATTAAAGTTAAATGATTCAAAACCATATACCAGCCACTGAGCCGGAATAAGTGAAGAGGCTGCCAATGAAGCAACGGGATCATCTTTAAGTGTAAAATCTTATTTTTGATGTCTTATGCAACAAGAAAATTTATGGGCATGTAGTAAAAAAATATTTGAGCATGCTGAATATATCAATTCACTGAAGTCTTGTATTTCAAGTAATGGTTGAATAGGGGAAAAAACTGAGGAAGTAAACAAAACATAATAACATGAACAAAACAACCTAACATACACACTAATACAGTATAATCACTGAATAATGTTTTATCAGGCCAAACACACCCAACATTCATATTGATCATAGTCAAGGATGAAATTTCCTGTGACAGAGAAAATAACAAGACTCAGAAGAATATCTGACTTACCAAGTTTACTAGACCCATCAGTTGCTACTCATCCTGAACTGAAGATCTTCAATCAGTTTAGACTTTTTTAATCTTTTTCTTGGGCCACCTGTCAAATTAGAAAGGATGGGATAACATCATTTGTTTTTGAATTCTTTCAGATCGACCAGTTTTAAGATAAAGATTTTGGTACAATTTTCTTTTCAATATCGTACCTTCACTGAAGTTCTCTGCCGTCTTTTTGCGTAGGTCTTCCACTGTCTCCTCAGTCTCCGCCCATTCTAAAACAAGCCGACGCCCATACAGATGGCTGCTATGACATAGAGCATCAAACGCCCTCTGTTGGTCCAAACAATAAAAACTGGTCTTTAAAAGGTCCAGAAAAATGGACTCTATTCAACTAAAAAATAAATTTAATGTAAACATACGTTTTTATATAAAAATCTGTGATTTAAAAGACATGCTTGAGCATTCCAATATCTTGAAAATCTTTTGCTTAACCACTTCCCAACCGTATAAACGTATTTCTACTGTCAAAAACAATGATAAACTAAGGTGGCAGCCTATCGATCTATCGCGATACTCGCTTGTATAACAAAAGGACTAAGGTCTGAAATCAGGGATTACAAAATAACCCCCGGAAAAGGGAGATTTTGAGTATTAATACCAGTACCCTTTGTCCCTCCTTTTCTGGGGGATCGAAGCGTAGCACAGTGAGTGCATACCTGTGCACACTACACAATGGAATGTCCAGGGCTGTAATTATAAGTCAACTGACATGACCGACCCAACCAAAAGAGAACATTCCAAAAATGTTCCTAAATGTCCACAGTTCTTCAGTTTTGAAAAAGTTTTAAATTGCTATTATCTTTGAGTAATAAACTTCATTTAAAGGGTGTGTACAGCATTGGTAAGAATGAAAACATAAATGCTCACAGATTTGCACATAACTTACATGGTATACAGATGGTCATGGTAGAAAACTTCCCTTGAAATAGTTTTGCTTGAAATGCCATAGTTTTTACGAAATGAATAAAATAATAGTACTTATCAGGATAAATTCCGATGTTTGAAAAAAAGTTAAAACACAAAAGTTTTTTTTTAAACTGTTTTCTCATGACTCCGAAGACTGATTTAGCTTAAACTTTCACAGGTTTGTTATTTCATGTATATGTTGGGTCACATCGAGTTTGGATACAGGTCTTTGGCAATTACCAATGTTGTACACACCCTTTAAGAAGGCTTGCAAGAAAAGGTAATAATCTTGGTTATCACACAAGGGCCAGTGGAGTACAGAAAAATGTAGCATTTCTGCGTCACATATCTAATGAGGCCGAAGGCCAGGTTGGATATTATTATTAATATTATTGTTTTGTTTGCAACCACAGGAAAATACAAAATGGTTGGATTAAAATACAATACAAAATTATCAAAGTGGGGGGCTAAGGCGTTGTATTTTTCCATATTCCATGAGGTATGCGGGTGATAATGATTTTATCCTCAAGCAAACTTGAAGTGTAGCTTGAAATAGCATATAATAGAACAGGGTTTGATATGGGCCGTTTAAAATAGGTTTATATCACACTCTTCTTGCTATAGATCAACAAATCAGAATCAAGGATTCTAAATTTGCTTTAAGATAATATCTTCACACCATTCAGAAAGAAATGGGTAACCATTGTGATTTTGGTTTATGTTTCTTGAAGAATTTACACTTCCAAAAACAATTTTGGTGTTACCTCTTGTCAACAAATAATTTCCCTTCTTTTAGAGGGGCCTGTTGCCTTTGGATTGGGCGCTTTGGGCTATAAAAAGCGCTTGTTTTTAAATGAATATGATTGGAAAGATGTTTTTAAAGTAAAATATAATGATTGAAATAAACATCCCTTGAAATTGTGTTGTGTTTGTGTGTAATTTCATGAGTGATAACTGAACACGGTCCGCTATTTTTAAGAACCAAACATTTGACTCCCAAAAATGGCAGACCAAATGTTCCGCTGGTTATATTTCAAGAGGCAAATTTTTGTTTTTGTAATCACTACTCACTAATTACACAACACTGTGGGTGTTATTGCGCATAAACAACTCTTGAAAAGGATAAGGAGCGCTTCCAAATGGCAAAGTTTTGAGAGATTTGAAGGCCCCTTTCTTTATACCTGAATGTGGGAAATAAACTAACCCACCACCTGAACCCTAAACAAATAGTTTATTGTACCTTGGCATCTTGTTTACTTAGGAAATCTACAAAACCAAATCCTCTATGTGAACCCGTACCGGTCATCTTCTTGGGCAGTCTGACTGATTTGATCTCACCAAAGGTACTGAAAAGTTGAGAATATTAACGAAAACTGTAAAATTACAAGACTAATATTTTCTTACTATTAGGGCAAGTCACACTCCTCAGTAAATGTTACTCTATAAAGACACATTCTAACCTAGCTCTTTAACTTCTCCAATAAATATATCACACAGTGTACATTTCAGCCCATCCCTTAACCTAGCTCTTTAATTTTTGTTTTTAATTATTGATTGTTGTGTACAAATTCTGCATTTATTACATTTTTAACTGTATTTTCTCTAGGGTATTATAACTGTATGGATTTTAATAGGTTTTCTTTTTAATTGTTCAGCGCCCAGGAGCATGTTTACATGGATGGGCGCTATATAAATATCCATTATTATTATTTATTATTATTTAACTTCTCAAATAAATGTCTCACAGTGTACATTTCAGCCCATCCCTAAACCTAGGTCTTTAACTTCACCAATGAATATCTCACACAGTGTACATTTCAGCCCATCCCTAAACCTAGTTCTTTTTCTTCTCAAATAAATGTCTCACACAGTGTACATTTCAGCCCGTCCCTAAACCAAGCTCTTCCAAACTTACCCAAATAATTCATGTATTTCTTGCTTAGTGGCTTCAAATGGAATATTCCTGATGAGGATCTTACTTGACTTCTGATTTAAGTTTCCTGCTGCCTTCTTGGAAGATGCTTTATTGGACCTGAAGAGACAGAAGAATCCATTGAATACAATCATAACAAGATGGTAAAGTGCTGGATTTGGGAAGAGTACATTCACAAGGCCAGTCTATTTTCCAACATGATTTATCTCTGAACCTCCAAGGTCTTAGAAAACGCAGGATTTATCATTTTTGTCTTCATAACCCTCCATGAAAACAAATAAATAAAAGGTTTGTGTATAATGCTGATACTTCTTTATGTGCTACCCTCTGCGACTAGTTGACAATTATTCATTTCATTTCATTTATTAATTCTGGTTGGGAACCCAAGGATGCTCAGAAAAGCGAACTTAATCACTATACTAGCCAAGAACCCCATGTAGAGAAGACAAAGAAGGAAGTTTCAGTTTTAGATGTGGGAGGAAAACCCCAGAGAATTATTCCGGTGAAAATCTACATAATCAGATAAGGACTGAAAACCCAATCCACATAGTGCCCCCAGTGGGATTCGTACTAGGGGTTCTAGAGGTGGAAGGCTAGGTAAGAAACCTCTACGCCAACCCGTCCTCTCAAGGCAATGGAACCATTATGCAAATAGAATCAGAACAAGATCCAGCCCTGATGGAACCAATAACGTACTGTTTGGTTGCTCTGTGTGATAGCTTGAGTTCTAGACTGTGTTCATCTAGATTGTAATGCTGTAACAGAACAAATTCTAGCCCTGATGGAACCAATATAAGTAACTTACTGTATGGTTGCTCTGTGTGATAGCTTGAGTTCTAGACTGTGTTCATCTAGATTGTAATGCTGTAACAGAACAAATTCTAGCCCTGATGGAACCAATATAAGTAACTTACTGTATGGTTGCTCTGTGTGATAGCTTGAGTTCTAGACTGTGTTCATCCAGATTGTAATGTTGTAACGGAACAAATTCTAGCCTTGATGGAACCAACATGAGTAACTTACTGTATGGTTGCTCTGTGTGATAGCTTAAGTTCTAGACTGTGTTCATCCAGATTGCAATGCTGTAACTCCTTCAACGCTTTCTGAGCTGCCTTCTTCTTCTTGTATTCCACAAAACCATATCCCATGGACAACATCGATCCTGAAGAATAATAATAATAATAATAATTAAAAACTTGTAAAGCGCCATCAATCTAAAACTAAACTTATTCCGAGGCGCATAAAACCAAACAAAAAACAGAGAGAGTAACAAAAAAGATTACAAATTACGTAGATTAGAAAGAAATAAGAGCACATTGAATAAAACAGATTTACATAAACGTGTCGGTGAAAACAAGTGGTAAAAAAAAAATCAAACAGAAAGTCAATCATAAGAAATGTTAAATAGGTGAGTTTTTAGCAATGTTTTGAAAATGTCCAGAGACTTTGTAGCTCGGATATGTAAAGGAAGAGAGTTCCAGAGAGTGGGTGCAGATATCATGATTCTAGGGTGCAGAATAACAACATTCCTCAAAATATTAATTAGTCTTGTTTACTTTTTCAGATTGTTGTATTAAGTGTTTATATTGACTTGGTTTCCGTGCTGCAATGATGTTTCTGTTCCTACGACTAATCAATTTTTAGGATTGTTGGTAAGGCTTCAACATTTTTAAGATCATACAGTAATTCAAACAAACCTTTGATTAACTACTTTTAAAGATAACTCCTTGTTACACAGAGCAATGTTTCAGGCAACTTGGAGGCAACCAACTGCACTGTTTGTACAAGGAACACTTCGGCAGCATAAGAGACATTCTTCTAGCTGTAACTCACTATCCCCAAGAAAATAATGAGAAAACTGAAATGTGAATAAATTTTCTTCTTGGAGATTTGCCTGGAAGTGGTTGCCTGTGACATGGCATTGAGCAATTGAGTAATCCTTCAAGGTTTACCAAACAGACTAAGAGGAACAGCAAGATGTTGAATTACCTTTATGTTTAGGATCCTTCTTGCGAGATATTGTCACATTTTTCAAATGTCCACATTGCGAAAACAACTGCAATCAAAATATTCAACAATTTGAAATAAAGCAATTCAGTGAAATTTTACACGTTGATGACAACACATTCAAATGTTTATGACTGATGAGTGCCAACTTTGAAGAGCTGTTAAGTGAAAGAAAAGGCTCTGGAAAGAGTCCTTTGACAAAATAAATTATTTCCTGCTCAATTTACCGGTGAAAAAATTGATATTGTGAAGAATTCCAAAATCTTATCAGCAAAGCTTGCAAAGAACAGAGTGAGGTCTAGATGTTTTCTGGTGTAAACCTAGATATCTAGAATATATAAACATTGATCCATTATTTCTACATAACTTGAAAAATAGCAATTTCTTTTCTTAAAGTATTCTAAATTTCTCAATTGTGATGATCTTGACACTCTTGGCTTGCTTCTTGGGTCGTTTTAACAATCTTTATTATTTGTCTGTAAGGGTTGTGTGGACGTCCCTGTGTGTCAGAGTTATTAGGATTTGTATTGATTGTTTATTTGCTGGTACCTTTTGTTGTATTTTATCCTCTACTTTTATGGAGGTTTTGTTTGAAATAGATTTTTAAAAAATAGAAGAGAGATCAAAGCTTTCATAATTTCCCGAGATACTAAGGCCACAATCTCTACCTTTTTCAGGGAGTCTTCTGTTGTGTCAAAGTTGAGATTCTTCACAAAGATTGTTGTCTCTGTTTCAGTTTCTTCCTCGTCAATGTCTTCTGATTCTACAGATATCACAGAAATAGTGTGTTTAAATTGAAACAGAAGAACAAACCGTCAATATAATAAGCTCAACCTTCAAATTCTTCCAATCTATCCCACTGGTTTGGGCTGATGGATTTGGGCTGCTGGGCCTGGTATCATAACATGGACCGGGACAAGGCATGTCAAACAAATCACAGTCAAAAGATTTGGGTCCTTCCTACTCAAAATCCAAAACAGTGAATCAATAAACTGAAACCATTATTACATTAAACAGTAACTTTAAATTACTATAAGTAAATTTAAAAAAAGCAAATTTCAAAACGCTTCATTTGCAGAAACAGTTTCAGTTTTCTGTGATTCTCGTAGTTTTACATACTACACTAATGCAGGGTAAAATCATATCACATGATCACAAAGACAAAATATATATGTGACCCGCTCTGCAATAATGGCCCTTATGGTGCAAAAAATTATTTTGGAGTTAGATACATAGATAGAAAGGTCTTTTTCTCAGCTTTAATTTGGTGTATGTTAGAAGTCTGTAGCATTTTGCAATCCAAAGTTATACCATAATTTGCATATAAATTATTGCCATTTTGGTCAAAATAGGTTATGAAGAAACAGCCTTGTAAACTTTGCAGTGTGTTTCAAAGTATTTTAATACCAGTTCTTATGAAAGTTCCTAGCAACGAGTATGTTCCCTGTAACCTATTCGTCTGAAATTTTCAACAAGTGTTTGTTATGACTTTATAAGTACTACGTAAGTTGTTTTATTTCTTTTAATGCACAATATCGTTATTTTAAAACTAATTTGCATATTGTGTTATTTCTTGTGTTTTTTCCCTCAAATTTTTAAAAAGCAAACACACACTTGAGCATTAGTTCGGAGATTTTAGTACAATTTAGTGAACGTTGCTATTTCTTTGTTAAACAAATGCACACTGGCTCATAGAAAACCCCATGAATTAAAATAATGTATTTTTGGGTGCAAACAAGAGCTTTTTGGGAAAAATTAACAAAAACACCTTTTCGCCTTTTATTCATTTTAAACAAAAAGCTAATTATTTCTACAAAGTTTGGGCTGTTTAATAAAACTCTGAAGTTGGCTTGCATTTCGTGATTAACACCTAGTTTTTTGGGGTAACAAATTCTAGTTTTGGTAAAAAAAAATACACAAGTTTTAAACCTCAATATTTTTTTAAAAATCTAGCACAACCAACATAGTCTGCCTTCTTATTGCAAATTGAAGTTGATTAATCAATTTTGAAATAATCTTTGGGTTAAAAATGCTAAAGATGGCAATGTGGAATCAGATTCCGAATCGGATTCTGATTCCACATCGTCATTCACATCAGAAATTAACGAAGTAATCTTTCACGAAGCCAACCATGCTCTCTCCTCCCTGACAAGATTGGCATCACGGAGATCATTCAAAGCCTCAGCCAGACACTGATCCTTTGAACCCATACTTAAGCAAATAATTCACTAAAAATTTACAAAATCTGTTGGCTAAATTAGTAAATAAAAGTAGAAAACCTTTTCGCTCAGAGCAAGACAAGTTAGTTGAGTTGAACATTAACAGTTGACAGGTATTGCGCTGTGTTTTTGCGTGGCACGACATACAGTCACATGCCAGTCACCTGTGAATAAACAACGAATTCCATTCAGAGCGCATGCGCAAGCTGTGTTTTTGCGTGGCACGCACACTATAAACAGTCATATGACGGTCACATGACAGTGAATAAACAACGAATCCCATTCACAGCGCAAGCGCAAGCTCGACGATGCGTGCATTGACCAATCGGTGCACTACACTGCGTACACGTCACAGAAAAGTTTCACGCCCCTAGTAACAAGCGCTGTTTGTCTTCATGTCAGAAAATTACCGTCCTTGCTTTTGCATTTGACCTCTAACCTTTTCTATGTCTACAAATCGAAAGCCAACGTCCTCAGCTTTCAGATGATACCAAATTTGTAATAGGGGGGTTCCAATAATGTCCTAACAGATGTGTAAAAAAAACGCAACTTTCAACGGAATCCACGGACACCGGTCGTACAAACCATGAACAAAATGTACACAAAACACGATTTTTTCCATCTTTATTGATCAAAATAAACATCCAATTTTACAAATTATGAAAGTGTGGATATGAACGATGTCAAAAATGGAATAAAAAAAATACAACACCAACAATTTGTTTTTCACCCTTTCAACATTGACGAGCCTGTTACGTGAAACGGCATCGCGCGACTTACGGGCCTTTTTTGCAGAGCGGGTCACATATGTTAACAGGATGTTTCTTAAGTAAAACATTTGCCCTAATTTATGAAAATCTAACGAGATGTGGATCTTATTTTACATAAATAATCAAAGTGTCTTATTACTTGTTTTCCCTGACAGATCTGCATCTTCTTTCTTCTCTTCCTGTGTTTGTTCATCACTGTGTTTGTCACCATGTTCATCACCGTGTTTGCCACTGGGTTTGTCATCTTTCGTGGATTCTTTCATGCCATCTGCGTTGAAGACGTTCATCGGTGCCCACTCAAGATAAAGTGGAACATGATGAAACTGAAATGATAGACAAATTCAATCACTAACATTCTCAATTATAATGAGGGATTCTAACTTTGCATGGTGGGAGAACAATGTATGGTTTAATACCCAATAACATGGAATTGTTTAATAGATGTACCCGCTGCTTATTACACAATTCTAAATGGCTTTTCATCACCTGGAAAGCTTAGTGGTCTAGTGCTAAGACATCTGCTCTAGAATGCAGGGTTGATGGGTCCAAATCCCACCCGAGTAATATATCAGTGGATTCTTTCCACAGGACTATGGACAGCACAGAGTATACAGTGCTTATCATACATCGGTTTAAAGAAGAAACCAAACTAATATTAACATAGCACTGTCTAGGCACAGACTCACAACTCACTTCACTCAGGGAAACTTCATGTTCTCTGAAAAACATTCAGATAAACTTGTTGGAACATCAACTGCTCTGTCTGATGCACCTTAACGGAACCAGGATTCAGAAAGCACTCACAGTATACAATACTTTATCAACCACACATGGATGAGCCAGGCATGAGAATGGGCGATGATGACAAAACCAGAAATCCATTTCGAACGAAAAAAATCAGAAAAATCTACCGCTAAAAATGCATGTCCAGATTTTGGGCAATGTCCGGAATTTGGGCAAGGTGACCCAGGTGTCAGCGCCGCACTCAGTGAACTGCTGTCAGTAGACTTTTCAAAGTCTCCTCTTTGCTGCAGCAGTAAACATATTACGGTCAAACAATTAGTAAACCGCCCCGTGATTGAAGCGAGGAATGAGAGAAGTCTACACATATCCATTGATCTTGCTGCATAATGCACATGGAAGCCGGGCGGCAGTTGTTAACGTGCTGTTTCTTTCACGAACGGTGTGTTGATCCGCGATATACGATTACACAGGTAAACTTACAATTTCTGATTAGAGAAGAGGGATTTGCAAAATCCAAATGTATACCCCCTACAACTCACCCCCAAATTTTATGTCAAATTCACACTGAACTCGAAGACCACAAATTTGAAAGGGAAAATAAAACCCGGAATTCAGGTTTAAACCGGAAGATACTCATGCCTGATGAACGGCAAACACTAAACCACTGTTCCTTAGATCCTTACATGTAAGAATCGCATCATTTGGGAGTTGAAAAATTAGTGGTTCAAAATTGCAGTCATTTTGGGGCAGCGGCGGCCCATGATGTCACACAGGGTGCTCTAAAGGCAACCAGTTCCAGGCAATTACCACAAAGACAAAACATTCACATCTCAATTGTCATGTAACATTGTCTTGGATAGTAAGACACTATTAGAAAAATGTCTCTTGCGCTTCTCAAGTGTTCCTTATTGCCTGTAGTGAACTTGGTTGCCTCCAAGTTGCCTGTACAAATTGCCTCATGTGACAAGGGCCCAATTTTATAAAGCTGTTTACTGCTAAGCACACTTTTGAGCTTACTAAGCAGAAAAAACTTGCATAAGCAAAAGTGTATTTCATAAACCATTTAGAAGATTTGACAGCGCGTGTGCGCATTCACAATGAATTTGCATCGTTGCATCACTCATCTGCTTTTATGAAATAGAAATTCTGCTAATGGTCACTATTTAAGCAGAAAACATCTGCTTACAGGCTTGATGAAATTGGGCCCATGCCATAAGTACCCCAAATGAAATATTCTGAGACTATTGACATATTTCAGTTTATAAATCCAGCAGAGGGACATTTAACCAACAAAGATGGCCTGTCAAATGTTCTTTGTTAGAGTTGACAAGTCTTGAAATAGTGGTTTGCTTTTAAGCTAAACCAGCATACCCTGCTCCAGCAAGCATTGATTCGTTTTCTTATGACAGACACTATAAAAACAAGAATTTGAGCTCAGATCCTACAAAACTAGAATCTTGAGGTGTTTCTATTATTATTATTATTATGTAGTTCTGGTAATAAAACCAAGGATGCCTCAAAAGCGAACTTAATCACTGTATATGTAACTCGGAGGTCTGAGGAAACCTGTAGACAAGGGTGCTTGCAATGAACCAAGCCGCTACTCTTCCACGATAAGTGTTCTAGGTTCTTTTACATGCACTACCAATCCTAGTACATGAGACCTACGGCTTTACGGTCCATCTGAAGGACAAAGCAATTATGGTAAAGTATCTTGCTCAACGACACAAGTGTCTTGGCGAGCCAGGCCAGGTTTCGAACCCCCCCCCCAAAAAAAGAAGACAAACCTTTGTGTAAGCGAGTTGAAAGAAAGCACTTCTTGCTTCAGTAGGTTCAATGAACTCAATGATAGCTGTCACCCCAGCAGGAGGTAAGACCACACGTCCTAAACTCCCATAAGGTACAAATAAGTCTCTTAGCTCAGTAGCTTGTGTAGCTGCAGGAAGGTTCTTCACAAGCATCACTGTTTTACTTCTAGCACCAGATGCCTAAAGAAATGTTAGAAAATAATCATTTATTCCTAGTGTGTCTCAAAAGTTTCTCACCAAACGTTACCCTTTAATTTTCTCCACCACATACAGGCCTGATACTTCATTCAGGAGGAGGGAAAAGATTCAGGAACAGGGAAAAGCGTGTCTTCTTGGTAAATGGACACCTCTATAAAGGAAATCAACATTTCTACTGAAACATTTTGTGGGTCACAAAATTTAGATTTCGACTGGAACATTTTATGGGTCACTATTATTAGGCAATCACCAGGGCATGGAGGCAATTGCCTCCATGAAGTATCAGGCCTACAAATCTTTCAAAAAATGTCATTGTTATCATATTAAATTAGAAGAGTAAAAAATTGTTGATGGCGTCAAGTTTGGACACTCGCAGAGTCTTCTACCCTCAATGGCTAAAAAGAGCCTTTGAAAAAGACAGCTAGGGTAAAAAAAAGATGCCATTAAAAACAAATTTGCATTGACACTATAAGTTTTTTGGTTGGTAAGCAGTTTGCAAAAGTGGATGTTGTTCCCTTTTGTTTAATTTTAATTGAATAAAATTAATTGAAAATCTAAGGTTAAGATTGTCTCAGAACACCCCTGCTAGGTTCGATCCCATGGCATGTTTAAAACAACTCATGCCAGCTAATTCTGTATGCAATCATAAATATACAATGATGCATCTCGGAATGATCATTTGAAGCCACTGTGTACATTTTATTGGATGAGTTACAACAGGGCCTAATTTCATGGCTCTGCTTACCGCGGAATTATGCGCTTAAGGAGCCCTTGTAGCCCACAATTCTATGATACGTAAGCGCAGAATTCTGCGGTAAGCAGAGCCATGAAATTGGGCCCAGATGTTATCTAATTTAATCAATATTACATCTGTTTTGTTATCTGACCTTTTTTTTTTATCATTTAAATCTGAGCACAATTTTTTGGCTCTACTTACTATGGAATTCTGCGTTTAGTACCCATAGAATCACACGCCTTACAGGGCGTCTTAAGCAGGGAATTCTGTGGTAAGCATTTCCATGAAATTGGTCCCTGTGAGTTTGCTCACCTATGCAACCCTGTTTGTATTGAATCAATACTGGTCTTCCACAGGGTTACCTCCTTCTACAGCCCCTACCATCCTCTCTATTTATCCTACAGCCACAAACTACACATGTCCACAGAGCCCCTGAGTGGGGCTTCCCAGCAGTTTAAAACTTGTCCGAATCCATGACATAATTCATTTCCAAGATTTTCAAAGATTGACAGATGATCTAAAAAATGAAAAGTTCAATACCTGACTGAATGAGTTTAAGGCTACTCCATTTTCTAGTAGGAACTGTCTGGTCTCGGCAACAATCTGAGTCTCTCCAAGAGCCACCCTGACGGCTAAACTCCGACCTGTCTCCTAAAAAAAACATGACAAATAGATACGTGGCTTTTGAGTTTGTAATGTAGAAATGCAAAACAAGTGATCAATCAGGGTTGTACCTTGTGTAACTATGTTGTGTTTCAATCTTAATGCCAAGCAAAGTGTGATGTCACAAAACAAATCACTATGGCAATATTGACAACTCATCTTAAGATGATTCCTAATGCTTTGTGAAATCGACCCCCGAGTAGCCCCCATCAAAGAACTGCTCTCCCGGGGGTCCATAGTCCTGAATAAGATTAAAAGGAAAAACATTTGAAATTTTAGTCTTGTAGGATTTATCACTACCACTTACCGCATCAAGAACTTGACTTTTAGTTGTTTGATATTTCTGTGCAATGGCTTCAGCTACAGCATCAGCACCAATGAACAGAGAATTCCAGTTGTGAGAACTAAATAAAAATAATTAAAGAAAAACAGGAAGTGAGACTTACAGGTATAATGACAACACTTCTAATCTGAACTATTAGCATTCTAGCATTGGTTCTGGTTCTGAGAAGGTTCCATTTTTTCTAAGACTCTCGTTAACAAATGTTCTATAATTATTATTATTATTATTGTTTTTTTTGAAATAATTTTAAAACGTATTTCCCATCCCGGCCAAAGGCCAAATTAGGAAAAACAATCTAATAAAGAATAACAAGAGGTAAAACAAAATTATAAAATAAAACTAAAACTAAAAATAAAACAATGAACCAACAAAGGATGAATGTCTTGAGCATTCCTCTAATTGTCCGTTATTCCTTACAAGATGGCACTACTTAACTTTGTTCCACAGCTGTTCAAGATTATTCTTTCATTATTTTGTTGATAGAAATTTATAGTATTGTGCCGGAGTGCTATTTTAAGCAACTTAGGGTTCTATGCTGCCCAGGGAGTTCAGAAAGTTAGAGGAATGGTCTAAAAAGCATGCCTGATGAACAGGGATAAAAGTGTTATAAAGTGCCATGATCTAGCTACTAGGATATGTGCACTATATAAGAACCAATTATTATTTGCCCAGGGGTCGATTTCACAAAACTCTTCCTAACTTAGGACTAGTCCTAGGCAATGTCCTAACTTCAGATAAGATAAGTCTTATCTCTTTGTGAAATCGTCCCCTTTTCTCCCTCCATTGGCCTCTAATGATCAATTTCAACATTAAAGTTTACGCAAACCAACATTTTTGGTTGCGCTTACAAAAAGCGAGTATAAAATTTCTCATGTTTAACTTTGAATACCTGTTAATTCCTATAGAGCAATATTGAGTATCATTTCTTAAACAATCTCAAGAAATTCTAGTCTTAAGCATTACCTTCCACTGCGAGCCTTATCTTTAGATTTCTTCTTATTCTTGAATGAGGACCCCTCTCTCTGTTCTTCATCTTCTGGACTTTTCTTTTCTTTCCCAGGTAAGATATGAAGTAGTCGTCCCTACAGATAGACAAGAAGTTGAACAATGTTCCATTAAAGGCACTGAACACGTTTGGAAATTGTCAAAAACCAGTGCTCTCACTTGGTGTATCCCAACATATGCATAAAATAACAAGCCTGTGAAAACTTGGGCTCAATTAGTCATCGAGTTTGCAAGAAAATGATGAAAGAAAAAACACCCTGGTTGTACAAATTTGTGTGCTCTCAGATAGGAATAAAAACTTCTTGCAAGAAGTTTTTATTATTTTAGTGAGAAATTACCTCTTTCTCAAAAACTACGTTACTTCAGAGGGAGTCGTTTCCTACAATGTTTCATACTATCAACAGCTCTCCGTTGCTTGTAACCAAGTATGTTTTTATGCTAATATTTGTTTTGAGACATTACCAAACGTGTACGATACCGTTAAGATGCATCTGGTGATGTTGTGACCAATCAGTCATAATGATGTGTTAAATAAAGTCTGATAATAGACCGTGTAAGTCTCGCAATGATAAAGTCACCATTGAGCTTCCAGGCACCTCTGAGCCATCAGCTATGGGAGATTAACGTGGGTGCAATTTTGTGTGATTTTAAGAGTGTAGATGTGATGTAAGGCACTTGATCATGAAGAAGAAGAATCAAAGGCTTTTGTGAAGGAGGTGGGAGTTTTCAATCTTGTTATATTGAGACTAAAGGGAACTATAACAAAAAAATCTGTAAACAATTATTTTCATGTGTTGCCAAGAGGTTTTCAAAAAGGTTTTGAATTGAAATCAGATTCATAATCTTATAAATGGTCGTGTAATTTTCTCTATCCTTGTTGATTTTTCTCTGCAGAACTTTGAAAACACTGTCTTTGAATTTGACCAAAAGGGATTCAAGTAACATAAAGCTGGATACACCTGTAGGACATCACTTCAATCTTCCTAATCACTCCATTTCTGACATGATTTTACAGGGCATTGAGGCACTAGGAAACCACAGAGAGACTGTTCGTCTAAGTAGGGAGAAACTGTGGATAAGGCGCTTTCAAACCATTCAACCCCATGGTCTGAACATCCAAGAAGGAAATGACCAATAACTTTTTGTCTTTGACTTCTCCTTTATCCCACATATATCCCATTGTCTCATTCACAAAGTATTTATATTTTTCTTCCTTTTCCCACCATTGATTTTGTATTTTTGTGTTTCCAACCTCTTGTGGTTAAATAAGCCCTCTACCCCCCCCGTCTCCTTCTTCATTGTCCATCCCTTGCCGTTTCTGTGTGCTTTCTGCCCCTCTCTCTCTTTTCATTTCTTCCACTTGATTGCTTCTGTTACAACAGTACACTTGTTTATGCTTGTTGTGCTGTCATTTAGAATTTTAGAAAGGGTCGAAACGTCAGGCCATTAGCTATTTGTGCATTTATACCATAGGTTCTTTTTGTAGGTAAGCAGTATGCAAGAGCTAATTCTATGTTCTCATTTATAAATGTGCCCAAACTCAAGTTTAAAATAATTAGATTACGGGTATTACATTGTACAAATAATGTAAAGTTATCTCTAATAGTTCCCAGGAGAGATTAATATCCCATGGTTATTTACACACTTCAAAGATTCAAATCTGTAAAATACAAATCTGATTCTATAAAGTCTTGTATACCTGAAATGTTGATCCATCAAGCTCTGTGAATGCTTTGACAGCATGTTCCGGCATCATGAAAGTTATAAATGCAAAGCCTTTGATCTTCTTGGTCAGAGAGTCAATTGGGAGATTAACTTCAGTCAGTGGTCCTGCAATGGAGGAGAGGAAAAAACCTAAGAGTTAATGATCTTCACACAGATTTAGGTTTTATACCTGTATATGGGTGCTTCATACCTGTACATGGTTCTTCATACCTGTTTGTGGGTGCTTCATACCCGTATATGGGTGCTTCATACCTGTATATGGGTGCTTCATACCCGTTTGTGGGTGCTTCATACCCGTATGTGGGTGCTTCATACCCATATGTGGGTGCTTCATATTCCCTTATAGTCTGTTTACATATCCAAACATCTCACCCACAGCACGTTTTACTGCACATTTCAAAAGAAATTTGCAAAGTTTTCCAAATGTAATATTGAATAAACAGTAACCAATCCAGTAAAAAAAATACACCTTTCCGTCTCAAAATGAGATTACGAATGCCCCATACAGCCAAGCAAATGGCAAACTCAAAGTTCATGGACACAGAATCTGAAAGGGGGGAGTGGTGAGGTTTATTGAAACTCAACAAATAAACGAATGTACCATATCTACTGAAGAGCTGTTCTAATTCCTCTTCATGACAAATGTACGGCAGGTTTCTCACAAAAAGTCTTCCAGTCTGCAGATACAAAGAAACAAAATAACTATAAATAACTTCTACATGAAGGCTGAATTGTATATTTAAGATAAACGGATGTATAAATAAAGATTTAACTATAATATACTGCAGGTTGGGTTGATGCCAAAAAGCATTTATGGTGGCAGAACTCATCTTCAGTGAATTTATAACATTTTTAAAAGTGTTTTTCATAAATACCTGGGATAGTTTATATATTCTGATTGGCTAAGAGGAGATCAGGAGTGTTTAAAAATGGCCTGAGGAACTCAGGTCAAAAGAGGGCGCTATCAGATGATTGCATGGATCGCGCAAATTTCACGGCACACTTTAAGTTGGTAAGTTGCATATTTGGCTCATGCAAGTTTGAAACTTGCGTGCGATAGTTTGAAACTTGGGTGAGGATCTACTTAGCACTTAGATAGAAATTTAGAAAAGTCAAGTCGAGCTGAGGCTTAACTGTCAGATTTTTTCTCAACTTTAAAAGTTTTTTGGATGTTTTTAACGGAAAGGTATTTATGAATGGGAATAAAAGGAGTGGTGACTCAGTCTTTAACGGCTGTTTCAAGCCTTACAGGATCATAAAGGACCTCACCTTCAGCTCGGTCCTTTATCGCACGGCTACAATCCTGATGGTTTGAGTTCAAGTCCAGGGCCCAATTTCATAGAGCTGCTTAAGCAAAGAAAGTAGCTTAGCACAACAAAATTAGGCTTACTGTAATACGGTTACAAGCCAAACTACCATGTCACTTGTACAACTTGCTCATTTCTGCTAAGCAAAATATTGTTAAGCAATATTTGCTGCTTAAGCAGCTCTATGAAATTGGGCCCCGGTCGCCACTCTTTTATACCCGTATTGTAGTCTGGTTTTTCAACATAAATATACACCTAGAAGAAAACTATTGAAGTTTTACCCATTACTGGCCGGTTGGAAACCATTGTATTAACAATAAGAGGGACATTTTGTTATAATTCTACTCACCTCTCCAATTGGTTCATCAGTGCCTTCCAGCTCAGCAGCCTGAACATTATAATTACAACAAAAAGGAATAATTTACAAACAAGAATCTGCCACTGCACATGGTGCCTGGAATTTTCTTATAGACCCTGGAAGTCTTGCCCGTATTTGAACATTTTTAGGACCACTTTGGTCCCACATACATTGCTTTAATGTTTTAATGAAACAAACTCGCGCACTTGAATGGGTCACAATGTTCAAATGGGTCACAATGTTTGAAGTCTATTAATAAGGCAAATATTCCAATAAGACAAAACCCATAAATAAAATATATTGACAGGTTTAGCTCCAGGGACACTGGGACAACACTCTTTCTTTCTCACATAAAATACAAAACAAATTTGGGTAATAATAAATATCACGCTCAAGGAAACAAATGCAGAGCTGCCAACCTTAAACTGGGCATTTCAGTATTCTTTAGGCTGAAAATCAGTATTTTGCCAATGAAATCAGTATTTTTCTGCGCGGCGCCGATACACTTCTTGTACTCGACTACCCACTGGTAATTGAATTACCTTTTACGTATGCTTTGCTCATATTACATGTATTAAAGCCAATAATAATGTCAGTGTTCAAAAAAAAAAAAAAAAAAAAAAAAGTTAAAAAAAAAGTTTTAAAAAATGTGCGTATCGGACCGCAATTTGCACTACACTGTGCATGGGGAGAAGCCATACTGCAATTCTTTCCAATTAATGATATCAAAATACTTTAGTTTCTGTACCATCGTTTATTAAAATGAATAAAAAATGTTCACGTTTGCACAGGAAACACACCATTACAATACCACAGTGGAGGGCAGTCAAGTGTTTGAAGGACTTCGGCAAGTTTGTCAACTTGGCTTTCCAACCAATTCCATGTCCACCCATTGCATTCTTTACGCCTTTTATCACTATTTTGCATCAGATCTTGGCCTCCATTGTGTCGAAGATATCTTTCCTTTTCGTCATTTTTATTTCAATTGATGCAGCGATCGCGATGTTTCACACACTAAACGACGTCAACACGCTTGTTCCTTGCAGAAGTAAAATTTATCACAGTGTCTGTTTGCCGCCGCATCCCATACACGTGAGCATTAGAAAAACTGCGGCGCCAGTCTCTACAAAAGCCATGCCTGTGGGTGACATTGTGAGACATGTACTACAGAATGTATGCTGAACAAGGTGCATTGTGTCTCCGTTCAGTGCACGGAGATCACTCTGACAGTAGTTAAGTCCTTCAGCGCAATAGGTTATGGTACCTAATAATATAAGCTCTGAAACGCGTGTGAATTCGCGGCTTTCATTTTTATTTATTACGATCTCATTGTTTGTACTGCATTTACACTGGGGCTTAAAAAGTATGATCGGCTTTTTCCAAATCCGTATTTTAAAACGCAAATTCGTACTTCTGTATTCTTGGTTGATTTCCGTATGAAATACGGAAAATCCGTACTAGTTGGCAGCTCTACAAATGTAATGACTGGCAGGTGGTGGTGGGGGAGATGATAAGACCATAGTGACTAACCTGTTTGGCCCATGGTACCTCACGGTCACTGGTACCCTGCTCTCCTTCATTAACCCAGTTGTCTCGGAAGAGTTCAATGTAGCGTTTACCTGTGATTAGAAAGAGAAAATTATTTCTTGAAAAATACAAATGTATATAAAGATGTCGATGAAGACTAAAATGTGAGATCATTACAATGTTACTGTGGTTTACCTTGTAAATCTACAATTTACAAAGTTAAAAATTAAAAGTTTATCGCGAACAAACCAAAGTTTTGCACTTCCCCTGGGGAACAGTTTAACTTCCAATTAACTAACATATTCTGTTTCTTCTTTATTTATTAATTCTGGTTGTGAAGCCAATGATTCTCAGAAAAGCGAACTTAATCTCATACTAGCTAAGAACCCCATGGAGAGAAGACAATCAGAAAGGGACTGAAAACCAAATCCACATAATGCTCCCGGAGGGATTTGAACTAGGGCCCTAGAGGTGGAAGGTGAGGAAAGATACACACTACGCCAACCCGACCGCCTCAATTCAAATGGCATATTTCATTTTCATCTGTTTTCCATGAACCCCAAATCATGGGTCCCATCACTGAAATGCTCCTCCTTTTCTTCGGATCTTTGAAAAAATAGATATCGAGGTTAATTCTTCAACTCTTTCCCCCCCCACATGACTCTTCCAAGACAAGTAAACTATCTTCTTACCCATGTAGTTTTTGTTCTTCTTTAATGCTTTATTAAGATCCATCTCAGAGGATAACTCCACAAAAGCCATACCTGTAATTCAACAAAAGTTCACTTATAGATAAATGTTAAGGAAAAAATGTATGAGTTTTCATTCAAAAAAAGAATTGTCAAACTTACTGTTTTTATTTTTAAATGGAACAATAGTTCTCTCAAATTTGTCACCAACATTCTTGGTAGTAGTTCATGTTATGAACATCCTTTCTTAAATCGAAATGAATATTCATTTCTGCATATTAATTCATACCAGTCCTATGATAAGCAAATAATCTACATAAATTATATTAACATTTGCATAATTACAACCAACCTGTTCTTTGTTTCTTTTCATTGAGGGGAATTCGGATGGCTTTGATTGGCACCGGTGAGAAAAAAGTATTGATGTCTTTCTGAAACGAAACGAAAAAAACCAAATCATCAAAGTTGGGCATCAGGTTAGCTCAGTGGTTTCTTTCCCTGCCTTTCACCTCTGTGGACCCTGGTGTGAATCCCACCTCAGACCTTGAGCCTTGGGTTTTCAGTCCCTATACTTGATTGCTAGGGTTTTCCCCATTAAGGGTTTTTCTCCCACATCTAAAACTGAACATTTCTGCTTGTTTACTATTCACAATCCTGTTATTGGCGCTTTCGCTGTGTAATGAAATAGATAAATAAATAAATAAATAAACAAACAAGAGGAGATCGCTACCAGGGTTTCCCAATAATAATTTGCCAGTATGCTAAGAAAATGGTTGTGTATTTTTCAAACACCAAAGCAACAAACTGGCAAAAAACTTCTGAACCACTGTGGAATACAGTATTTGGCAACTTGACTTCAGTATCACTTTACGACTTTGAATAAATAACTCAATGTCTTCTTAAAAATTTACATTTGGAAATAATCAGCGGTTGGTCGTCAAGTTCTACAAACAGATTTTAGAATTCATATCTGCATATTTGGCAACTTGACTTCAGTATCACTTTACGACTTTGAATAAATAACTCAATGTCTTCTTAAAAATTAACATTTGGAAATAATCAGTGGTTGGTCATCAAGTTCTACAAACAGATTTTAGAAAACATCTCTGCATAAATTCATTTTATTCTTTTAAAGCTCTTAGGCCAACACAACTTACAAACAAGACTCCATTTCATAGCATTGCTTACTGCCGTATTCTGCACTCTTAGGCCAACACAAGTTACAAACAGGACCCAATTTCATGGCATTTCTATTAACAAATTTTCAGAAAGATCCTGAATATCCTCGGAAGTTTTACCTCTTTGACACTGAAGGGTACTCCTCTCATCTTAATAACAAACTGTCCTCTCTCAAACTTGTCTTCTTTCCTTATCGCTTTCATCACTTTGGTCTGTTTAGAAACAAAATACATTTCAGAAATTAACAAAGATGGGAACAATTCAGAGTGATTAAAAAAAGACAAAGGGATATAAATTGAGGACAATTATTGAACATCTGTCAAGGGTTGACTACCACAATAAAATAGATGACTTTTTCCAGTTCACATCTACAAGTAACCTTTGAAATATATGCGACTCTTTTCACACTTTGGAGTATCTATCTTCCTTCCCATCTTTAAAATCATCCCAACTATAGTTGGGACCGGTGCTAACTTGAGTGTTACAGTTGGAGTGGCCCAACTCTGGGACCGGTCTCTAC
This sequence comes from Plazaster borealis, assembly GCA_021014325.1. Lineage (NCBI taxonomy): Eukaryota > Metazoa > Echinodermata > Asteroidea > Forcipulatida > Labidiasteridae > Plazaster > Plazaster borealis. The sequence goes on from CM037473.1 coordinate 707,896, forward strand.
TTGAGTGTCACAGTTGGAACAGCCCAACCATAGTTGGGACCGGTCCCTACTTGAGTGTCACAGTTGGAACGGCCCAACTATAGTTGGGACCGGTCCCTACTTGAGTGTCACAGTTGGAACGGCCCAACTATAGTTGGGACCGGTCCCCACTTGAGTGTTACACTTGGAACAGCCCAACCATAGTTGGGACCGGTCCCTACTTGAGTGTCACAGTTGGAACGGCCCAACTATAGTTGGGACCGGTCCCTACTTGAGTGTTACACTTGGAACAGCCCAACCATAGTTGGGACCGGTCCCTACTTGAGTGTCACAGTTGGAACGGCCCAACTATAGTTGGGACCGGTCCCTACTTGAGTGTTACACTTGGAACAGCCCAACCACAGTTGGGACCGGTCCCTACTTGAGTGTCACAGTTGGAACGGCCCAACTATAGTTGGGACCGGTCCCTACTTGAGTGTTACACTTGGAACAGCCCAACCATAGTTGGGACCGGTCCCTACTTGAGTGTCACAGTTGGAACGGCCCAACTATAGTTGGGACCAGTCCCTACTTGAGTGTTACACTTGGAACAGCCCAACCACAGTTGGGACCGGTCCCTACTTGAGTGTCACAGTTGAAACGGCCCAACTATAGTTGGGACCGGTCCCTACTTGAGTGTTACAGTTGGGATAGCTGGGATCAATAGATCTTTCACTGTGCAGGGGACCAGTGGCTGTTGAAAACACCAGTCCTCTGGTGGCAAGGGTAATTCAGTTGTTGGTAGGTGATGGAGTAACAATTGATTCGTCTCAAGTTTTGCAATGATATTTTACCGTGAATCACGTCCGAGCCCTATTGAATGACGAAAGAAACTTGAGAGGATAGAAAGTTACCTTTTAGAGGCCCACTGATTGTGACTATCTCTATCACTATCACTGTCAGGAAATCTCAGCTATAGTTAGGCCGTCCAAACTGTAACACTCAAATTGGGACCGGTCCAAACTATAGTAAGGAATATTCTAAATTTGTTACGGAACATTAACTTTTAAACCAGTCAAAGTGCTGTTTACCTTTTGGATAGATGTTACTTGTGTTTCTTCCTTTTGCTTTCCTATTCTTGCTTCATCATCATCTTCCTCAGATGAACTAGAGGCTTTCCCACTGTCAGCGTCACTGTCAGCGTCACTGTCAGCGTCACTGTCAGCGTCACTGTCAGCGTCACTATCAGCGTCACTATCAGCATCACTATCTGTATCACCATCTCTGTCACTAACTGCTTTACTTGGACCTGCTTTCTTTACCATCTTACTCCGTAAATACTGTAGGAAGAAAAACAGTTTCAATGATTCATCCATTACAATAAATACAAATCAAAGCATTTAGGGACATGTATGTTACATATGTTAGAACGAGGGAAAAAAGGGGAGGAACTGTTGCAAACTGCTTACCAACCAAAATGACCTGTGGTATAAATGCAAAAATGGTTATAGCCACAATCTAGACAGGTTTGTGATAACACCATGTACATGATATATCTCTATTATGAGTTGTGGTGGTTCTGAAAAGAACTGGCGTTTCGATCAGTATGCTCTGATTGTCTTCAGGAGACAGCCGAGTTAGCTTCATACTCACATCCATGTCTGAGATGCCAGATTTATTTGCATCTTTATTGGTTACATCTTCCTCCATCTTATCATCTTCATCTTCATCTGACATCATCTCTTCATCTTCATCAGATGAAGACTCTTCTTCAGATTCTGCACTCAATTATGAAATGGTAAAAAAAAAACCTAAGAGGCATCGTACACGTTTGGTAATGACTCTGATAATTAATGGCAATAAAAACTTACTTGGTAAGAAGTACAGCAGCTTTGGATAGTATAATGCATTTTGAGAAACTTTTCACTTCGAAGTACTGCGGTTATTGAAAAACATATCACTTTTTATCCCCAAAACATTTGAATCTGAGAAGCGTTACGCGTAGTGCTTCTCAGAGTGTGTATTACAATGCAGATTATTCTTTCTGCGTGGACATAGCCGCTCCAGATTTTTCGGCAATATCTCAAAAACACTACCACCTTTTGAAATGGTTAGTTTTATGGTATATATCTACAGCTATATAGGTTTAAAACAAACAGTAGGCTCCAATTACCAAACATGTATGATGCCTTTAATGAATTCAAAACAATAGTCATGGAAAATGGCCCCCTGAGAGCAGGTATCAAGATCAATGATTCTTACCTCCAAAATATGTTACATCTATTGGATATTGGATTAAAGTATGATATTGCTAAGTTTGTTTGGTCATAAAAAGATCTCTTGAAAAAATATGATTAATGAATTAATAAAAAGTAAAACCAGACAAATATTACTATTAAAAATAAGCAAAATTCTGCAAAAGAAATTTAGAATACAAATATGAGGCTTTTCAAATAACATTTTGAACACAAAAAACCCCCCACACAATTATAATCACCTTCCGCAGAGTCATCCAAACCCTCTCTCCCCTGTCCACCTTTGACCTTTGTCCTATGACCCCCAGTGAGGGGGTCAGCAATCTTTGCATCATTGCTCCAGAGTGGTTTCTTGCTGCGTATTTGGTGAACTTCTTGGAATTCTTGGAAACCAGGGTCATCTTCCAGCTGTGATTCAAGATATTGTTCAGTTTTGTGTTTGATAAATAAATAGCTATAAACAAACAAATAGTTAAAAACAAGCAAACAAACAAATAATTTTAAACATAAACCTTCACCATCCCCCACATTTCAAAAGAATCAATTGCATGCTTTGTTTGATTAATGTTGCTGGATTTTACAGGGTTTGCCTTTGACTTTTTAAGTAGGGTGGGACCAATTACCTTTTTCTTTCACTAGTCTGCAAAGCTATGGAAAAGCTTGGCATGGTGTTAGAGATATGTAATTATTTTCTCCACTTTCAAAAGGACTCTATTTGAAAATGAGTGCGTCACAAAACTGAATTTTACCCCAGAACCCCTCTATTGAATCAAAAAGATACAAATATTTCACCCTTATAAACTGCCTTTAGAAAACCTCCTCTATCTATTAAACTGTCACAGATGAAATGTTTGATTTTCATTCTTAGAAATGAGTTTAAATGTTTTATTCAAAACCCAATGATGAACAATCTCTTACCTTTTTCAATGGATCAACTTCTTCCTTTTTCTGTTTCTCTTGTTGAGAATCTTTTCCCTGTAAAAAAAAAAGGAAATGTAACTATTGAGCATTTACTCCTTTTTGGCGTAAAACCAGTCTCCAAACAAAGGGTAAGATTTAATGATAAGAGGAAACTCCACTTTGTAGGTAAAAGGAATCTATTCTTTAAGAAATGGTTTGGAGAGGAAAACATTGTGAGAAACGTCCCAAGCTTCACACTACTGTGTACTCTTGTTAGTCTGCTAAGAGAATTGTGCAAAATGTAAAATAAAGTAATGATATAGAAGATCAAATAAGAATAATGAGGTCAATGTGAACAAATTTACCAAGAAAATGAAAATAAAACAGGGACTTAAACAACCATTGAGGTTAGGGGTAAAATCCCAAGAGGTGAAAAGCAGAGAAAGTTATCACTAGTACAGCAACTCAAGACTAGTCTCACCTGAATATTCTCTTCATTGACTGTTTCCTTCTCTTGCTTCTTGGCTTGCTTATTCTGAAAGGCAGAACTTTGCTCTGAGTATTTACTCCATGGTCTAGCAAGACTGTCATCCCCAAGGTTCTTAGCAAGCTCCACCTTATCAAGATACAAACAGAATGAGTAGTAAATCAAGACGATGTCCATTGAACCAGCAAATCAGGGACTTACTTTTACCCCCACGTTTTCTTTGATAGCAACTTCCCCATTGGTTTTGTACAGACAATTTAACCAAGAATGTCGGTCATCTGTCAAACATCTTGATCCCTTTAGTTAAAGTCCTTGATGTCAACTGGTAGACAAACTCACACACACATATTTATGCAACATATTCTACATTATAATGTTTTTTTTTACCCTTACACAGATGTGTATTAAGCATACTGTATGTATGCATGTATGTATGCATGTATGTATACAAGTAAATGCTGTTAGCAACATTGATCATCTTCGCCACTTAGCTGAAGAACATAAACCATCATTCCTTGTGGTTGTGGAGTCGCATATGGATGACTCCATCTCCAACAGTGATATCAGTATCACTGGTTACCAGACACCTATCAGGAGAGATAGGAACATCTTCGGTGGAGGCATTGTAGTCTGGCCCAGGATGGGTCTTGATGTATCTCGCCTAACGGAGCTTGAACCTGCTGACGAGGGAGTTATGTGGCTCACTACAACAACACAACGTGGCAAACTACTGATTGTATACCGTCCTGGCTCACTACCTGGCTCTGATGATAGCATGATCCAGTATCTTGATGCCAACCTTGATCGTATTCAACAACAACACAAAATATCCACATCTGTCATTCTGGGTGACTTTAATGTCCATCACCAAACATGGTTGTCCTCAAAATCTCCAACAGACAAGGTTGGAAGAACCACCGAGCAGTTTGCCAATGTGCATGTCCTAGTTCAACTTATTCAGGAACCAACTCGTGGGGACATCCTCGATTTGGTCCTGACAGATATGGAGGAAAGCCAGTGCTCTTGCTCTGTTATCGCACCCATCGGCACTTCCGATCACAATACTGTACTCTCATCAATTCCTGGCTCCATTTGGCAAGAAAATCCATCGCCACGAACAGTCTGGCAATACCACAAAGCTGACTGGGGGAGACTTCGACATGACCTAAAGAATGCTGATTGGAACTCTGCTCTAGGTACAGAAGATCCGGAGAAGGCCTGCTCAAATGTCACTGAGAAAATTCGTCAAGCAATGCTTAGACGAATCCCACACACTAAAACTACACGTCAATCCAAAGATTCAGCCTGGCTCACAGAAGATTGCCAAAAAGTCATCACTCAAAAGGAGAAGTCATTCAAGCTATGGAGACAAGATCCCACCAGTGTCAAAAAGCATGCTGATTTTATCAAGCACAGGAGTCTGGCGCAACAAACCATCAGGCGAGCAAAGGCTACTCACTTCAAGTTGATGAGGGATAAACTTGTGGAAAACAGAAAAGATAGAGATTGGTGGTGGACAGTTCGGCAACTCTCTGGGACTGGAGGTCATACAGAAATTCCCTCCCTGCTACAAAATGGAATCTCCTTCTCAACTGCTCAAGAAAAAGCAGAGGTACTAGCTCAAGCTTTTTCGATGAAATGTAATCTCAACTGTGCAGATGATCCATCACCCGATATCCAGGACTGTACTGCCGAACACCTCAGCCATGTCAATTTCAGGCCACGGGACATTAAAAGAAGGTTGCAAAAGCTGGACACGAACAAAGCATCAGGCCCAGATGGTATCTCTGCCAAGGTTCTGAAAAACTGCGCTTTAGAGTTTGCAGCTCCCCTTGCCAAACTTTTCCGATTCAGTTTCAGCAGAGGCTATTTCCCCTCCCAGTGGAAAGTTGCATCAGTTGTTCCTGTGCACAAGAAGAATAGTCGATCCTGCCCATCAAACTACCGGCCAATCTCTCTCCTACCTATCATTAGCAAGGTAATGGAGAGCATCATAAATAATCAGCTACGGAAACATCTCTTTCATAACAACCTTGTATCAGACAACCAATTTGCCTTCAGAAGCCTCCACTCTGCCCCTGATCTCCTCACCTATATGTCTCATCGATGGTCCAGCACCTTAAATGAGAGAGGTGAAGCTCGAGTGGTCGCCCTGGACATAAAAGGAGCCTTTGACAGAGTATGGCATCATGGACTGTTTCAAAAACTTGGTTCATTTGGAATCACCGGCCAACTGCTTACCTGGATGAAGAGTTATTTATCTAACAGACATCTTGAGGTAGTGGTTGCTGGGCAGAAGTCAGCCTGCTATGAGATCAATGCTGGTGTTCCCCAGGGCAGTATTCTTGGCCCTACTCTGTTCCTGATCTACATCGAAGATCTACATGATGTGATCCGCCATTCAGAACTTCTTGCCTATGCTGATGATACTACAATATTCACATCCATCAAGAACTCACCTCCTGAAACAAGATCAAGCATGAGAATAGCTGCTGCTAAACAACTACAAGAAGACTTGGAACGGATAAACAACTGGGGTCAGACTTGGAAAGTTGAATTTGAGCCTACCAAGAGTCAGTGTCTCACTGTGTCCAACATGAAGGATCTCCAAAATCATCCACCTATCATGTTCCAAGGCCAGGTTGTCAGTGACAAGCCGGAGATGAAACTTCTTGGGGTTACTTTCTCTCGCAATCTGGAATGGAAGACACATCTTAAGAATATCACCCGCACTGCTGGTCAGCGTACTTCAATGCTGCGGAGATTGGGTCCAGTCTTTAGCAAGGCTGGTCTTGTTACCATCTACAAGACATACATCAGAAGCAAGATGGAGTACGCACCTCTAGCCTGGATGGGTGCTAGCACAGTCCACCTTTCGGCTCTTGATAAAATCCAAAGGAGAGCATGTCGCCTGATAGGACTAAGCCAGGAAGAGCAACTGAGGCATAATCTTAGCAGTTTATCCCATCGAAGAAATGTTGCAGCAGCCTCCTGTTTATATAGGATGCAGTGCATCAAGTGCCCCACCTTGCTGAAATCGGTTGTCCCGCCTGTAAGGCAACCTGCAGCTCGACTAACCAGGCAATCTCTGCTACTCAACAGATATGCTCTACAGTCCCCGGTCCCTCAGGGTATGACTGCTGCAAGAACTCCACGAAGTTTTGACAGGGCTTTCCTTCCTGCAGCTGTGAAGATCTGGAACAGCCTACCATCATCAGTCATTTCAAACATTACTTACCAGGGAATGCAGTCATTCAAATGTAGAGTAAATAAATACCTTAAGTAACGTCCTGTTTTACGGCAATTATGATTGCAGTGTGATGCTAATTGTTATGTCTCTCATCACTTTCTAGTGAGTGAGGCATAGTCCAATAACCATTATTTCCTTTCTTTCTTCTTGTCTTTTTTATCGTGGGATGGTCAGTTGAAATTAGCACTTAGCTATCCCAGTGGGATATTATGCTTGTTTTTCATGGGGTACTTCTTAAAAAAAAAAATTAAAAAAAAATACTCAGTACTTTCCCAAGTTCTGTGAAAAAAAAGAAAATCCACAGGCAATTCACTCGGGTGGGATTCGTGGAGATGTCTTACCACTAGACCACCGAGCTAGCCCTGTGGCTAGAGCAGTGTTCTCCAAACACGTATTTTGGGAGGGCGGGCCGCCCTCCCAAAGTTTCAGGCCGCCCTGCCAAAGAATTGGCTGCCCTGCTAAAATAATTGGCCGCCCTGCCAAAAAAATGACATAAAGACTATTTTTAGCCTGCATTTAAAGTGATCAAATGAGTAGCCGACGAGCCATGCCCGACTTCGAAACTGCAGCATCGGAATTGCGATCGTTCATTTCAGTATACAAACGTTAAAACACGATGCACAAACAACCACATGGTTCCTACTGCTGAGTATCCACCACACACCGCACGTGCATCGGCCCAACAACGATCGGTAGTCCATGCATAGCGCATACACAACACACCACGGTGCAAAGTACAAGCTAACCAACATTCCGCACGCTGTGATTAGCTGTTGATTGTTGTTGATAATTACCATATTCATAAGAGAGCTTGCTAGACTCCAACGCAGTACACGTTCACGAGCCAAGAAAGAATTGCCACACAGTGTGCCGCACGCCTGTAGATTGGTACAATGTACAGCCTTGAAGGATATTCAAACTTTGATAACTTTTGCCGATAGAGGGTGATGCGGGGCAAAGTTCGTTGAATTTGTTCTCAATGTGCGTACCGATCGTTGAATCTCGATGATTTTATTACAAAGTTCTAACAGAACCTCTAATCACTAATTCATGAAAATGGTTGTTGATGGAAAAAGTATTATTAAGGGCAGAAATTTGGGGAAAAGATCGTCCAAAACATGGTGTTTCTTTTTTTTTTTTGGTTTTTTTTGTTGAAAATTGCACGTGTAGGATCTGATCACCAGCTTTCTAAAACCCCACACTGTGCGGCATTGGTCCCTTTGATGTTTTTGGCGCGGCGCACAAAGCAAAATGTATAACAATTGTAGGTTTTGAATTAGTTTTTCAAATAAGGTTGTTCCCGACCGAAATGGATGTTAATCAGTCTCTTTCGGTAGTGTTGGGGCCCGGGGAATATTAACATTATTTTTAAGAAAAGGATGATCGCAAGCATTTTTTGCTTTCACGTCCGATGACGTCATATATACCAATGGGCGCCATTTTGATGACGTCATATAAATGGGCGCCATTTTGATTACGTCATGCCGCCCTCCCAAGAAAACAGTCTGTGGAGAACACTGCTAGAGGTAGTTTGAATCCTAGATTTTAGCAGTGGGTACCGTAACGATTTAATAGATTTAAATTTTGCATCAGGGATAAATCATATAATTTGTTTTTACCCTTACACCAATGTGTATTAAGCACTGTATACTCAGTACTTTCCCGAGCTCTGTGAAAAAAATAATCCTCTCCAGCCTCTCCCCAGGTTGTATCGTAAACTTGGGTGTAATCCCTTGCTATACGGCAGTTACAGGTTCAATGGCTTCTGACTGGCACCCCGAATAAAAATATTAACAAAATAGGGAGACCGTCAACATTAGGGCTAGATAGCTCAGTTGGTAGAGCGCCGGCACGATAATCCAGAGGTGGCATGTTAAAATCCCGTTCTAGTAAATGTTTCTTTCTGTAACCAAAAAATCATGAAAATAACAAATAGAACTTCTTAAATTAAAACTGATGAAATTTCCAAATGAAGTTGTTTTGTGAGTTGATGTTTGCTCTGACAATCTCATAAATAATCTACTTCACTTTAAGACTCTTTATTAAGGGAAAAAAAAGAAAGTTTTTCTTATTGTGAAAACCTTGTGTAGACTCACGTTAGGTCCACAGAACGTCTCAAGATCTTGTAGAGTGTGTTCATCTTCAAGTCTTAGGTTCACACTTGGTATGTAATGCTAACTAATCACAATTCCAAAACTGGTTGTAGGTGTCAAGAGAGGACCTCAAATCATTCCCCTACATTTTGATGTCATACGATACATGTTTCTATTCCTATTGTTGTAATAGGCTCAGGCACTACATACAATCCTCACATTACTGTTTGTGTGCTACATCTATTTTGCCAATCTCCCCAAGGTTTTAGCCAGAATTTGGTAAAAGGGTGTCCAAATTTGCTGGAAATTTAAAAACTGGGTGTCCAAATTGTTCACTTACAATACAATTACATGTAAATGACAGATAAAACAGGGTGTCCAAATTTAAAACAGGGTGTTCAAAAGACACCCAGACACCCCACTGGCTAACACTATGAATCTCCCAGGTATTCAAAAGTTGAGATCCTGTTAAAGTGCAGAATTTTCTTTCCTTCCAATGTTAATCAACGTACCAGAGAACCCCCAGTCCTCAAAAACATTCCAATCTGCATGAGACTTGCACAGTCTATAGTCCCTACTGACCCAGTAGATTTGTTCCCATTGCTAACAAACACAAAGCTTCCAAGAGAGTAAACTAATGAGATGTGACACAACCAGCCTCCATCCTTACTGATAAGCAACACAGGTTTTAACGTACCTGTATTTTGGATGAATCAATAAATGTTTTATTCAAATGTTCGATGGCTTTCCTGGCACTTTCCTTTGCTCTGAATCCAACAAAAGCAAACTTGCGAAAGACTCCAGCGGCTGTATACTTCAATCGCAGATCTGTGATTTCTCCATGGGCAGCAAAAATATTTCGAACTTTTTCCTCTTTTATCTGCAAAACATATAAAAAAGATAAAAGTAAAGGGAAAACATGCTAAATTTAACCACCACATTTTCACTCATTAATTATGACCAATCTCATTTACCCAAAAATGCTTTTGTTGATGAAGATAATGGATAAATTGCCGGCACCGGCTAAGTTTGACTAAAACACTATTAAGCCAGCAGGGTATGAAGCACCCTCTTTGACGAATACACGAGTAGCTGACATTTATATAACGTATTAACTTGAACGGATTGTTGACCACTGTACTGTGTAGCCCAGTGCAGTGGAATTGCTACCATTTATCAATCAAACTCTGCTTTCTAATCCTCGCTGATGGCTTACGCCCTTTTTTTTCATTCCCCAAAATAAGAATATTGAATATTCTTCTTATAATTATCAACTCCCACATTTAAATGGATACACGATAGGCAGTCAGCCAGTAACTAGGGTGCTGTACTCGCTGTCTTTTCAAAATGTTGACAGTGGTGGTCTCTAGCGCACATTTTAAATTGCAAACTAGATTTTTATTATCACAGAAAAGAAAGAATTAATGTAAACTTGATAATTATTATTTATCACGTAATAAGTGCAGCATGTATAACAATAACACTGATCCACAACATGCCAACACGAGTTCTGCATGGTTTTCAGTCAGCGTTAAGTCATGATATATAATTAAACTGTTTCAACTATTGAAACGTTCGGCTTACCTCTGAGGGAAGGTTTTTCACGATAAGTCGACTCATTTTTGTAACGTAACTGGCAATTGCTGACAACAAAATTTCCAACAGGATTCGCACATGTTTCTATTTTTCTCACTACACTATTTGTTTAATGCTAAATAAAGGGCGCCCTCACTTGACAGAGTTGATAGCTACAATTTTCTCAATAAATCATCATCATCTTCCTGTGCAGAAACCTCCTCCGGGAGTATACTCGCACAAAAGTGATAATGGGGAGGTGCAAACAAACAAGCAGGTGCAGACAAAACTCGAGGCATAAAACAGATACGTATGATGCAAGTGAAAGCAGTTATTTATGTGAGCATTTTGTGTGGGGATGGGTGATTAGCTGAAGGTGACACAGCTTAGTCTGTTCGATATTGCTTAGGCAGTCAATTCCACAGGCGGATGGTGTCTGGGAACTTCGGGCCTTTCAGTAAGTTTGTGCAGTTGGACAAGGAGTTTCATGTTATTTCCGCTGGTGGATGAGTTGGCTGGGATTAGCTGGTTGTCAGGGATTAGCTGGTTGTCAGTGATTAGCTGGTTGTCAGGGATGTCAATGAGTTTGTTGATGACCTGGTACATCATCCATTGTGACTTAAATATTCTGTCTTTGCTCGAGTGATGATGACGTCAGCTACATTCGTTGCGACTTATGTAGGCTCGGCGGTCATCTTCAGCATGGGTCTTCCTCCATTTCCGTTCGCTGCGACGCCGGGTGCGACGAGCAGTTAACACAGACTTGTTGTACCACAGAGGCTTTGACGAATGGAACGCCGCGGGCAGTTGCTGGAGCATGGTCATCAAGAACGTCCCGGCAGCTACGGTTATAAGAACTGACAAGATAGTTGATGTCATCACAGCCACCAAGAAGAGCATTCTCCATTTTAGCAGTGAGGTCAAGTTCAAAGGCGACAGAACATCATGGGAGGCACTAAACCAATCAAAATGCAGAATCTTCGTAAGGGGTGTGAACATGTCATAATGGTTGCTTTGTAATTGCCCTCTACGGTTTTATTAATATAAATAATATACCAGCATCCACGTCAGAGTTTTTAGGCTTAACTGCCATACTATTACGGTATCTATGGTAACGTAATTGGTTCTATCGTTTGTGTTAATACAACATGGCAGATTCTGGTCAGCCAGTCATCTCGTCTACCAAAGTTTCTTTCTTCCAGAAGATTTCATGTCATATCAATATCATGTAAAGCATACAAATCCAACCAAATTAATCAACGTATAATGAAGCGATGTTTGAGGTTTTTATACATGCAGCTGTGTGCGCAGTGCATTGAGCATTATGTAAATGCAACCTGAAAACACTGCGCATGTGTGAAATAAAGTTTACACTTTGCTCTATTTTAAAGTTGATCTGGTAAAAGAAACATTGATACACGCAAGTTTTACCGATTCAAGCGTGGTAACATTTTATGTTGCTTTGCATGGACAAGTTTGGATGTTTATTTAGGTAGGGCTCGGGTAACGGGCAAGCCCGATATAAACAAAGGACACTCGTAGCGCCCGGCCTGAACTCAGGTTTAGTAATGCACGATGTAACAGCACTACTTCAAAAAGGTCTAGAGTCTGATTTGGAAACTATCTGAGGCAGCACTACTTGTGTTTTGTCCACTGTTTAAATATTTACCTCTCTACTTACCGAACAGCATAATAAATTCAAATTTTCCCACCAGGAGTGAATGTCGGTTTGTTAGTGTAGCGGAGTAACCGTTGCAGGTTGCAACGGCTTCAAACATGTTTTCGACTACCTGGCATGATAATCTTTTAAATAAAAAAAAGTGACATTGCGAAGGGTTATTTTATGTCAGTGGCGTAACTAAGGGGGTGGGGGCACGGGGGGGGGGCACGTGCCCCCCCCATTTGATGTCCGTGCCCCCCGGGTGCCCCCCCCCTCATTTGAAATCTGGACTTTTGTGATTGGAAATTTCCAGAGTAAAATGTTACATTTTATACGCTTTGATGATATAATTTCAATGTTTTTAAAACTATTTTTCCAATTACATGCAGTAAATATATTTTGTTTTACACTCACGCCAGATTACCTTATACAAAAATAGTAAATAACATAAAACAAGGCGATGAAAAGGGACTTGCTCATCAGGCCCGTAACCAGGATTTTTTGTCTTTGGTGGGCGAATATTAAAGAAAATGTACATCGCGTTAGCGCCGCCCGTCACGTAGCGACGCAGGGTGGAGTGGGAGGAGGATGTGCCCCCCCTCAGAAGTTCGACATTTTGTATATATTTTTTGTTTAGGGGGGGGGGGGCGAATATTAAAGAAAATGTACATCGCGTTAGCGCCGCCCGTTACGTAGCGACGCAGGGTGGAGTGGGAGGAGGATGTGCCCCCCTCAGAAGTTCGAAATTTTGTAAAAAAAGAATGCCCAATTCAAGCCATTTGGTGCACCATTTTTGCGCTATGATATTGGTTATTATATCTGAAAACAGCTGAATTACAGCCTTGTATCAATATTATTTCTGCATTTTTAATGCTCAGACGGCGTATACCACCCATTACGTCCTCTATTTACATCTTTGTATATTAAATTATGTTATAAATGTCATATTTTAACGATAAAAATTGCTGAACAAACTTTTTGCTTAGTGTGTTATTTATTAGTTGCACAGTTACGATGCAGACTTTTTTGATTTAATTTTTTTTTGTCAGACTTTTTTATTTTATTTTTGTTAAAAGTTTTTTTTTTTTCTTTTCTTTTCCCCCCTGATTTTAGGGGGCCGTCCGACCCCCCTCCCTGATTACGGGAATTGGCTTGTTTTAAAGAAAAAGGCAAACGAAACTTGGCCAGAAGTTCCCCCCTAGAAAAAATGGTGCACCCCTTGTGCCCCCCTGAAATTTTACCCTAGTTACGCCGCTGCTTTATGTATACTTTAAAATGAAATTGGTTTGGAATCTCGAGGAGTGATATGCCCTTTAAAAAAAAAAACACCTGTCATCAAATTTCGCCTCTTGCCTGACCCATCCATAGGCCACCTGGCAAACCACCTGGGCCCTGATGTAAAATCGTTTGATGGCCCCGAAAGAAAAACACAATCCTTGACTGGATCTATCCTTCACACTAATCTTCTTTCGTATTTCATTGTTGCTTTGGACTTATCAAGAGATTTTAAATTCCGTTTTTGTTTTAAATCTACTTTGAACATTTCTTGAGGACAAGACTCGGGCTCTGGATTCAATTCCAGCTTGAGCAAGTTCCATTAGACAAGTTTAAATTCTGTGATCTATGCCTATATGCAACGTGAGCTAAAGGTTTATGAAAGATGTCTCTGATAATTTTTTTTAATCTTTTGCTTTTTTAGTCCGTTTAAAAACACTTATGGATCTTTACGGTTAGTTAATTAGTTAAGGGTTTTGTTTTCATGGTGAATTGGACATCAGTTTGGTTTGTCATTAACTGAGTGGGGATCCAAGGGCAAACTCATTTTTGCTATGCATTCATTTTCCAATAGATATAGTCCTTATTAAAGTTGAAAACATTACTATAGTCTCTAACCTCAAACTAAAAAGATGAAAAATGCCATTGTATTTGACCCTTCCTGTGCGAATTTTGTCAAAATTAAAAATCACCAATTGACGTCACATTTCAAATATATGGGTTTGTACATTTTTGCATAGGAAATCTTTTAGTTCTTTCCTGAATTTTGACGATTATTTTGGTCAAAATTGCATCGAAATTGGCATTTTGACTGACTCTAATTTCTCTTTGGCACAATGACCCATTTGTTGATATCCAATGACTAATTATGTATTAAAAAAATTATCTGAAAGACCAACTGAAAATACATTAATCTACACCATTTTAATGTGACGTTAGAGACTTGTAATTTGTTCTACTCCTCCATAAGGACTCTATTAGTTGAAAAATGAGTGCATCACAAAATTGAATTTGACCTTGGAGCCCCCTTACGAGCTTAGTCTTACCATCCACTCGGCAATAATGCATATTTTTTGTGTCAGTCTAATTATGTGATATGAAGAATCAATAACTGGAAGTACATTGAAGAGGCAACTGCGTTTATTTGCTGGAGTTTATTGCTTCATGACCTGAAAATGTGAACAATAACAATTAATCAGAGTGGAATGAGCATTCATAAAGGGGAGGTTTTTTTTTTCCTCATTTACAGCTGCAAACCTTGTTTTTACCTGCTAGTATCTCTTTTTGCAACAAGTGTTGGCTCTTAGAATTGTTTTATACTCAACGTTCTGACTTAAAGGCACTGAACACGTTTGGTAATAATAATTGTCAAAGACCAGTATTCTCACTTGGTGTATCCCAACATATGCATAAAATAACAAGCCTGTGAAAATTTGGGCTCAATTGGTCATCGAAGTTGCAAGAAAATGATGAAAGAAAAAACACCCTCGTGGTACAAATTTGTGTGCTTTCAGATAGGAATAAAAGGCTTCTTGCAAGAAGTCAATTATTATTTTAGTGAGAAGTTACCTCTTTCTCAAAACCTACGTTACTTCAGAGGGAGTCGTTTCTCACAATGTTTTATACTATCAACAGCTCTCTGTTGCTCGTTACCAAGTCAGTTTTTATGCTAATATATATTTCGAGTAATTACCAAACGTGTACGATACCTTTAAGTGTTCTATGTTCTAGCCACCACTTAATCAAAAACGGGATTTTACATATTATTATTTGTACCTGCAAAAATACAAAGTACCATTCAGTCCCACGTCGCAAAGCCTCAAGCTATTAAACCTCGTTTTATATAAAGGGTTTGTTGAGGAATGACGTCATTGGCAATTTAAGGAAATTGTTTACAATCATTTTAGAAAATCTTTAAAAGAAGCTGGAAATCATGACTTGATTTTGTAGTCAGTGAAATAAATGTTATTACGTCACCCTTCCTTCTATTATTACCTCACTCAGGATATCTTATTAATTTAATTTAATTTGTTATTATTATTTTAAAATCCTTGGACATACAGTGAATAAAGCAGGTGCTGCAAAAGAACAAAAACCCTGTCAAGAAATAATTAACAAAATATTTTTAAATATATTATTAAAATGGATATCCGCATCCAAAGAAAGATCAAACAAATTGCACAAAAGAAAAATACATATATTTATTAATAAGTTTATTACAAAGGTGATCGTTAAAACAAAAACAATGTCAAGAAATACTAAAACAATAACACAATAAAACCACTGAACATGCACCAAACATCCACTGAGCCACAGCGCCAACAGAGGGCGCGATTCGAATCGCTGTCCTTTCACTCTCCAGAGAGAGCCCAATAGAAACAGGTCTCAAATATTGCAAGACGATTATTAATACCTTTCTATTATTAAGATGAGCATGGCGCTCTACACTTCGTGAGCCGCCCGGGTCAACAGAAGGCGAAGGTATGCGGTGAGCAAGTAAGCCAAAGCTACGGTGCATTACAGGGTAGATGTCCCGTCGTGTAATGGCAACACTGCCAGCTGATCAGTGTGGTTGGGTGTGTGTAAACAGTGGCCCGCAAAATGTACACAGTGTCGTGCATAATTATGAAAGCGTGGGACTGCATCATCTATTACCGCAAAGCAGACTGAAAGAAGCCGGTAGGATTTCACCGATAAATATTCCGGGGGTTTAATTCTTGGTCTCCCGCAGATACGAAAGATGAATGGAAAACGTATACGTGGAGGTGATGTACTGACGAGCATCTTGTGCGATGTGATGCATCGTTGATGAAATGCACAACATGCATGGAGCATCTTGATGTGGTAGCGGTATGTACGTACAGGCACTGTGCGTGTGTATGTGATTGATGATTTTAATGGATGTGATCTGACAGACCATCAGTGAAGAAAGTCTGCGAATCGGTGTTGTCTGCCCGGTGTGCGTGACATCCACCCCCAATCACTGATGCATCAGCCTTCATTTTAAGGCTAGTCTACGGCCCAGTCGTAACATCAGCTTCAAACTGCTGTGGCTTTCGAAGGATATAGAGGTGCGAAAATACTGGTACTGTTTTTCCTCGTGTTTATCTTTCGTTTATCACATAGGTCACTGTTAAACAGGATGGTTGGCAGATAGTGCATGTAGCGGATATGTTAGATCCGTGTAGCTCGATACGAGCCTTACTTCATGTGATGCCAAATACAGTTGCATTAGTTGACATTTAAACTCAGTTTGCTGTTGGCATAGATACTTTTCTATATGTATTTATTTGTTAAGAGAAATGCAGCTTTCGACAGGGCTGAGGTACTTACAGGCCTTGCTTTTTCTTCATACTCTTTCAGATGAGCTGTGACGTGAGAAAGTACATCTGATTATTGTTGTGAAGTCGAAGATACGATGCGGAGCAAACGAAGACACAAGGCAGGGGGATGGCTTGCTTGCCTGCTCCCATGCCATCTTAGACACAGGGACAGTACCCTCTTTAAGCTCACAGTTCTCGTCTGCTTGGTTTTCCCCGGGTACATACTTCTCTTCAACCACTTCTCCAACTTGGGTCTCTTAGGTGAGATACGGCAAGGGGGTGAGCACGCTGAGGACACCCCGGGGCGGACTTTGCATGTGGAGCCGGTGAAAGCCACTGAGCGCACATCGCTCCATCAGTCCCGACTTAAAAAGGAGCAACTGCCGGGGGATATTTCTCAAGGAAAGGAGTTCCGAGGAGACGGTGGAATCCAAGATGCTTCGGTTGTTCGACTAGAGAGAGATTTGCATCAGGGTCGGGGGTTAGTCAACTCCAGTCAACATAAGGTGCAACTTATAGCAGGGATACGAGGTAAGAGCTCGACCCAATTAGAAATGTTATCATTTTTTGTTTTGCTTAACATTTTGGGGTAATGTTTATTCCTTCTTTAAACAGTTGTAATAACTCCATGTCTATAGGCGTGATCATACAAAAGTTATAAAGGCAAGGCATCAATGACCACACTCGATCTGACTTTTTTCCATTTAGATAATTTAACCATTGTTACTTTATTTATATTTATTTATTACACACCCAACAGCATAATTAGCCCCAATAATACATGATGAATAGGAAACGACGAGAGTTCAGTTTTAGGGGTGGGCAGAAATCCCAAATGGGGGAAACCCCCGCAGTTAGGTATATGTAACTATGGGACTGAAAACCCAACTCACATGCAAGGCTCCGGCCTGAGGTGGGATTCGAACCGGGGTCCACAGAGGTGAAAGACAGGGAAATAAACCACCGAGCCAGACAATGTTGATAGCAGTCAATAGACAACCCCCATAGAAGGGAACTTCTGATAGTAACTTGTATTTCCCAGCCATAACAGGAAATAGATTGTGTTCCATGAATTTTGTCAATTATCATTTTCCTGCACGGGTAACTGACCTCTCTGAAGAAGAGCACAAACTAAACACCGACAAATTTTGGTTAGCAGATTCAGGTTACCAGGCAAACTGCCATAGTTTACACTGCCGCACTGGTGCCCCGCAAGTTTCTTGCCCCAAGTAAATACATTTTCTGGGTAGTTTTTATGTTTGGTAATTCAAAACCCACACAATGCAACGACCATAGTTTAAAAAAGGTCAACACAAACTTCAATTACACCTAGCCACATTTCCTTAAAAAAATAAAAAGGTCAGTTAGTTTTGTACACAGCTTAGTAAATTTTTTGAGTAAAAATTGGTGTTCCTGCTCCCGTTAAAACAAGTCACGTAGGGCTGACAACGTAATTCCAATACTGCAGTCAATTCAATTCGCGAAAGAAATGTTGCTCACGTTATTTTTTTGGAAAGCAATATTTACGAACTGAAATAGGAGAAGAAGTGGAAGAACTGATTGAACAATCTTCTAATATATAAAAGGCTTCCTCTGTCTGAACCAAGATAAGGTACGATAGTGATTGTGTTGGATATATTACTACTATACTGTTGCTTACGCTGTATGAATCAAGATAAAGTACGATAGTGGTTGTTTGGAAACATGCTACTATACTGTTGCTTACTCTGTATGAATCAAGATAAAGCATGGTTGGTTATGATGGTTACACTACTGCTACTGTTACTTACTCTGTCCGAATCATAAGGTTCGATAGTGGTTGTGTTGAAAACATTACTACTAGTACTACTGTTTCCTAATCTGTATGAATCAAGATAAGGTACGATAGTGGTTGTGTTGGAAACACTACTGTTACTATTGCTTACTCTGTCTGAATCAAGATAAGGTACGATGGTTGTGTTGGAAACACTACTGATACTATTGCTTACTCTGTCTGAATCAAGATAAGGTACGATGGTTGTGTTGGAAACACTACTGCTACTATTGCTTACTCTGTCTGAATCAAGATAAGGTACGATGGTTGTGTTGGATACACTACTGCTACTATTGCTTACTCTGTCTGAATCAAGATAAGGCACGATAGTGGTTGTGTTGGAAACACTACTGCTACTATTGCTTACTCTGTCTGAATCAAGATAAGGTACGATGGTTGTGTTGGATACACTACTGCTACTATTGCTTACTCTGTCTGAATCAAGATAAGGTACGATAGTGGTTGTGTTTCCACACTACTGTTACTATTGCTTACGCTGTCTGAATCAATATAAGGTACATCAGCGAAAATATTATTGGTAACATCATAGGTTATGGTAACACGCAGTTAGCAATGTTGGCAAAGCTGAGGCTACCGATTTTAGCCTTGTCCGATCATGACAACCGACGATTTGTTTTTGAAAAATTACAATAAATTTTGGAAATAATCTTGTTTGAATCAAGACAAGGCACATGTTGACAATGTTGTTAAACCTGTTGCTTGTATAATGCGCCTGCCTGCGTGGTACCCCCAATTAGAAAGTAGAACAATTGAAGAAAAAAAACCCAATAGAGTGACCCCACAAACCGCATCTGTAAAGTTTTTCGTTTGTGTGAATCTTGAACACAACAGACCTTTGGAAGGGAAAAATAATACTTTTATAAAAAAACATAATATTTTGTGTAATTAAGATCGTTGCCAGAATCAGTTTTATGGTCACGTTAAAAGTCCAGAAATTTACATTTAAAATGTTGATGATGTACCCTAGATATTTGGCGCGATTGATTTGGATGGCACCGTGCTGACGTGAACAAACCCTTTTCAATTCCTTATCGTTCACGCTGCAGTTCTTTTCAGAATGAATGATGACAAGTATGTTTCTAAAAGTAGACAACACTTCTATCAGACGACAAGTTGATAACTCGACGACACTCTGTTAAAATCAAGATACGCCTCGAGAGAAAGAGGGTTGTGCACGTAGACGGGGTGTCTGTTGGTGTGTGAGGAATGGGGCAGTGTTCAATGGTCAGTGCTTTGAGGACTATTCTTTCCCTGTCCGTGAGTCCGTTTCTCTGACTGCTGCAGTACTCAATACAAGTTACCAATTTTAGTAATTATCTCTACACTTATCTCACATGATTAATTATGGAAACTTGAAAACAGGTGAAGAACTGTGGAGTTGTGTAGGAAATGTTGGATTTCAGATTATTTTAACATGATATAAACTTCAGTTGAATTTAAAAAAAATCCCACTCGCTTCGTATCAAGTTGAACATCAAAAGTTCTATGAAATGTTTAAAAAGCCTTTGTGATTATCGTAATACACTTGTTGCGTTCAAACCCAAACATTTCCTTTTTAGAATAGAAAAGGTATTTTTTTTCTTGTCAGTATGGAACGATAGAACAATGGAAGGATTGGGGCTGTTGGGTCGGGTTGGCGTAGTGGTATCTTTCCTCACCTTCCACCTTTAGGACCTCGGTTCGAATCCTGCTGGGGATACTGTGAGGATTGGGTTTTCAGTCCCTATACTTGATCGCGTGGGTTTTTCCTGGAATAAGTCTCTTGGGTTTCCTGCCGCATCTTAAACTGAAATTCCCTTCCTTGTCTTCTCTCCATGGGATTCTTGGCTAGTACAGTGATTACGTTCGTTTTTCTGAGAATCCATGGCTTCACAACCAGAATTAATCAATGAAATGAAATGAAAACGACCTCGGAAAGGTTAATTTAGTGTTACCGATGAAAAATCAGTCTACATCGATATTTTTTTCAAATTTTGCATCCTACATTTCTCCACAATGCTTTCGATGTTACATCACTGACACTCGATCTCCAGTTTTTGAAACGTGTTTACGAGCGGAGTAGAATGAAAACCACGAAGGCATTCAAATGTAGGCCTCCGTCGCGAAAGGTCATATAGCGCTTTACATCAAACTAGCTAAAAACCAAAACTAAAACAGCAACTACTTGAATTGTCTAGGTGAGACAGCATGGCGAATGATGGTAAAACATTCCATAGTCCGGGTTCTGTGGCATAGAGACCATTGTTAGAAAACTTTAATCTGCTTTATGGCTTTGTTAAAATACAGGAATCGTAACTTGAGCTAAGACCACTGTAATTTGATTGATAAGGAAGTATTCAAAACTAATGTCAAAGTTTAAAGATCAAAACGTCTGTGATCAGGAAGCCAGTGAAAGTGTTCAGGAGGGAAACGTGATCACACTTTTTAGCCATAAATATCACTTTTGCAGCTCTGTTTTCACTGCCAAAACTGGGGTGTTAAAATTGACACCAAAGGTGTTGTTACATATAGATACCAAAAAATAATCAAAATTTAAAATTTACACTAGGGTGTTAAAATAACACTTATTTCTGCCAACACAATAATATTGGTGTTAATTTAACACCCTATGGTGTTAATTTAACAGCCTATGATGTTAATATTTATTCTCTCTTGGGTATCTATATCTGACAACACCAATAGTGTCAATTTCAACACCTCAGTTTTTGCAGTGTTGGTGTCATTGAAGCTACCAAATAAACCCATAAGAAGTGAATTTAGGTAATTAAGACGATAAGTGACGAGTTTGCAAATTACATGGTGTCATGCTGTTTCATCAATAACAAATTATGTAATATGTTTCGTGGATGAATTTTTTGAGTTTTGCATACTGAAGAGATATGATTAGATATATTCATGGCACTGTGGAATATAACACCAATGTTTGTTCTAATTCTACCTCCATGATGAGATGGTCACAGTGTTACCTATGGTGATAGAGATATCGTAGAGTATGCGCGTAAGTCGCGAGTTGGCAGCAACAACAAAAGTTTGTTTTGTCATCATGAGACATTCAGTTCTTGACTACAGAAATAGCCTACAATAGAAGATTGAAATAGCAATATCAGTTTCACCTGCCTTATGAGGATCGACGCAATGAACAACTGAGTGTCATCAACATAAACATAATAAGTGTTGTTTCAAGCTTTGCATGTAGTGGACATTTGAAGTAACTAAACATAAATAGTAAACTTGCAGGTACAACCATGTGTAAAAACTCTTATGTGTGAATGTTGGCTCTGAAAAGAGCCGGTTGGGTCTCGACGTTTCGAACAGTATACTCTGCTCGTCTTCATTATCCTGTTTGATGACATCTGTGATTGGATGAGTCTAATAAAAACCCGACTGTGGGCCAATGCCGGAACCCTGTGGTACCGTAAACATTGCATTATGCTATAATTAAGCACATTAGGATCAGGAACATCATTTCCGGTCCTACCACACAAGCAGGCCTGCACACAAGTATGACTTAAAACCGGCTAATAAAACAATTATATAAACTAACAACATTTGGTAAAAACAAGCTTTGAAAATATCTTTTAGGGTACAATTGTCTACACATTTACCTAAACACTATAGATTAATTGAAGGACATCAAGGTTGTATTTTGTTTTCCAGCCACCGATGTATAATTAATGCATTTCCTTTTTGCCAAGTGAACCGTAACTACCTTGCCTGCCACATCGATTGTTCGTCCCTGTAATTGTCTATCATCACATTAATTTCCTTTTCTCTCTCTGCATTGCTGTTTTCATTAAAATCCATAATATTTAAACCAAACACAACAACGTCTCGTTAAACGTCCAACGTAGATACTGTGTTCCAACGGAAGAGTAGAAACAATATTAGCTGTATGCGTGAACAATGGCTGAAGGGTAAACTTTAGTCCGTACGTTTCGACAAATCAGACATGACAGTGGGTCGTTCAATTCTAGTGCTTCTCTTGTGCTCCTAGGTTTTATACCACAGGGTGTTTTCAGGCATAGTGGGAAGGAAAGACTCACAATCTAATTGGTTTTAAAGGATCTTTGCAATGCTATCTGATTCTGATGCAAATTATATATAAAATGTTTGGTACTTCTGGACACAGTTTTAACTAAAGTGAAAAGGTGAGAGTGTTATGTCATGACCTTGTGGTTGGAATTTACAATCTTTTACGCGGTTAAGCTCGACAAGTTTATGGCGCATCTCTTTAAGGTCAAAACTAGAGGCTTATTTCGTACTCGTATAAAAGGTGACTTTATCAAACCCATAAACATCCTGCAATCTACAACATATATCGTCAGGACGTTTGATGCTCAGTAAATCCAGTTGTCAGTTTAATAATATGTCATTACAATGACACAGTCTGGCAATTTTTCCAATGAAGTTGAAAATTTTTTACGTAAAATAAAATATGTAGACAAATTGGTGACGACGAAGTGTTAAACCTTGATTGGGCACAAAATGTAAATCCCATATCGTTGAAGCATATAGCGGTGATTTTTCAGAACTTTGAATAACCATTTGCTCACTTGTTGCAAAATATTGTTCAAAAGGATGTGTTTGCAATTTACATTGCTCTGTGACCACACTGTGGATTTTTTTGAAACATTTGCAAAATTACTTTTCTTTTATTGTTGGTTAAATGTTGATACATAAAATTCACGAAGTCACTTCACGCAAATCAAAATTTCGACGTCAGACAGTGTATAATGCGAAGGAGTCGGTAAAAGGAAAGAAAGTGAGCATGACTTGGTCATGGAGTGAAGCTAAGTCGACGATGAGCTTGTGGTAATTGTTCTAGCCTTTGGCATCACGTCGTAATAACTTTGTATCTATCCTCGTTCTTAATAACTGCTTTATTGGGGATTGCTCTAGACTTGCCTGTTCCTTGTCTACATTTTTACTAGCATTGCTGATTCTCCTGGGTCTATACAGGCAAGGGGATCAGATTTTAACCCCCTTTAAACCCCACTTTGAATATATTGGATTTGAGGCATTGGACAAGATGGTGCACCGTTCTCATGGATAATAGACCGCGCAGGGCTGACATCACATGCAGTTTAAAGAAACAAATACTTTGACACTCACTTCATGATAAATCTCAACTTACAGTCTCTTAAACGCATTAGTACAAAACAAAACATGTTCCCATTGAATAAACTGCTGTCTGAAAATAACCAGGGGGGGATAATAGTTTTTAAAGTGTGTAGTGTGAATGAAACTTTTTGGGGAGTTAATAAAATTCATTCTTTTAATACCTCTACTCCGTTGATAACTAATGCTAATGCTTGCTATTAAAAGTTTAAAAGTAATACTTTAATTATTTGTTTTATTTATTATTACTAATCAACGTCAACGATGAGTGGATTGTAAGAGGAAATCTCTCTCATGATTGACAGTGGTTCTGCAGCTTCATTATGTACTATTTTCAAAATACCACATTTTTTTCTGTTTTGAAACTGAGATGTTTCAGTAGCTGTACCTTATACTGATTCAATGATCAACCAGATCCCGTAATAACCTGTTTCTTCCTTTCACTCGCACCCTGTACTCTAGCAACACCTTTCGATTCACTGGTCCACGTCTTTGGAATGCTATCTCTAGCGATTTAAGAACAATGCCGTCCGTGGGTCGATTTAAGATCTCATACAAAAGAGTCCTCCTCTCCCACTATGTAACATAGCTTTTCTCTCCACTTATATATTTACTTCTGTCGTTAGCCTGGTTTAATATTTTTTGTATTTTCTCGTCAGCATTTTGTTTTGTCATTTTGTGTTTGTCTTGTCCTTGTTTCTTCTTCGCTGTTTGTTTTTTTGTTGTTTGTTTGTCTGTATTAAGGCTGTTGTCTACAAGCCTCGGCTTACTCTAACAGCCTCATGCTCTCGCTCCTCTCTTGTACATAGTTAATTCCTAGTTAGTTATTATTTACTTTAGATTATATTGTTTCTGTTTAATTTAATGCGCTTCAGATTTTGTTACATTTCTATGTACTGTTTAATTCTCACAATTGTTCTTTTTTTGTTCAACAAAAGTATGGAATAAACGTATTATTTAATTGAATTGAATTGAAGTTTACCTGCAGCTTATCCCGGTTCATACTCCATGCGAAGGCGAAGGCGAAGTCGAAGCGAATTTTGGAAACGCAATAATCGGTAAATGTGCCGTTTTTCCAAGTGTGACGCAAAAAAATTCGCTTCGCTTTCGCTTTCGCATGAAGATATGAACCGGGCTTTAGTTTGTTGCCAGTAATGTTGTAAAGTTACCCGTCAGAAGCTGTTTCTCTTCTGGTGCTAATGGCCGTACCATATTATCCATGCATAACATCATATTCCAGCAATACAACTGAATCCATTATGATTCAAACAATACAACACTATTAAAGGCACTGAACACGTTTGGAAATTGTCAATTGTGTTCTCACTTGGTGTATCCCAACATACGCATAAAATAACAAGCCTGTGAAAATTTGGGCTCAATTGGTCATCGAAGTTGCAAGAAAATGATAAAAGAAAAAACACCCATGTTGTACAAATTTGTGTGCTTTCGGGTAGGAATAAAAACTTCTTGCAAGAAGTTTTTATTATTTTAGTGAGAAATTACCTCTTTCTCAAAAACTACGTTACTTCAGAGGGAGTCGTTTCCTACAATGTTAAATTTATGCTATCAACAGCTCTCCGTTGCTTGTTACCAAGTAAGTTTGCATAAATGCTAATATTTGTTTTGAGTCATTACCAAACGTGTACGATACCTTTAAATATCTCTTCTTAACAAATTATTCTCCGTGTGTGATGTTAATTAATGCTTCAAGGCCACCATCAAGCTAATTATTTCTTCAAAGCTTAATGTTTCTTAATCCACGACTAATTAAGGCCGTATCTGCTTAATCCTTGTTCCGTGTATGATGAGAGTGAGGCCACCATAAACACCGGGACACAACGACCCTCAAACTCCCGCCCCTTATATGCCGTATAAATGCTCCATAATTAATGCATGAGGGACACCAGGACTGCCTCGACCTATGTTGATTGGCATGACAAAAAAGTATTTATATGCAGCTGCTGAGAGTCTCCACTCTGTGTAGAAATTAATGCATCAATTCGGATTGATCAGAATATGTATTACAATCAAGAAACGATGTCTTATTCACGGGCAATTGATTTCCCGCGAGATCTCAATGAACCTTTTTATTTGCGTTAAACTTCAACGGTTGGTGGGAAAAGTCACTTTATGCATAAATAACGCAATAGACTATTGCTCACGGTGCAACCATTTTGTCCTCTTCGTGCAATTAAACGTACGTCACCAAAACGAGACTGGGAATGAAAAAGACGTTAGTGTGGTGCTCTGTGTACAATCATAATGACACAATAATACTTAAACAAGAAACCAGACAAACTTGCTCAAATTTGACGAAAAGGGCCACTGCACTAATAAACTCAAATTACCAAGCTTTGTCGCATTTGTTTTGTTTTGTGTGCCCCTTTGTCGCGGAAAATAAAGACACAGGGCTCGAAAGGTCAGGTGCTAAACAGCAACTAGCGTCCTTACGATCCTAATCAAACAAAGGGTCATTATTCACAGTCGTCATGGAAACCTCATCGGCAATTTAAATTCAGTTGTTGCTTTTCAGCTTAAGTAGTTAAGTTGGTCTTAATGGTATCAGTATAATGGCCGTCCATTGCTTCAGTAACGGCTTCTGGCTTTGTTTATGTTATTCACGAATTCTAGTAACGAACGGAACAAGTTGCCACCAATGATGTAGATTGAATCGATGCCTGAAACTCTTGGATAAGCTTTTCATTTTAAAGGGTACAGGTACATTACTCCGTGCAGTCTGGTAAAAATAATACACTGTTGGCTGACAGAGATTCCTACGCGTTGTGAGTTGTTAAATGCGTCATTTTGGAGGGAAAATGTTTCTGGATCTATTTATGTGTCTGACTGTCTGTTCAATGTTTTCCACCAACAGGTGAGAACTTGTTTTAATATATATTGAAGTAATTTAAAAGATTTTGTCTGATTTTTGATGAATGTTCTTTTCCACTAATCATTCAAATGCCATCTTAACCCAAAAAATAAAAAATAAAATATAAAACAATTCAAATTTTTCTTGCGTATGTATAATCTAAGTATAGCTGTACCACAATGCATACATAGTAGAGTTGTGTAAAAACAGGAAATGTGAGATTACAATTTCAAAAAGCCGTATTTATAACCATTTGTCAATCATCCATCGACTTTTTTCAGGCTGATCTTTACATTTGTCTTTGGAAACAGAAATAAAGTAAACATTTAATTAAGTCATCCTCATTTTTATATCAATTATTTATAGGCCTATCAATTGATCGCTTCGTGAAATGTCAATGATTTTTTCACGTTGTATACCCGAGAATGCCAAACCGGGCTGACTATGTAAAGGGCGAGTTTGTATATCAGGTACCGGTATTTGTACTGGAGTGGCATTTGAAAATGGTTAAAATGAATGTTGATTAAAAATGAGACCAAACGGGCTGGAAAACGACTCGTCTTTTTATGAGGGCGTGGTTTATTGATTATCATTATTGCTATACACGTGAAGAGAATTCAATTAAGTTTTCAAATTCAACAAATCGATTTAACCATTTGAGTACATTTGTGTCTGGCGATGACTCTCAATCAATCAAAAACATCGCAAAATATTGCCAACCATTGCTGTCTCTTGATCTTAATAAAAATTTAATATTAAACACAAAATATCTCATTCTAGGTAGTGGGTCAGATATCATGATAAAGAAAAACTGATCTCCGCCCTCTATATATCAATAACATTTGCAATTACCGTATAGCATCTGTTTTTTACAGCACATTTAATCATTTGATAATTATAATCTTCATACAACGATGGCAAGAGCATTGAAGAAGAAACTTGAGTATCTATGATTGCAGCTTGTTCATTATAACTGATACCTTATCTTGATTTATAAAGAGAGTAAACAGTCACTTGTCCAAACATTGCCTTTGTTTTTCCTAAAAGTTGACTGAAAAGAAGTAAAACACAGGTAGCGGTAGTTCCAACAACATTACAAGTATTGTACCTTAGCTTGATTCAAAGATAGTAAACATGCGCAGTAGCAACAGTCAAACCAACGGGAATGTCACCTTATCTTTGTATTCAAAGACGGCAAGGAGATCTACCTGTAGCAATGAGGATGCCAACATCACCCTTTTCGCACCTCTTCATATCTTTCTACAAATCTACTGGACACAGGAAGAGTAAATCCTTAAATTAGTCAGATACCCTCAGGCAGTTTCATGAAGGATCTTGGTTCCCAGGGTCGGAATAAATGAGGGAATATACTGAGATTAATATCAGCATCTTCTTCAACAACGTCAAACCTATAAAGCAAGTCTACAGATGTTAATGAGATGAATCCGAACCTATAGGGATTTAAATTAACTTAAAAACAACGTATCCGTAAAATGAGTGATACAAACAAAGCTATATCGCAAGGAAACGGTAAAAACTAAGATGCTTTTTAAATCTGCATTTTGAAAAAATTTGTTTGGTGTCCCAAGCACGCTTTTCCACTCAAAGACAGTTAATTTAGGAAATGCATTTTAACAACGAAAAACCATCGTTATCCACTTTTTAGTTACACATTTGGCCTTACTCCAGGCGCTGTATGTGCTTTTCCACCAAGCAAATAAACAGCCTGTTTTTGCTGGATTTTTACAATAAAACAGCAGCCATCTGCTTTTCCGTTATTCACGGCTGTCCTACATCCTTTCAATGCAGGTGTGAAACTGTGTTTTGAAAAAAGCAGCAGATAATTTTGCCAGAAAAGCAGAGATTTGCCTTTTCCGTGATGGTGTGACTGTTTTGACAATCTCTGTCCCCACCATGGCCACCTGCAGTGATAACTATACAGCCGGCCCAGTGTTCATCCGGTCTCCCTTAAGATCATTCCAGAAAATTACTCCTCAATCGATTTCTTGGTAGGAATTAAATCTCCGGAGATGAGCTGCTTAAAATTATACAGCACTGCTTTTTAAATTGGCGTTATCTTTAATCCCCATGCCGCAAACATGATGATTGTAAATGCATGAAGCATGAATAACTTTAGCAGCCAATTCATGAAGGAACAATAAATATATTGATGAGTACCTTTGACCGGATAGAGTCTAAGGCTGAGTCCGAATCAAGCGACTTCGGCTGCGGCTAATTGGGCGGAGTGGCTACAGCGATAATGTTGAAGAATAGGAGTTTTCGGCTTTCCAGCCATAGCCAAATGAGAAGGAATCAATACGGGCACAGCCTAATAGTATAGATGAGCACCTTTGACCGGATGGAGTCTAACAATATAGATGAGCAACTTTGACCGGATGGAGTCTGTGTCCTTCCAAAGCTTATCAGATAGGCACAAATTGAACTATCATGCTTCTTAGATAATACCATGAGCAGGCGTTTTTATGAAATTTAGTAAGTTGTCTTTTAAAACTGATGGTTGATTTTTCTTCCTCTCTTGGACATTTCTGGACACAATGCTTTGTTCGTTCGGCTTTGACCCCATTTTCTTCACCGACAGATACTCTGAGTCTATCAATGATACGTTTGGAAATGTAATGGGTAGTTTACTGTAGCAAGAATTGTTTTTATATTCTTAATTGTGAATTAATTAATTCATCTACGTGTCTCGATCCTGCTTGGCTCAGTCCATATTTTCTTTAAGAATTGAGATGAAACCACATTTAATTGAAAATATTAGGATGAAATTAAGGAACCGTTCTATACAGGTAAAAAAAAAATCTTAAAAAAAATAAACATACAAAATAATATTGACTTTTATTAAATAATATTATACATGCGTCTCATTGTCTGTTTTTGTTGACTGATGCCGAACTACCGCCAATCAATTTTTTTGTGCATTTCATTTGTGTTAACAAAAGCAATACACGAATTAATAAAGAAGAACATTAAGTTAAATTACATCTGTTATGAACGTTTATTTGAAATATTGTTAAACAATTGTTTTTGGCCCCGTGCCTTCACCTTTAGAACTCCTGTCAAAGCAGGATTTATAATTGCATGTTTTTACACAAAGCAAATTTACAAAAACGGACTTTTCATAGATGTTTAAAATGAAGCTATTGTATACACATATTTCAATATATGTTAAAACAAAAAAAATCATAAAGTTAGCACGCAATTAACGAAAAATAGTGAAAAAACCGAAACGCGGTCAAAGGTCAGCGTATACGCTTTTCCAGCCGAGTGTGTGCAGCGCAGTCAATCCAACACGGGCACTGCCTAAAACCCCCTTGGAACCAAACGTGATTATGGTCTGGCTCCCAACCCCCAGACAGGCCCGAAGCCACGGCTATTGGCAAGCCATTTACGTAATTTAGTGAAGTAGAGTCACAAACAATAAATAATTTGATGTTAAAACAAAAAAAATCATAAAGTTAGCACGCAATTAACGAAAAATAGTGAAAAAACCGAAACGTGGTCAAAGGTCAGCGTATACGCTTTTCCAGCCGAGTGTGTGCAGCGCAGTCAATCCAACACGGGCACTGCCTAAAACCCCCTTGGAACTAAACGTGATTATGGTCTGGCTCCCAACCCCCAGACAGGCCCGAAGCCACGGCTATTGGCAAGCTGAGGAGTTCATGCCCCTAGGTTTCAACGCTCTCTGGCCCCACGGGATGTAGCGCCGGCTGACGGGATATGCCCCCAAGGCTTACGTTGTGATTTCTCCACGCCTTTAGGCCATGCAACACGCCTCCGTTACACGGACTCTTTGAATGCGAATCTTACGTTGGATTTTTCACCATTATTTACATCTTGTAGCGATAATTTGAATACATGATCTTTTTCGTCAATTACTCGTTAATAATTGTGTAAAAAAAGATTTCAATTTGGTTTGGTAAGTTACTTTTAAACGGCTGGAAGTACAACTAACTCGGAAGGTCACGTGATTGTTTGAACCAGTTTGTGGTTCAAACTATCACGTGACCTTCGTTTTTGTTTAAAAATGCTCAAAAACGGCTAAATTTGATGATTTTTTTTATAGACTGTTCTTCATTCCTGGAAGACCGTTGAAGTCATATTTTAGTCTATTTTGTAGCCCAAAAAGCCCAATTCAGCCGGTGTGTCCCTTTAAGATCACAGATTTACATAAAACTTACATGGTCTAATGATGATGATAGTAGAAAACATCCCTAGAAATATTTCTGTCTGAAATGCCATATTTGATGAGAAATAAATAAAACTAATTTCCGATTGGAGTTTATCGCTCATGAGCGTTTTATTCATGCAAATTGTATAACACATGCAAATGTGTAGTTTTTTCACTATTTTCTCGTGACCCAGATGCCCGATCGATCTCAAACTTCTACAGGTTTGTCAGTTTATGTATATGGTGGATTATATAAAGTGCTTACACTGCCAGCAACTGTTTTGTTAGCAAAAACCAATTCTGTAATGTTCCTTTAAGTTTGATCTCGTCTGTAACTGTCCGTTAATTAAAGATATCGTACTCGTTAAGGTAATGACTCAAAACAAATATTAGCATAAAAACTTACTTGGAAACAAGCAACGGAGAACTGTTGATAGTATAACACATCGTAGGAAACGACTCCCTCTGAAGTAACGTAGTTTTTGAGAAAGAGGTAATTTCTCACTAAAATAATAAAAACTTCTTGCAAGAAGTTTTATACCTATCTGAAAGCACACAAATTTGTACAACAAGGGTGTTTTTTCTTTCATCATTTTCTTGCAACTTCGATGACCAATTGAGCCCAAATTTCCACAGGCTTGTTATTTTATGCATATGTTGGGATACACCAAGTGCGAACACTGGTCTTTGACAATTTCCAATCGTGTTCAGTGCCTTTAAGACCGGTTGTTTGATTATTGTGCTCCTCTATACAAAAGTATTTTCGTAATTGTCATCTTTAATGTAATTCTAATATTTATGTGAGGGCCCCATTGAATGATCAGCTGAGCTTGATGGGTCACACTCTTTAAAAAGACGATTTAAATAAATGAATAAAATAAACTAATGTCTCGTTCAACCACAAGGCATTTAAATTATTCAGACATCAAAAAATCTGTTCCATTAACCTTTTAGTATAAATTCACCTAAGGGTTTTGAGTTGAGAAAAACGAATCGCAATCTTAGAATTAATCAGGTCCAATGTACAAAAATGTCCACGTGAGTTAGCAATTTAAATTGCAGACTAAAAATGGCTGCCTTAGAGATACAACATCCCGCGTATTTTTTTTTACCAGACCCATTTGGACGGCTTTCACATTGTCTGATTGTTTCCGAGTTACTTCCGAGCATGGGA
This sequence comes from Plazaster borealis, assembly GCA_021014325.1. NCBI lineage: Eukaryota > Metazoa > Echinodermata > Asteroidea > Forcipulatida > Labidiasteridae > Plazaster > Plazaster borealis. The sequence goes on from CM037473.1 coordinate 739,859, forward strand.
GGAACTCATTGGCGCGTAAAATTCCTGATGAAAATAATTTCTGTGTTATTATCGTCTGCTAGACCGACAGAGGGACAGGCTCGTGCGGTGGGGAGAGCTGTTTAGTCAAGCGTTGTATCAATGCATATCGATCACTCGTGCGAAAGTAATGCTACTATATAGCGTGCATGTGTGTTATAACTCGTCGACTGCAAGGGCTCATTATTGGGTCTTAATTAATCCCTGTTTTATCTTGATGTGGTGGGAGGTGGGGTTTACAAACCTTAGCAAATTACTCATATCCGAAGTCATCTAAGTTCAGGAGGAATCGTCGGGTCTCTTTCTGGGAAACTAAGTTTCTATTCCTAAAATGACGAATGGTTTGCTCTCGTATTATAATATCTCGTCATTTTAAATTTCATATAAATCTAGGTGGTTTTCAAATATTTCAGCATCACAATATTGGGAAGGAAGAATATGAAATATTCCTTATTCACCGTAAGCCAAATGAAAGAAATCGAGATAAAAGGCTACTACTTCTACGCCTACTACAGAAACAATTGCCGATTATACATTTTGCACTTAATACTAAAACACATTTTACCATCAAGTGTAGTTCAAAGACATTATAAAAAATATGGGATGTGAAATCTGATGAAAAACAAACAAACAAACTCCAAAACATAAGAAAACAACCGTTTACGTTGTCATATCTGAAACACCATGTTTACACTCTAAAAACTCCCGGGTCAGGGTCAGGTTAACCTGGAAACTGGTTATCAAATTGGATTTCCACTCGGATTCGATGGCTGTTTGACTCATTTCCTGGTCATTTTGACACGGATTCCGGGACATTCTGACACAGATATGGGTCGGGCCCCACGGAGATCCCGGACTCCGGGTCAATTCCCACACGGGAGTTTTTTTTAGTGTACCGTATACGCAATGATAAAGTAAACGAAGTCCAGGTTGAATACAAACAGAAACGTGCCATTTAGGCCTTTAGTTTCCATAAGCAGCACCATTGGGTCCAATTTGTAACTTTTCTAGTAATATTAAAATGGTTTCGGGTTTAGCCTTTGTCAGTGTGCAGTCTGCAACACCTTATCATACACAATATGTTGTGAACTTTCACTCTTGTTTAAGTATTATTGTTTTGTTTAAATAAATCTACTGTTTGGGTATAACAGAAAGGAGATTGTATTGTACATTGTCATCATTGTGTATCAACACTGTAGACTGTGCAACGAACGTCATATAAACACACGATGTACAAACCGTGTTGCCAAACGTGGTCAGACCTGTCTTTGTCAGATTCAATGAATTCAATAATGCTTCTTTAACATGCAATGGCACGCACAATATTCCTGCCTTGTTATAGGTTTGTAGATTTATATGGAAGATGTAGATTGATTACTCGTTTCAAAGGTCTAGTCTCTGATGATGATACATAATTCACATTTTACAAGTTTATTTTACTTGACGTTTCGATGTATGATCGCCATCAATTTCCAGTTTTATAGATCAACCCATGGTTCATTTCAGGGTTAGGCGGACAGCATGTTTGTATAAGCACAGAGCCATAAATTCAAATTGATTATACAACCTGCAATAGCGGTTTCTAATTATCATTGGAACATGTAAACAATATTTTGCGCTGTGAGGATTTTGTTTTACTGGTATTAAGTCGTAAATATTGAAATTGGGCTAATTGAAAAGGTAATAGTTTGAAATTGGGCTATATGAAAAGAAAATAGTTTGAATTTGGCTATTTGAAAAGGCAAAAGATTAATTGGGTCTAGTTGAAAAGACAGTATTTAGAAATTGGGCTACTTGAAAAAACAATAGTTTGAAATAGGGCTATTTGAAAAAGGAAATAGTTTGAAATTGGGCTACATGAAAAAGGAAATAGTTTGAAATTGAGCTATTTGAAAGGGAAATAGTTTGAATTATTGGGCTATTTGAAGAGACAATTAGTTTAAATCTGGGTTATTTGAAAAAGGAAATAGTTTGAAATTGGTCTATTTGAAAACACAATAGTTGGAAAAGGTCTCAGTTACTTTGCAAAAGATAGCACGACACCAGTCGCATCGATGTACATTTGGCAGGTAACCCATTTGCTAAGCAATTATGTCTATGCTGATCATTTTTGGCAAGTTTAGCAGCTTCACAAAATATTGCCGTGCTCATTCATTAAATTGTCTTCCTCTATTTGGCGGCAGCTCCAGTTCCCTTCCTTCCTCCCAGTTGATACCTTTTTAATTGACATTTAAAAAAACGGATTATTGAATTGGATTGAGTCCTATATCCAAAATAGTTTCACTATCTCTAAATCCTCGATGATAAATGCGTAATTTATTTAGTAATGCTACTATACTGAAATATATTCAGAGGAGTTTATATGCATGTGTATGAATACGGTCATAGTAGGCAATGATGAATATGCCATGCTGTAACATGATGCGTTGAAGTCAGATTAAACCATATTGGCCGATTCTTCAATAGTAACTAATTGGTGTTTTGTACGATCTTAGCTCTACCGTATGTCAGTCTGTAATTTGAATTCATAAGAATAAAGGATTCGAAATATATTATTGATGACTTTAGATGATATCATGATAATGACTATAGATGATATTATTATTAATGACTATAGATGATATTGGAACCCAAAAGTTTATTGTCCATCTCTATTCAAAACAAGCAGTAGATAAAAAGTTGGAATTGTCAGTTAATTATTTTGTGTAGACGCTGCTGAAACAAGAGGCGAATTCCCTAACTGGATGAAACATTACCACAGAGACCTATCTGAAATGATTCCCACTCTGCCTATTCTCGAGCCTCTTTACCTCTGTCAAAACTCATCATCAGAACCATTTGCTTTTCATACGAGTCGACTCGACTCAACTCTTTCTATTACGGGTGTGTGTTGATTTAGACACTCCCTGGTTATTAATGATTCCAGCCAGGGGGGTGATCTTTGCCGTACTCGAACATTACGGTAGGTTGTTTACTACTGCGGCACATCAGCCGGTGATTGTAGTCCGTAACAGAGTGGTTCCAGGTGATTGTAGTCCGTAACAGAGTGGTTCCAGGTGATTGTAGTTCGTAATAGATTGATTTCCGGTGATTTTAGTCCGTAATAGATTGATTTCCGGTGATTTTAGTCCGTAATAGATTGATTTTCGGTTATTATAGTCCGTAACATATTGATTTCAGGTGATTGTAGTCCGTAATAGATTGATTTCCGGTGATTGTTGTCCGTAATAGATTGATTTCCGGTGATTTGAGTCCGCAATAGATTGATTTCAGGTGATTGTAGTCCGTAATAGATTGATTTCCGGTGATTGTAGTCCGTAATAGATTGATTTCCGGTGATTGCAGTCCGTAATAGATTGATTTCCGGTTATTGTAGTCCGTAATAGATTGATTTCCTGTGATTTTAGTCCGTAATAGATTGATTTCCGGTTATTGTAGTCCGTAACAGATTGATTTCCGGTTATTGTAGTCCGTAACAGATTGGTTTCAGGTGATTGTAGTCCATAATAGCTTGATTTCCGGTTATTCTAGTCCGTAATAGATTGAGTTCCGGTTATTGTAGTCCGTAGCAGATAGATTTCCGGTGATTGTAGTCCGTAATAGATTGATTTCCGGTGATTGCAGTCCGTAATAGATTGATTTCCGGTTATTGTAGTCCGTAATAGATTGATTTCCTGTGATTTTAGTCCGTAATAGATTGATTTCCGGTTATTGTAGTCCGTAACAGATTGATTTCCGTCATTGTAGTCCGTAACAGATTGGTTTCAGGTGATTGTAGTCCATAATAGCTTGATTTCCGGTTATTCTAGTCCGTAATAGATTGAGTTCCGGTTATTGTAGTCCGTAGCAGATTGGTTTCAGGTGATTGTAGTCCGTAACAGATTGGTTTCAGGTGATTGTAGTCCATAATAGCTTGATTTCGGGTGATTTTAGTCCGTAATAGATTGATTTCAGGTGATTGCAGTCCGTAATAGATTGATTTCAGGTGATTGTAATCAGTAACAGATTGATTTCCGGTGATTGTAGACCGTAATAGATTGATTTCCGGTGATTTTAGTCCGTAATAGATTGATTTCAGGTGATTGTAATCAGTAACAGATTGATTTCCGGTGATTGTAGACCGTAATAGATTGATTTCCGGTGATTTTAGTCCGTAACAGATTGGTTTCAGGTGATTGTAGTCCATAATAGCTTGATTTCGGGTGATTTTAGTCCGTAATAGATTGATTTCAGGTGATTGTAGTCCGTAATAGATTGATTTCAGGTGATTGTAATCAGTAACAGATTGATTTCTGGTGATTGTAGACCGTAACAGATTGATTTCCGCAAATAGACTCCGAGAATGTTCAATTTCCGCGGATTGTACCAGACAGCAGATTAATTTCCGCTGATTTGACCCGGTACCGGTAACAATCTCATTTCCGCTTATTTGACCCGGTAAAAATATTATATTGATTTGACGTTAATTAATGTTGTTTTATTAATAAATTTAATTGTTGCAACTCATTGAAATCCATAGAAATGTTTCCGGTCAGTAAAAAGTATTGTAGGCCTATTCTTTATCGAATCGTTGACAATAGAATCATAATGAGATGCGAAAAATCTCACTAGGTAGCTGTCGAACACGTTTTGGAGATGTTTATGTAAATCGAATAATATTGACGCTCAAACCAACGCGCATTTCCGTTATAATACACACGATATCAAGATGTAGTGATAGCATGGTTATAGTATCATGAACTAGCTGCCACAAACCGGAAGCGATTGCATCAGTGACTTGGGAACTTTTCAAATGTGTAAAGGGCATCGTGATATGAGAGTGTATATATAGGCCTATAACCTTTATTACCTTTATTACATTTTAAAGGGAAATTGAAGTCTATTTTAATTGGAAATCTTCATTTATTTATTAATTTCTGCTGAGAGAAGCAAATGTGTTTTACAGTTAAAACCAAGGTTTTACTACAACAGAAATCCATTCCTTAGACGTTTTATGATGATATCTCACAATTCGAAAAGTGAATATGCAGCTCATTTCGCACAAACCGATGTTCTACATTCCCTTTAACTTCTTCGACATTATTACGGTCTTACAGATGTCAGTTGCAATCATAGTCCTTAATCCAGTCGTACATTACATACCGTAATCTAATTAATCACAGAATTGAAATCGTCTGGGTTTATTTATCAAGAGACATTTTGGAACCATATTAATTAATACCGAGCCACACTGTTGATTTAATTCAGTGACGTCAGTTAGTCCAATAAATAAGTTCGTACGTACAATAGCCGTTGATAGCTAGCTAGAGTTAGGCCGTGTCCAAATCGGCAGCTAGGCTACGGCTACGGCTCAATCGCTGCGTCAAAATGCGCAGGATGTCCTTAGCAACACCCTTAGCAATAGCCGTAGCCGTAGCTGTAGCCGCAAATTTAGATCTGGCCTTAGACTCTACATCAGAACCTTGGTGTATAGTTTGGTTGTACCATACAGGTTTCTTTAGGCCGTGTACAAATCGAGCGACTTTGACTACGGCTATGGCCCTTGGCTACTGCGGCATCGTTGAATATGCCCTTTCTTTGCCACCGGACCATAGCCACTACCGAAGCCAAACACGGCTGAATCGGCTGCACGCATATGGATATAAGTTTAAATAGTAAAACTTGACTAACTAGAAGTCCAACTAAACTATTAACTCGTGCAACTATTTTTGTGCCATATTATACTATATAGATTAACGGTCATTCAAAGTAAGTGAGGCTATAGAATGAAGAATAGCCCGACGTTGCCATATTTAATATATATTAAGAACACCAAAGATGGCGACAGAATGATATCACTTCCAGCATACACGATGGGCAATAGCTATAAGGGTGCAAGACTGTAATTTATCTTCGGAAGTCTCGAATTAGTTACGTCTTTGTAAGAATAAGATTGTGAACTGATAATACTTTTTTTTTACCCCAGCATGTAAAGGCTGAAATGAATTTCCCGTTAAGGATTAAAGAAAGTCAAGTCGGGCCAATTGAGTTAAATGAAGGGGGGGGGGGTGGTGCGTGCCTGGTTGTTTTACCACAGTGTGTACAGTCATTCAATGATATCATTTTTGTTGTTCCTTATTGAATTATAAACGCTTATGAATCTATGATGTTATATTGCAATGAGCAACAGAGCAACCTTTGCTAAGAGTTACTCTAAATGTCAGTATTTTCTGCAGGTAATACAAATATTGATAATTATGGTTGACGTTATACGATCAGATTTCCCAGTCTGAAAGGTTCAATACATACTCTTTTACAAAATTATGTCAAACATGAATCATTCTTGACAACCACTTTTGAACGAATTGCTCTTGTCTTCGACAAACCTTAAAGAAAATGGACAGGGCTTCAAGCTTCTTGTAAGAGGCTTTTAGCCTTCGAGAAAGACTCTGCTAGGGTCGAAACGTCAGGCCAGTAACTATTTTTTGCACTTTTAAATAATTGTTAACATAAAAATATGTAATTTCTTGAGACTTTCGAATTGCTGTTCACTGATCCGGAAATCTTGAACCTGTCTGAAACCATTCAAGTTGAAAGTTAACTATTTTTTGCACTTCTAAATAATTGTTAACATAAAAACATGTAATTTCTTGAGACTTTCGAATTGCTGTTCACTGATCCGGAAATCTTGAACCTGTCTGAAACCATTCAAGTTGAAAGCCGTATATAAATGCAGTGTACTGTGACGGTACCTCTATACCGTGATTGCATTCACAAAACAGCTTTTCGATCTGCTGTGGATGGTTGAGGAAAAGAAAAAAGGCCATCCATCAAACTCGGAATCATAATGGAGCTATCTTAATAGCATCAAATAATAATATATAGTCTGACCATTGAGAACGAACCCACGACGATATTATGATTATTACTATTTTGTTTATTGTAATGGGGTACAGGGAACGATTTAAAGGGGTTGTACACGTTTGGTAATTGGAACCCACTGTTTGTTTGAATCATAGGTGTAGATGTATACCATAAAACTAACCTGTGAAAATTTTATTTTAAAAGGTGGTAGCGTTATTTTGAGATATTGTCGAAAATCTGGAGCGGTTTGTCCACGCAGGAAGAGTAATCTGCAATTTGAATACACAATCTGAGAAACGTTACTGCAGTATTACGCTTCTCAGATTCAAATTGTTGGGGATAAAAAGTGATATCTTTTTCCATAACCGCAGTACTTCGAAGTGAACAGTTTTTCAAAATGCGTTTTACTATCAGAAGCTGCTGTACTTCTTATCCAAGTAAGTTTTTATCTGAGTCATTACCAAACGTGTACATACCCTACAGTTTTTGCACCGCAGATGCCCGAATGCGTCTCGGAATGTATCTAGACGTGGCCTCCTTCGATGAAGTAAGAAGTTCGATTAACGTCATAAAACAAAACATGAACCTGTAAAGTGACGTGGATAAATAAACAACAACAAACAGCGTATAACTGTAATATTTTATCTTTGTATCTTCTCCATTTTTGGAGGTTTTGAGGAAATAAAAATAAATAAATATTTCATTAGGGCCACACGTTTTATGATGTTCTTCCCAGTCGGTCGTGTTTATTTCGAGTTGTACTTCATGTTTCTTGAAATTCAAATGGATGTGTTTCATGATTATTAATAAACGACCGTGGTTTATTTATGTAACATCTTTTTGACATGCTAGTGGTCCTCTGTCTAAATTGCATCCAAGTGCACGCAATTTTAGCAACTCCTTTTACCCATCTGCCATTCCGTGTTTCCAGTGTAAACATTTTGTATACAAATTTGTATTCGCAATTGTAGTCGCAAAGCCGTCCTTTCTAAATTCTCAAGTATTGACGAAGTACATTCAATTGATATCACCATCTGCTATTTCTAATGCACTTATTGGTCAATGGCCATGTGTTCTGATCATGTGTGTTTGCAAACTCTCCTTTCTGTGAAGTGTTTACGCAGTGTTTAACACAAGCATCGGGTATTCCAATTGCAACACTACGCTTTAAGTACAATGATCATCAACGAATCCGACATAAGTGCTGGGAAAATAAAGGAAAGCAAGTAGAAGTTGTCACCTTCATGAGATACGATGATGTTGCCGAGGGCTGTATTGAGTGATGGATGCTTTGGCAAAATACAACTGGAACCGACATCAAACCAATGTCACATGAAAGGCTGATGTCATGTTGACGTGTACACCCACCGTATCATATGCCTCAGCCATCCTACGCTAGAATAATGTGTTCCACGATCACTCTGGATAAATTAATGGTTGTTGAATAGGGCCTACAAGTACAGAATCTTACCGTGTACATTTTTAATGAAGAGAATATGACACTGAATTTCCAATCGGTAGGTTTTGGATTTTTTAGAGTTCAAAAGGAATGCAAAGATAATTTGAGTATTAAATATCTACCAATGTCCTAAACCATATTGCACAAAACTTGATATTTGTTTCATTTCAAAATTATATTTTGAGTTAAGAGATCAATTAATGAGCATCCCTACCGATAATAAAAAAAATGAAATAATAATCAACATATATAGGATTTGAGGCATTGCATTGTGGGTATCAATGTATATTTGGCTTGCGGTAACACCATGTGTATATCTACTTTGCTGTGAATTTTTTTATTTGTTTTGTTCTTTGAGAACTTGTCTTGCTATATTCTACTGCCGCGGAGTAGATTTCGGAATTCAGGAGACTATTCTACTGCCGCAGAGACATGCCGCATGTATAGAAAATAAGATCGCAAAACCAAGTTTGATGGATTGGTACATGTATTCATGACTTCGTTGTTGGTTTATGCATTCATTCAGCCTTGAGTACTTTAAGGAAAAACGATTTGAAGCAATTTTTTCACAACATTCAATTGAAATCACTTGTGAGTTAAATAGCGTCTTGTATAAAGTTTACTTCCATCATTGGTGTGTTATTGCAGGCATTCTCATCATAAGGTTTACTCGGCATCGGAGACAACATCTCAGTTGCTACTTGAAAAATTCCAAGACGTTTTTTTTTGTACGTATATGTATTTAATGTTGACGGTCTTATAATGTGGCGATGCGATTACCTGACGCTTAAATTGAAAGTAATCAAATAAATGTACGTGATCATCAATGGACGGTTGACGTGTAGCCAACTATTAAATAAAACCCAACAGAAGATGAGCTGAGACTGTTATGTAAAAAATACTGTGTTTAGATTTTACGGACCTCGTCTTTGGAATAGTATTGATGGCAAGATTAAGTCAGGGTCATCTGTGTGTTGTTTTAAGAAATCTTACAAGAAACATTGTATCTCTAATTACCTTGAGTAACTTCTTCTCTTTTCATCCTTCACCTCTACGAGATTCTAGTTTTATAATTTGCCTTCTTGTTCCATCCTAGCTAGTCAAATTTGCTTTGTTTGTTTGTCCTGTTTAATCTCTGTCTGTATGTTTTGTTGTCACTTAACTTCTGTTCCGAAGTCCAGTATGTTGTTTTATAAGGCATTTCTATACAAGACTTTTGAATATGCCTCCATATTTGCCTCCGTTTCATTGTGTTCTATCTAATTATTATTCTAGAAGTTCTTTACACATATTTGTTCAACACACCTTCGTTATTATTACTTATGTACATTTTGCAATTTGGAAATAAATGTTGAGTTGAATTGAATTGAATTGTGTAATTACCTTTCAGAGACAAAGCATTAATTTTATGAAAATGTGCGCCATTTTATAACCAAATTCATACAAAATCTTTAGTGTTCAAGGACGGAAAAAGTTACCAACTAAAATGTAAAATGTCATTTCTTTTTTACGAATGGTTCATTTCCTTTAAAGTTCAAAAATTTCCGAAGAAGGACACGCGTTTGACAAGGACGCCATTTTGTATATCCGACGACCATTTCATGAACGAGTAAATAGTGATACTGCGTCGGACAATCCCAACACATGGCTAACTAATTAAAGTTTGTCACCCCATTCCCCTCTGTATTTATAATGGTTTTTCTACAGTTAGTGATGATTGCATATTTGAGTAATATTATTCACTAATTTCAATCTTGAAGAGGATCAGACTACTTTTCTTTAAGAAGAGAAAATTATCTGCTTTGAAAAAATGAGTTCAATGCTAAAAAACGGCATTAGACATCTCACCGAAACTAAAAAACTGTGACGTTTTAGTTTGAAAAATTGACAACGTTACATTATCTTCAAACAATAAAGTGACTATAATATAATGATTGCCCATTGTTTTTACCGCGACGATGTGACATTTTGTACAATTTGGATTATAATCTCATTTAATGAACCGATAGTAAGGGTTTGGTTTGTTGGTTTCATCGGATTTTATATGCTCTCTCTTTGTTTTCTTGACAGTACTATATTTAGGTTGCTACCGTGATGAGACAGAGAGAACATTGAGGGCGCTTCGGGAAGGTTTCCTGACAGACCTAAAGCGGATGACGGTGGCGTTGTGTGTATTACACTGCAGTAAAAGGTGTGTTTGCTTTAACGATTAGAATGACTCAAATCCGTATGGACTCCATACCCATGATGCTGCTACATTCCATACTAAATATACACAATGACTAATAAGGACGGTGCACGTCATATCTCATGGTGCATTAGGTAACTCCAGAGACCGCATCAAACGGCTAATTATTTGAGTTAGTAGAGCGCCTGCACGTTACTTGGGAGGTCGCAGGTTCAAATCCCTTTCTTGTCAATATCACCCCAAAATTAAATAGATCCCTGTTTTAATGACGTCATGGTTTGTTTTACTATACATTGCTGAAGTGCTATAACTGGCTCCTGCTTTTCCGAAAGTTGTACAGAGACACAGAGGGTTCCTATTTTTCTGCAAAGTGGTAAACAAACTGTGACGTCATCAATACTAAGGTCTATTAAATCGTGCCTTGTTGTTTATTACCTATATTGATTTGTGTAAATTCAGTGCGTTTTAACCAAAAGTAGTTCCATATTGCTTTACAAATACTATAGGCTTAATTTTGTCAAAATCTCGCTTGGAAATTTCCATACTGATACATGTTCTTATTGTACGAATAAAAGGAACATCGGTCCAGGTCTTTTTCAACGTCTTTGGCTATGGCTAAGGCTACGTGTAGATCACCATGGTCACATAACTGCAACTCACTTTCAGACGCAGCCTGATTATCATAAATATAAAATTTCTTCCGTTTATTTATTGGTGAAATCAATTTCATTTTCAAGGATTGGATTTCAAAGAGAAATCGAGGGTAACCATAGTTACGCGAACCCGTATGTTTGCATTGGAAGAATAGTATGCATTATGATGACGTCACCTTGACCTTTTGTGATCGAGCCAGGTCGCAACACACCGTCCATAACGAAACTCCATGCATAAGAAACCAAACGCAGTGCATTGACTGCAGTCAAAGTCTTGTTTACGTGAATTATTGAAATCCCGCGAGATCTCACGAACAGCTTACCTGTCCGTATGAATAAATCAGTGAAGCCTTACAATGCATATCATTAATGGCTTACAATTCACGGACACAATGACGTTTAGTGTGTGCAAATCTTACCATCCAAGTATGTTGCTGATTTGACATGTTTTTGTTATCATGTAGTATTCCAGAAAGATAAATCTACAAAGAGACATTGAGTTCTATATACGGCACTAGGGCATTACATATCCCTCAGGCGACCTGAGATGTCTCTATCTTCAATTGTATCACCTTACAAGTATAATACAGACGAAGTAATAAGTTGTAGATCAATATCGCTTATTATCATCACTATATATTTATTTCAGATTTCAGCTAAAATCCACTTTGAGAAAAACCCATTATATTTTTAACTCGCTTTATTAACACTCTTGTTGTAACAGTTTAGTTTTTCAATCAATTTAAAAATGTAAATATTATTTTGAGAGTATAAATAATGGCACAAAATTCTCAAATGTTTCATTAATTGATGTTTAGCACCAAATTGTTGTACCGTTTTTACATTTCACGACTTAAAATCGTGCTAAAACATGTGTGGAAAATACACGAAATTTCTCTGCCAAAAAAAAATCGTCAATGTTCATTTTTTAACTTTCATGCAAACACATTTCCGTTCAGTCATATCTATTGGCATTTGTTCACATTTTTCCCAATATACACCGCATAAAACCCTTTTCCTAAAATGAGAAGGAGTTAAAAACAGAAACTGACATGCTCAGTTAACTTTGTATGACGGATCCGCAGTTTATTCACCTGAAAGTCTTTTTTTTCAGTATTAGGCCTATGTTGTTTATTTGTATTTTGTAATTGTTTTGTTTATTTTGCTAGATTTTTGTTTTGGGCTTATTTTTTACATTTTTATAATTGAGTGAAGTTGCGCCTTGGGTATATACTATGCGTATTTTGCACCCTATAAATTATTCATTATTATATTAGTGTTATCATATTTGCCGCTTCCCAGGCTGTATCGTACACTTGGGTGTGATCCCTGGCTAATACGGCAGAGGTCGCGTGGCACCCCTAACAAAGATATTGACAATGTTTGGGCTAGATGGCTCAGTTGGCAGAGCGCCGGCACGTTTATCTGAGGTCGCAGGTTCAAATCCCGCTCAAGTAAATTTGTCTTTGTTCAACTTCAAATTAATTAACATTTACCCAGTTAGTTTCCCTTGTGGCCTGATATATTTGTGCTCAATAAACAAATTGTTCAGCAACTGTTGAAGTATTTAACAGGATTGATTGTTATCACAGTTGTATTTGGTACCTTGGCTTTTAGACTGAAAATCCTTCAATCTTGTCTTTGTTTATTTCTTGTTTTCTTAAAGAGAGAGTTACTATGCTGGTTTGGAATTCCATAGTGAGTGTTACTGCGGTAAACGCATCTACCATAATCAACCGGCGACGGACAGCCTATGCAATGCAACATGTGCAGGCAATGCAACAGCTACGTGTGGGGGCGCGCCATACCTTTCGATGTATCAAATACTAGTAGAAAACGGACATGCTTATGGTGGGCAGAAAGGTGAGTGAAAACAATTGATAAAGACCGTCATCAACATTATCCCTCAAGTTCATAGAGCCTTACTGAGCATACAAGCTTTGTAAAACTTGTTTACCATGCCACAACTCTGAAAATGAAATGTTCTTAGTGATTGATTGATTGATTGATTGATTCGTGTTTGAGCAATTAGTCTTAACAAGCAATTAAAATTAGCTCTAAGAGGGCCCATTCATAACAAATTCAGATCTTCACGGGAATTATAGGAAACTTAATTGTTTTCACCTTGTGAGAGTCTTGAAAATAGATCTGATTAATTTCAATTTTGTGATGTACGTAAAACGTAAAACGAGAATGATCCATTACCATTAAAGAGGAAGGGAGATGACAATTTCAATTTTGTGATGTACTCATTTTCCAACAGATAGAGTCTTCATGTTAAAATGGTCTAAATTACCATTGTATTCGATACCCTTCCAGTGCAAAAGTCGTTAACATCCAAAACATCCGATGACATCATTCTGAATTTTTGTGTGTGAACATTTTTGTACGGTGATGTTTTGGTTCATTCCTGACTTGTTCAGACATGACGTCATTGGATTTCAACAACTAATGGGTCTTTACATTCCAAGGAGGAATTTCTTTCGTCAGTCAAAAGGTCAAATTCAAAGCCGTTTTGAATGAATATCAATTGAACAAAAGTCAGAAATGAACCAAAACATCCCCGAACTTTTCTCAGAATATGTCATCGGATGTTTTGGATGTTGACAAAATTTGCTTTGGAAGGGTTTATCGAATGCAATGGCAATTTACACATTTTAACGTGAGGTTAAAGACTTGTAATTTTTCCCCACTCACATGAGGACTCTATCTTTTGGAAAATGAGTACATCACAAAATTGAATTTGACATTTCCCTTCCTCTTTAAATGTTGATGATAACTCTTTCCCCCCTTACTTCTTGACGGTCAATGACGGTGAATTATATGACAACGTGTAAGATTTGGAGCCTCCAGCCAGTGCCTGTTGGGGCATAGAATAACAGGCACACTTAATGCTGCAGTTTTTACCACTTGAACACCTTTACATCAAGGTAACTGGAAAGCTTTTATGCTGTAATCTGGGATTTTTATTGACTACATCGCACGTTGAATATTTATATAGAGGGAGGGAATATTTACTGACTAAACATCAAATGCATTATAGATATTTGTCATGTTGATTTCGAATGGTTGGTTCACTAGGATTCAACTGGGACTTACGTCATTAAAAATCTGTTCTGTTCGATGGTCTGTTTAGCCTGTGATGTCTTGGTTCTCCGCAGTTATCCCTTGTTATAATTACCAACGCAATTCATTATTGAACGCCTGCATTCTCATTTTGATCTTGTGATGTTTGTTTGAGATTTTAAATCGGATTCTGCGTCATTTTGACCCATTTCTGGATCATTTTGACACAGATTCCGGGTCATCTGACCCTGAAAAACAAGTCAGGAACTGGATCGACCGGAAGTTTTTTAGAGTGTATCATTGCTCCAACGGTGTTATTGCTGTTAATTTTCTAGATCTTGTGTAATGATCCACTTTTTGTCAACAGATTTACAATTTGGTGATTCTCTAATGGATTCCCAAAAGATGTTGTGGTTTAATTCCCCAAGTACTTCATGGAAAAGCTTAGTTACTCCGCTAAAATGTTTGTTTTTCCGGACAGGGTAAATTGCTCGTATGATCTAAAATGGGATCAGCTGTAAACATGTTCGAATTCCTTCCTAGCTTGTTGCGGCGTGTGGCTGTGAAGAAGAAATCTCTTCGGCGGCACGTGGTGATCAAAACAAGGATGAAGTGTGCACGTATAAAAGAACCATTGACCAGTTATGTAAATACTACTGGGGCATGATTTCCTGGTTCGTTGCGAGTAACCATGACTCCAATAGCTTTCGAGTTCAACAGTGTTTGAAAGTTCAACAATAATTGTTATCAATTTCAACAATGAGAACTGCACACAAATATCAATTTACATTATCGCTATTGGAGCAAACCATGGAGCAAACCAATTGAAAAGCCTGCAATAATAAACGTTGGGTTTTTGTTGGGTGTGATTGTTGAAACTATGAATGTATAAACAGGCAATTTCACAATGGTTTCAGACCGCCTTTAACTGGGGAAAAATCAACCAAACTTAATTAGGGTGAGCAATAGTGAAATGCGTCAGAGAATCTGGTTTGATGTCTCCATGTTGAGTGCAGTACGTGAAATGAATGACAGGTGAGTGATCAGAACAGTGGATTCTAGAGCTGTTTCTGTATAAATTCGATTTCAGAACACCAGACTTGACCTGTCACTACATCAAACTCGATTTAGAAAAGCAGGCCTAAGCTAGGAATCGTGGTAATCAGGTTTTAGCGAAGAGGACTGTCAAAAGTTGCGGCAGGCGACATTTCACGGTTTGGGCAGAAATTCGATGTCTTCCTTTGCCACCTTTACACTCAGCTCGATGTTTTTGACACGATGTGGAATTCTGTTCATAGTGACTTGATTATTGGGCCGTGTTTCTTTCGATATCACTTGGCATTCCGTCAGCTTAAAGTGATGGTAGCCTATATTGGACTTTATCACTGGTATTTGGAAGAGTACATGCGTTCAAAAGTTCGGCTTTGAAAATCAACCATTAATATTTTATTTTTAAAAACCCTTCTTCTCAAGATTTTACCCTACCCACTTGGAATGTGTGAAAGATGTTATCCCCACTGAAGTTGTCGTAATGTCAGAAAAGACATTAAGTAGACAGATGAATGTATTGTTGCACCCAAAGCGATATTGCTAATGATCTTATGCCCGGGTACTTCCCTCAACCTTCCCTTTGAGTTCAGTCCAAGTTTATAAGAAGTACACAACGTGAATTTTAAAGTTTGATTCACCGATAAATCGACTCAACCCTAGCATTCATAGATCCGTATCTGACCATCACATGCTGAGTTTAACACGGGTGATATGAAGCGAAGACAACGGCGTCGCTTTGGGAACGATCCTCTCACATTCCAGATCGTCCCAATCTCCCTCAGGATAAACTGCATCCATCGATAAACTGCATCCATCTCACTCAAGTCACTAAAGATACAAGTCTTTTACTTGTTTAGTTGCTTTTCTTCGATCACGTAAGATTTGTTCTTATTCTGAGAAAATCAATCAATTAGTGTTTAACTGAATTTACCAAGCAAACGCAAGTAGACACTAAACACTGACTAATCTCGCCTTAGCAGGTCTTTCGAACCTTGAGCTGCTTAAGCACAAAAAGTAGCGAAGCACAAAACAATTTTGGGTACCAGAATAATTTTACCAGCAAAAATACCATTTCACATGTACAGTTTCTGACTGTTTCTTTCTAAATTGAACTCAACAGAAACCTTTTCAGCCATATTTTCTGCTTAAAGGGACACGTTGCCTTGGATCGGGCGATTTGGTCTATACAAAGCATTTGTAACCGTTTGTTATAAAATGCATATGGTTAGAAAGATGTTTTAAGAATACAATGATCCACACAAATATGTCTCGAAATTGCGTGGTTTTCCTTTAACATCGTGAACAAACACGGTCGGCCATTTTGTGGAGTCAAATTTTTGACTCCACAAAATGGCCGACCGTGTTAGTTCGCAAAGTAAAAGGAAAACCGCGCAATTTCGAGGCATATTGTGTGGATCATTGTATTCTACTTTAATATAACGTCTTTCCAACCATATGCATTTTATAACAAACGGTTACAAACGCTTTTTTTAGACCAACTAGTCCAATCCAAGGCAACGTGTCCCTTTAAGCAGCACTATGAAATTGGTCTCGGGTCTACAAGGAGTTGTGATATTGAGTGGATGTTAACAGAGGGATGATACCATAATTGTGTTTACGTATATACTGTTAACATTCATAAACACGGAACCATTCAATCTAAGTTATCTACATCATTAAAGTAGCGGTGCCCAAGTCTTATCAGAGCATTAATACTCATGTATTGAATCTGCTCTACAAAACTTCTTCACGTCAGGAAAAGTTGCTGAAGTTTTTGGGTCGACGCGATACTATATATCCTACAATTATACTTTCAAATTGCCTAGAAATGGATCCGCTGTGACTGCGGAAGTATCACAAAATACAACGCACCATGATTATTCTTAACAGGCACTTGAAGTCACTGGCAGGGCCATGCAATGCATTAAGCACGAGCTACACGTTTAATTAAACCTTGACGAGATGCCCGCGTCATTTTTGATGGACATTCATGAAAACCTAGAAACCCCAAAACATATCTCTCCATTTCTCTATAGACTATAATATTGATTGCCACAGAACCACATAATATGGACGCAGGTGTTCAAACAGACTGTATATATATATTGAATGAATTAAATGAGCTAATATTGTATTTACCCTTAAGGGAAAACGGAAGAACACATGACGGCAAAGAAACATCAAGTCGCCATTTTAAAATCCGGTAACAAAATTATTTTCATTTGTTTTCAAAGGCACGTGAACAATTTTCAAAGCCGGGCTTGTTGAGATTTCCTCTACTATGACAAAAGCATGCTTCCAGTTTTAAATTTATTAACACCCAAAACGGCTAAACGACTCAAATAATGATTTCTCATTTCACAATTTATCATGGCATAATAACTTGAAATTTGTAGGGGCTGGTAAACAGTGTGTGAATTGCTTGGATAGAACGGTAACAACGTGCACCAGTGACGTGTGACACAGCAACCTATGACAGTGCAACCTCGTCCCCATGGTTTACTTTATTTCCAACCATGTTTACAATAGTAAACCCTGGGAGGGAAACTCCTTACTTGGACCCTGATTGGACAACGACTGGTGTACAAAAGTCTAACGTAAACATATTAAAGGAACATTACATAACTGGTTTTTGCTAACAAAACTGTTGCTGGCAGTGTAAGCACGTTATATAATCCACCATATACATAAACTGACAAACATGTAGAAGTTTATGATCGATCGGGCATCTGGGTCACGAGAAAATAGTGAAAAAACGATTACACATTTGCATGTGTTATACAATGCATGAATAAAACGCTCATGAGCGATAAACTCCAATCGGAAATTAGTTTTATTTATTTATCATCAAATATGGCATTTCAGACAGAAATATTTCTAGGGATGTTTTCTACTATTATCATCATTAGACCGTGTAAGTTTTATGTAAATCTGTGATCTTAAAGAAAATTTTAATTACCAGTTCTGTAACGTTCCTTTAAGTTGTACTCATTCAGTATTCACCATGTTCACAGCCAGACTATTCTAATTTGCATACGTATCCAAAATTTTTGGATATGCAAATGATCCAATACCAGGGTGAGAGGGCGGTCAACCTCGTACTGCTCGAAACACCTTGGGGACGAGGTTGATGACAGTGTACTTCCAGACTCATTGCACTATTTGGACAAACCTTATAATTATACTAAAGATCTTACTCCTGTCACATCCACCTGAAGTAAACACCGGCGAATGGGGCCATGCAAATATACACAACACATCTTCTAGCCTAGGGAACCTTGTACAATTGTACATAAAACAAAATCTTATCTTATGACCGACAATATGTTGCATTAAGTCTCTTGACATTAAACAGAGGGCAATAATTCTGCCTTATCGTATACACAGTTAATCATCGCGTTTGAATTTTGGTAGAATTCTCTCTGAGGATCTCAACTAGCATTTTTTTGTTAGCGACGGCGGGGATTAAAGTCACGCTTTACGGTACTCTCATGGGCGACGCGTCGCTTGAGGGCAAACTAATCTTCCGTTCGAGACACGGCGATACATAAACCCCAGAGCAGGGAAGAAAAAAAATATTTGTAGCGAAAGGGTTTGGGTTAATGTATTATCACGTGATACACCCCCATGCCATAGACGTGTTATATGCCACACGATGTTGTTTTTCTTTAAAGATTTCTAGGGGGCTTAACCAAACCTAACTTGGAATAAAAAATACTTTTGTTCTCACAGACTGTGGTCACAACAATGAATCAATGGGCATAAATGATACTACTGTCATATTAAAATGGTTGCTATTTTACACTATACCCACCAGGCCTCGACATCATTATTAAATTGGGGCCCAATACCATGATTCTATACTTACCGAAGTATTCTGAGCTCACATGTGCTATTATGATAACCTGTAATATGCTTGTTAGTTTTAAGCGTTGTTTTTTCTGCTACCGTGAATTTGTCCCTTTACGTTAAGCGGATCCACGAAATTGAGCGTTGATTGGACCAGATAAACTCAAAATGGTTACAGCACCGTGACAGTGAAGGTTGTCACGTACCCGGTTGGCCTCTAATAGTACATGGATGGCATTTACCTACATCGATCAAAGAACTCGTAACATCAGACAGGGAGGCACAACGGTAAACTATTGAGAAAAACCTTGTTATTAAATGTAGGGTTTACTTTTAGTTCTTGTCAAAGACCAGTATCTTCAGTATGCATAAAATAACAAACTTGTGATAATTTTTGCTAAATATTGGTCATCGAAGTTGCAAGAAAATAATGAAAGAAACAATCGCCCTTGTTGCATAGAGTTGTGTGATTTCAGATGCCTAAGAAAGGCTTCATGCCTGAAGCCTTTCTCAGATTCAAATTTTGGGGTGAAAAATTACCTTTCTCTAAAACTCCATTATTTCAAAGGGGGTCGTTTCTAACAATGTTTTATAATATCAGCAGCTCTCCAGTGCTCTTTACCAAGCAAGTTTTTTGTGGTCATTAATTTGTGGAGTAATTACCAAGGGTATACCCTCCCTAATAAGGATTTTAGTAACATTTACAGATCTGTAAGCCATTCACCAACGGGTTGTTTTCAGTGACTGCTATTTTTACTTCAAAGACTTCCTTTAGTAACTTATAAAAGTCTGCTGTAAGAAAATCGAGGGCAGGAGGAAGATTAGATTGGCTCCTTTTGTCCGGCGGATAATTATCCCAATAACCCTACGTCAGAGAAAGCGACCAAGATGGCCGCCACGTCTACGATTTGCGCAATCAGCTGCTTATGACGAAACACAAGATGGCAAATTGAGGATGGGTGTTTTCTTTTCTTGTTTTGTACAACCTGCTAAAACAGAAATGGATATAGGTCAGTGAATTAAACACCCTTTCAGAACAAACACTCGTAGAGTAAGAAAAGAGAGACAGCAGGCGTTATTGGATAACGTTACATTGCAGTGTGGAAGGATCTCATTTCCCCTTGGGACTAAGACGTATTGCGTGCAGTCAAAGAAATTAAGAAGAAAAACGAGAAAGGAGGAGTGAAGCATCAAGTCGTTGACTTTTGATGCTGTAGGTTTTGTTCACCGTTCACCATCTGTCTGTTTGTGTTTTCAGTTTGATGGTCTTTGAAAAAAACAGTCACTATTGAGTTTGTTTTGACTTCGAGACTTTGGCGAATTGAATGACGGAGTGAATACTCTGTTAAGCATCACTTCACCAAAAAATCAAAATACGACTGTTTGTACTCCATTATCATAGTCTCTCTGAGTGTAAATTGAAACATCTTGTAAGACATCAAGCTTTATACAGTGAAGTATTTTCCGATCAGCAATCTGTGGTTAGACCGTAATCTTCGAACAGATGCTGTTATATCAAAACACGGTCCAGTTTGGATTGGTGTGATCGCTGGATTGAAGCATTTTAACAGGAAAGACTTAATCGATCTCATGAATCAGTTTTTTATTTTTGAAATGGTTGATTATTTTCCAAGATAGAACCAATCCAAGGCTAGAAGTGGAATTAGTCTGATTTCAGGTTTGTATTATAACAAACAATAATCATGGTTGCTATTCCGCACGAGGGGACCAGATTGGCTAAGTGTTATACTGCCCGGCCTTTCATTGTGACCGTGGTTCGAATCCCAGACCGGAGCCATAGCGTGTGGATTGGGTTTTCAGTCCATAACTAATGACTAGGGTTTTACCCTTTGTAGTTTCCTCTCACAGTTGATAATTTCTTCATCATTTTCTCTGAACAGGTATCTTTATATAGTTTCCAAGAAGGCCTTATGACTCCTTCCCACTCCCACCCATAGCATGACCTCTGCATACATGATGACCTCCAGTTTACAAACTGTAGACAACTCTCTGGAGGCAATTTTACGAGATCACAAATATTGATTTATTTCTCACCAATAAAGTCTGTTGTTTCGTGTGAAATATGAGACAGTTTGTTACCATGACGTAGTTTTGACGCAGTGTTTTTGCAAAACTCTTTAACACACAAGTGCAGTATTGATTGAGGAAGTGTGAAGAATACACCCAGGAAATTAAGTCCTATAGACTTATCAATCACGTCTGTATATGCGAAGGAAACAGAGTTCATATCGGAGTCTGGAACGACAGAAAGTACATTTCGTGAATTTAAACTTTAGGGACGTGACAGACCTTTTACCCCGAAGATCAGCTTTGAATAGTTGTCCAATGTTAGTGAAGGGGCATGCTGTGCTGTTTTTGATCAGTTAAGTTGAATGTATCACAGTGAGTGGCTTCAGAAAATACTTCTTTTACGATTTATTTTTCGGAATTTTCGTTTTATTTTGTTGTTTGTTAGGAATGTATATACGCCACTCTCCTTGTTGTCATCGAGAACACTTAAAGGTATCGTACACGTTTTGTAATGACGCAAAACAAATATTAGCATAAAAACTTACTTGGTAACAAGCAACAGAGAGCTGTTGATAGTATAAAACATTGTAGGAAACGACTCCCTCTGAAGTAACGTATTTTTTGAGAAAGAGGTAATTTCTCACTAAAATAATAAAAAACTTCTTGCAAGAAGTTTTTATTCCTATCTAAAAGCACACAAATTTGTACAACAAGGGTGTTTTTTCTTTCATCATTTTCTTGCAACTTCGATGACAAATTGAGCCCAAATTTTCACAGGCTTGTTATTTTATGCATATGTTGGGATACACCAAGTGAGAACACTGGTCTTTGACAATTTCCAAACGTGTTCAGTGCCTTTAAGACTTGGTGTATTTCCTAAAGGAGCAGTTTGGAGATGGGTTTCAAGGTCTTAGTTGTTTTCAACTCCTCATCAGCTCTGCAGACCCATCGAAGCCAAAACAGATCAGTTTGTGATTTCCAACTCCTAAAAGCAAAGCATGGTTGTCTTAATGGAAGACCTTGGTCAAACATTTCTGCATCTTCTTGTTTGCTATATCTTCTTTAGATTTTTACTCTAGCTAGGGTTTATTTTGTTGAATCTTTGGGGTGTTTTCTACCTCTATGATTTATCCAGCTTGAAATCTCTGATATAATGTGAAGAGCCATCGCATAACCCCCAGACATGAAGTATTTTATGACATGCATATGATCATCTCCTGGGAACTCAGACGGTTTTGATTTTATTGTTTACCCTTAATGAGCACAGCTTAATTTCATGAAGCTCATACGAGCGTGGTCGAATAGGCGTGATTAGAAAGACAGACTCGCCAGAGATTTACCCGATGGTGAATTAACCGATGGTTAACCCGTCCTTCCATAACAACGTTATACCTCGCTGTGAAACCACGTAACACCATATGAATGAAAAGGATATCAACGTGGGATTAAATTCAATAGGTCTTCACGCCTTACATTAGGTGCGAACCAGCGTGCCACTTCGCCAGCTCACACGTCCGCTGCCAACGAGAAAATGAAAAGACATTTGATATGGGCTATTGGAGGTCCCAAACGGGGCTATGCAGTGGCTTATAAAACTGACTAACTGGGTTTGTCTGTTGGTGTGCGGAGTCTGGTTACCCGATTTGGTAAGGTTATGTCACACAGTGCAGGTGCAACGGTGATTGGTAAATGACATCAGCATGTACACTTGATTTATTAGACATGTGTGATGAATGAAACATTTCCGTTATGAACTTTTTAAGATAAAGTTCACTGTCTCCAATACCGGAGGAGTTTAATTTTAAAGTCAGTTGAAGAGTTGGTCTGTGGCACTCTTATGAAAATGTTTCTAATTGTTGTTATAATTTTGTAAATTTTTCCCGATCCATTTCGGCAAAAACTATTCTATTTCACCTTCATATGTATTGTGCCTTCTCAGTTGAAACCGTCATTCAATTTCACTCAGAGGCATGTACATTTATGAAGCATTATTTTTAATCAAACTTAGGAGTCGTTCTTTATATCATGCAAAATCGGCATTCAGTTTTTTTTATCGTATTTTATTATTTTTTATTTTATCATTAGATGTTCGGGTATTGCCCGGAACACCTCTTGTTTTTGTTCAGTTTTTGTATAAATATATTATTATTTATTTATTCATTATTAATATTTTTTAGCAATCCATTTGTTTAACTATGAAGATCAAATATATTATTATTATTTATTATTATTATTATTATTATTATTTGAAATTCATTTGTTTAACTATGAAGATCATGTTCTGTTATAATTAAAAGTCATATCTACATTGAAATTATTGACGATAATTATCTCCCAATGGATCGCTCTCGTTTGAACTTTGTTCGCAGATCTGCTTGCATATGCCGCGGTGTCATAGAATCAAATAGAATCAGTTTTCACATGTTTTAGAATGACGTCCCGGTGGTAGGCATGACTGCTGCATATTGTGTTACTCATGACTGGTTAACAAGGATAAGAAATATGTTAATGTAACTATATTATGTATATAAGTATATATATATATATAATTTGTCTACTAGGATTTCAGATACTATGCAACGCTGATGTAGATTGCTTCGAATCGATATCATAGGTTGCACACCATTGCAGACACACATGCTAACGGCGATGTGTTTTATCTCAGTGTGTGTTTAACATAATTATACGGTCACGATTCATTCTATACGATATGAATGTTGTCGACATAATAATTAAGAAAGGATTCTATGCTGTTTTATTTTGTGGGAAGAAACAAGTTAACACAATGGGGTTATTTACTATGAATTCAAGCTTTATGTCATTATGATGGTCTTGCAAAAGCAGTGGTTTTAATTTGACATCGCAAGCGAGGTGAAGAAAACACATGTTTCTTATTTCATTGCGGTAGTTTAACCTACCAGCCAGGCACTTAATTGACACTCAAACATCTTCATCAGTAGATAGCATTACCAGTCAAAATTCCACGTCACTTATATGGTTTCTCTACTGTTTTTAAAGTGGTGTTATTAGACAACCAACGCCATTATTTTGGGACAATCTGGATCGTCCACTGGGTCG
The DNA here is from genome assembly GCA_021014325.1 of Plazaster borealis. Lineage (NCBI taxonomy): Eukaryota > Metazoa > Echinodermata > Asteroidea > Forcipulatida > Labidiasteridae > Plazaster > Plazaster borealis. The sequence goes on from CM037473.1 coordinate 764,094, forward strand.
CCATTTTCTTTTTGCTACAAACAGTGGGCTTTGAAGCCGATAACATGTAGGACTAGACGTCATAGAACAGTAAGCTGAAACTATTGCTTAGCAAAAGAGTATTGGGTTACCAGTGACATAATTAGTTACTTAAAATTTTGGCGGGTAAATTGTGTTTCTGAAAAGCAAGATTTACGTTTACAGGCTTTATTAAATAGTGTCCAGATGAGTAAATGAGCTTTGTTAGGTTAGCATTAATTGTGCAAGATGAAATCACCTTGTTGTGGTAAAAGATTCTAGCGTTAACTGCATATAGCCTTCCCTGTTTTATTTTTAATTGGCAGAGCACGTGACTTTGTGCCCCTCTCAAGTGCCAGTCGTAGCCACCCGTGCCTCCAGAGGGCATCAAATTTAGTTTTAGTGAATAATTGATCATTTTAGCAGAGAAAGTGCTGTCACCCGTGTCTTCACCATGCTTGGCCTTGTGTTCTTGCCTTGTGAACTATCCATAGAAGTGACATTAAAAGGATGTCCCTTTGCTCTGGCCGCATAAAACATGACCTCTATAGCAGGTGGCTGGATGCATTATAATTTAATAACTGACAAAATGGAAGCCGTGTATAGGGAAAACAGAATTTGAAACGTATGAAGAGAAAGAGAATATGCTTGGCTGACGCAGGGGATCAGTGCTTGACGTCTGTCTGGGCTATTGTGCTCAAGTTTGCTTGGAATGTTTTCTTTATTTTGATGTAAGATCTGAAGTATTAATGAAGGGTGTACGTTATGCTGCTGTCGCTATCCATTGGCCACCATCCGGGTCATTACGGAACTGTAACCAGCCCAAATGGCGTGTAGTTTGTGGCTGGTTCGAACTGCTAAAGTAATACAGGTATGTAAAATGTAGCAAATAGTCCCAAAGCCATAAGATACAAGTTATAAAGCTGTTGTTAATTTCTTATTTGAATGACTCATGAATACGGGTTCATGGATATACGATACAAGTTATAAAGCTGTTGTTAGTTTCTTATTTGAATCTCTCATGAATACGGGTCCACGGACACTGAGGCTTTAGTAAAGTCTATTATCACGATCTAAAGACTTTGTGACTTTCCGTTCATGATTGGTTTTTCTTCTATACAAAGACAAGTACATGTTGACCTGATTAATGTTGCAAGAGATCCTTGTGTTATGAACTAGTGGCGTCAATCTATAATTGTGTTCAGTGTATATTTTGTATATCCCTGTATATTACAGCAATTGTTTTTATTGGAGAAATTTTCTCATGTATAAAGAACTGCGTACGATTTTGCAGCATTAAAACTACGTTTGAAAGCCCAAGTCCTTTTTATTACGTTACCATGGGTTTTTAAGCATGAAAAATGACAGCCAATTACGGGAACATGAATATATACTTTGAATATTTTAGACACGTCTTGTGCTGACTTAATTTTAGTAGATAGTACAGTTTTATGAACGAGGGTCATTGCACACTTGGCGGCTCCTGTCGTGTTCAGGTTTACCAAGTTGCACAAGGTGGCACTCTGGCATTCGTACAGACAACACGGTGCATTACTCGTTTTTAGAACTCGACTCACGAACCGTTGCAAACAGGCCTTGTGTCGCCGGTCACACAAGCTCCGATCACCCCGGTCGTTATATCGTCATTCACCATTCTAATCGCCTTCCACTGATTTTTTCTTCTTCTCCGGTTCTTAATTTTTGTCACCGGTACGGACGTGCTTTGACGATGCACGGTCTACCGACTCGCTGCTGCTTCGCTGGCGGTGCTCTGCGGGCGAATACGGGATGTTTAACCATGACAGAATGAACGAGGTTGCCACTCGGCTCCAGAAATATTAAATATACAATTTGACATAACCCGAGCTTCCCACAACCAGTCGTATCTTACCTTATTATATTATTCATTTGTAATGTTACATAATGTCATTTTGCGTAGCAATTTAATTAATTAGTTTCTTTTTAAGAATATTCATGCTATGCTAAGTTTGGCCACCTGCTTAAGTAAATCAAGTAAGTGCGTACTTGGTATCTTTAGGCCTATGGGCAAAGCGTTTACGCAGTCACCTGTGACACAACAACCGTAAGGTGTATAAATTTAATATCTGAATATTTTACCATCTCTAACTGGAGGTTTTCATGTTTTTGACGTATAATGTTTGTAAGGTGCTAAAGACACTTCCCGTAAAGGGACAATAAAGCTTCATTGAATTGAACTGAATTGAATTGTCCGTGTACAAATTAGCTACTGATTAATCCGTCGATTTCGTTTTTCTCTTGAAATCAATGTGATCAAACTTAGACTGAGATAAATACTTCTGGTAATGAAAACAAGATTCCACATCAGTGTACATTTTTTTCAGCGTGACCCGAAGCAAGCTATAAAGTAAAAACGATGGGAGAAATACTATATCTGTGGACACACGGAACCTGTGAATGATAGTGGTAAAATGGCTTCATATGGATACCAAAAGGTCTATACTCCTCACCTCATTGTCTTCGATCGATTACCAATTTAGAGCAAATGTCGCAGACCATGCCTAAGCTTATAGCTCGCTTGAATAGATATAATTAATATTGAATATGATAATGATGCGTATCGAGTCATGACGTACAATGACACCCTATAGGCTTATACGACGCGGTTTATTCATTACTAATGCGTCTTACTGCGAACTACAATCGAGACGGCACATCCTTTTTCCTAGTTTTCACTCCTGTGGGGAAACCGATCTTTCTCTCGGTCCGGTCCTTCCCTATGGAACTCACTACCCATCAAGCTGGGAAAGGAGACTTCCTACCTCATATTCAATAATGAACTCAAAACCCATCTCTGTCAATAAGATGTCTCGTCTTCGGTTTATATATAATTTGTCTTATCATGTCAGTTTAGTTAAAGGAATATTGTTTGCGCCAGGAGTGCCACTATAATGTAACAGACATGGCACATAAGTCTCCATTATCGTTATTATTATTTCGGTTACACCCCTATGTTCCGACACACCTATGTTCCGACACCCCTATGTTCCGACAACCCTGGTGTATTTTCCTATTCCTAACCCTAACCCTAACCCTAACCCTAACCTTATGTAAATCATGAGGGGTTGTCGGAACATAGGGTTGTCGGAATATAGGGGTGTCGGAACATAGAGCAGTCCCCATTATTTCAGCTGTACAATACGTGAAAAGAAAACAGCGGTATCTGCAACCGCGATTAGTGTGTTTACTTTTTCCCTAAACGTTGCATTGTATATGGCATATTTCCTTTTGTCATGAGCGAAATTTATGGGAATTGTTTCTCATAAAATTTGTGTTTACCGACTTGGAATCGAGGAAGGGTTGGGATTCTGATGGCCAAGTGCTTCACCATCTTTATTAAGTGTCTTTATTCACATCTTGTGAACTAATAAGAGCGGTCTATGTTGCTTTGTCATTGAATGAATCATCGTTGCTTCCGTAATAGAGATCTTCGGCCGGGTGTGGCTTGAGACACGCCTCTTAAAGGGGTAGGTCGTTACACTATACAGACAGTCCATTGCTAATCGTGTAGTTATGAACGTTCCAATATCCATTACAACTGTTTCAAGAACTGATCTTTGCTCTTTCGAACCCCTAAAATAAAATACTTTAATTTGAGACCTTAACCATAAAGAAAATGCTTCCCTTTTTCAAAACAAATGAGATTTCCTATAAATTCGTGTTAATGGAAATAATAACGGCCTTATTTCTGTCTTACACCTGTTTTTGTCCTGTTTTGTCCTGTTTTGTCCTGTATTTTTAAGTATGTCTGTCGTTTTTTTTGTTGTGTCTGTCCGTCCATAGGCTGGGGAACAAAAGCTGTGCTTCTCCCCGGACCTAGATGTTGCAATTTGTTAAAAGTTCACCTTTTTATCACTTTTATATCTACTATCATTTTGGCCAGTTTTTTAGCACTCTGTTTTATACACTATGTATGTTATTTGCAACATTGAATAAACGTAAACGTATCTATCTATATATCTACATTATGTGGCAGCACCTTCTGTCGTGTGAACTGTTATTGTTATTGGGGTCCAACCTTTGCACTTGCTCCACATTGACATCATGCTTCCCGGATGTTCATATTATGTTGAACTTTTATGTTTGAAGCTTGTCGCCTCGAGGCAACTTTAATGACGGAATACCATCTGGGTTAACCATCTATTCACGCCATGTTACCAAGCTGAAACTATATGAGTTTGCTTTCTGGATTCTCTGTAGCGTAAAAAATCATCAGATTACAGAAATGAGACCTTTTGGCTATGGCTGTGGCTGTTGTTTCAGCATTAACAATGCAGAATAGGCAGATGATGTGATCTAGTCATAGCCTTAGCCTAAGCCGCTATTTTCGTATACTACCAGGGTAGCTCTGTTAATTTTTTTCATGGAGGTAGAAATAGACTCAACATAAGCACCGGTAGTTAAAATTAACGTCAATACGGTTATATCACTGTTAATAGTCAACGTCATTAACAAAGTCACTAAACCTCAGAGCCAGTCAGTATTGTTGGTTTAATTGTTCCACAGAGGTTCCATTATTGTTCATTTCGTTGTCGACCTGATCAACCGTAACGACAAGACGAGCCCAGCGTTCCCTTTTTAATCAACTTTAATCACCATCGGCCACAACCAAACGCCTGTCTTTAAAGCTGATTGCCGAGTACATAGCATTCGCCAATCAGCTCTTGTACACTAATGGCATTTAACTTCAATAAAAGCCTCGTCTACAAGGACTAGATAATTGTTCAATTTGAAAAGCTCATTTAACGGTGCACGGTTGCGTCTATTGTAAGGAATGATTCATGGAGTCTATAGAGGGAATGCGTCGCCAGTCATTTCTGGTAATATGGTTGAGGAACGAGTGGCCATGAATTTGAACGATGCTTTCTGCCAAGGTGCAAGGAAACAGTGCAGTGACGTATCAATATTATGTCCACAATAGTTTGTTCAATGTGTGTGTTTGGATGGAGTCTTGACATCAAGAGCAAGGGACCCCCCCCCCCCCACACACACACGCACACACACACATGTATGTGTAAGGTGTAAACCGAGGACTTCTCTTTGTTCTCCCATTGTTTGGACATAGTTTTTTTCAGCGACGTCCCCATTGGTTTTGTACACAAAATCAAAGCGAGGACGTCCTCGGTACACCTTTTCCCCGGATCCCTTTTGTTAAAGTCCTCGGTTTGAATGCGTACACATACCCACACACACCCAGCCCGAGTCTAGGCAACTGTGGGGAAATATTGTAGTATTTGATGGAAAATGAAATAACATTGCCCAACTTCCCCCTTTCTGTTACAAGCAAACCAATATTTTTAAGGCACTTGGATTTTCGTCAAAGAAGCAGTGGATGAGGGGCGGGGCCAACAAGATTGGCCCACTCGTTCAAACCTAATAACCACTTTAATTATAGTTATGTACATTTTACTAATTTAGTGTTGTTTTAATTATACTGATTACCTTAGGCAACCTTGAGCAAATTATCCCTTCATCCATATTCCATTGTTACTTCACAATGCAGTAATTAGTAGGAAGGCAACGCACTGTATAGCTCGCTCTTAACAACGTAATTATTTCGTGTTGCTACTGGTAATCAACGGGAAAAGAAATAGACCCCTTTTTGTTTCGAAATCTACAAATTTGTAACATATAAGCGGCTTATCACAAGATCGGGGCCGAGCCGGATCAGGTTCAAGGGATTTTAAAACATGGATTGGATCAATATCAGACTTAGTTCGGGTTCCTTGATTGATCTGGTTCACGAATCAAACGGATTCCAACATGAGCCACCGCCCTACTGGATGGATGTTTTGTTTGATAAGAAAACTTCATAGGTTGCTCAAAGATTTGGTGATGAAACAACATGTCGTAGGACTAAGTAATAAAATCGTGGCTTAGGTCAAACGAAAGTTAACCGCAACAGCAGCTTTGCTGTGCCTTATCTTGATTCAAAGAAATTACATATGGCAGAAGCAGCAGCACTGCACGTACATTATCTTGATTCAAAGAGGGTAAGCTTATACTAGAAGCAGCAATTTCCCAAACATGGCTAAAATAGTGCCTTATTTACCATCAGTAGTCGTGTAAACTTGACCTTATTATTCAAGTTTATGAAGCCCGCGAGCCGTTAAATACGATGATTTATAGTGTGAACTTTGCATGCATTGCTGTATGGTCAGTACTGATATCCAACACTGGTAACTTCCGCAGCAAAATGCCTCATGATTACAAAATCAATGGCATGGATGGATCGGATAAATAACTTAAAACATTAAAATGGTGATGAACGAAACCTAGACGTAAATCCCCCCGGCATGTATTGATTTGTAACCAAGATGCACAGGAAATATCATATAGACCCAAACCATGCCGTCGCCATCTTTAACATGTCCCCTGTGTGCAGTATCAATAACGAGTATAGATTCTTATCCTACGGAAAGGGCCAGACTATGTCATCCTATTTCAACCTCACCTTGATTTGAATAATTCTAAACAAACAACAATCACGGTTGTGTCATGTTTAATAACGATGAATAGTAGGATGCCGCTATTGCTGTGAATTTGTTCTATGACGATGTGTACAGGTTCAGCAGATAATATCGTATGATAAGATTCACAAATAGTCAAAATACTTTGGACTACTTGTATTGCTGGAAATACATTTTTATCTTTAAATTGTTTAATAGTTTTTAATGCAAATCTGCATTGATAGGCTGTTATTAGAATATTCACGTGTTTTCTTGTTTTGCTTATTTTTCGTTTCGCCGGTACTCTTATTATAGGCAATTGCTCCTGCATGATGTATCGAGTAGTTGCAGTGCTTTCATAGAAATGTACGTATTTCTGTGCTGGTTTCCACCATCATTACTACAATGGGAACGTATGGTAACATTTCACAAAAATCAATTCCTTAGTCTCGTTTCAAGCATAGCTACCTCATTAATTCAATAAGAGTGTTCCGTACGCCACATTTGATTCCCAATAAATAGACGAACGACGTCTAAATCACTTTTCTGGTTGCTGAAGGGGCAGGCTGCACTTTCTGACAGTTTGAACCTTCAGGCTGCATAAATATGTCAGAGACCATGAACTATTGTCACGTGGACTGTCTGATATTAAAGGGGAGTTAGGCTTTTAAAGCCGACCCCTCCTATCACTTCAGCCCAGCTAGGGCTTAGGCTTGTAATGCCGACCCCTCCTATCACTTCAGCCCAGCTATAGGGCTTAGGCTTGTAAAGCCAACCCCTCCTATCACTTCACCCCAGCTAGGGCTTAGGCTTGTAAAGCCGACCCCTCCTATCACTTCACCCCAGCTAGGGCTTAGGCTTGTAAAGCCGACCCCTCCTATCACTTCAGCCCAGCTAGGGATTAGGCTTGTAAAGCAGACCCCTCCTATCACTTCACCCCAGCTAGGGCTTAGGCTTGTAAAGCCGACCCCTCCTATCACTTCAGCCCAGCTAGGGCTTAGGCTTGTAAAGCCGAACCCCTCCTATCACTTCAGCCCAGCTAGGGCTTAGGCTTGTAATGCCGACCCCTCCTATCACTTCAGCCCAGCTAGGGCTTAGGCTTGTAAAGCCGACCCCTCCTATCACTTCACCCCAGCTAGGGCTTAGGCTTGTAATGCCGACCCCTCCTATCACTTCAGCCCAGCTATAGGGCTTAGGCTTGTAAAGCCGAACCCCTCCTATCACTTCAGCCCAGCTATAGGGCTTAGGCTTGTAAAGCCGACCCCTCCTATCACTTCACCCCAGCTAGGGCTTAGGCTTGTAAAGCCAACCCCTCCTATCACTTCACCCCAGCTAGGGCTTAGGCTTGTAAAGCCAACCCCTCCTATCACTTCACCCCAGCTAGGGCTTAGGCTTGTAAAGCCGAACCCCTCCTATTCCTCACTTCAGCTAGGGCTTAGGCTTGTAAAGCCGACCCCTCCTATCACTTCAGCCCAGCTAGGGCTTAGGCTTGTAAAGCCGACCCCTCCTATCACTTCACCCCAGCTAGGGCTTAGGCTTGTAATGCCGACCCCTCCTATCACTTCAGCCCAGCTAGGGCTTAGGCTTGTAATGCCGACCCCTCCTATCACTTCAGCCCAGCTAGGGCTTAGGCTTGTAAAGCCGAACCCCTCCTATCACTTCAGCCCAGCTAGGGCTTAGGCTTGTAAAGCCGACCCCTCCTATCACTTCACCCCAGCTAGGGCTTAGGCTTGTAAAGCCGACCCCTCCTATCACTTCAGCCCAGCTAGGGCTTAGGCTTGTAAAGCCGACCCCTCCTATCACTTCACCCCAGCTAGGGCTTAGGCTTGTAATGCCGACCCCTCCTATCACTTCACCCCAGCTAGGGCTTAGGCTTGTAATGCCGACCCCTCCTATCACTTCACCCCAGCTAGGGCTTAGGCTTGTAATGCCGACCCCTCCTATCACTTCACCCCAGCTAGGGCTTAGGCTTGTAAAGCCGACCCCTCCTATCACTTCACCCCAGCTAGGGCTTAGGCTTGTAAAGCCGACCCCTCCTATCACTTCAGCCCAGCTAGGGCTTTGGCTTGTAAAGCCAACCCCTCCTATCACTTCACCCCAGCTAGGGCTTAGGCTTGTAAAGCCGACCCCTCCTATCACTTCACCCCAGCTAGGGCTTCTGCTTGTAAAGCCGACCCCTCCTATCACTTCAGCCCAGCTAGGGCTTAGGCTTGTAAAGCCGAACCCCTCCTATCACGCCAGCCCAGCTAGGGCTTCTGCTTGTAAAGCCGAACCCCTCCTATTCCTCACTTCAGCCCAGCTAGGGCTTAGGCTTGTAAAGCCGACCCCTCCTATCACTTAACCCCAGCTAGGGCTTAGGCTTGTAAAGCCGACCCCTCCTATCACTTCACCCCAGCTAGGGCTTAGGCTTGTAAAGCCGACCCCTCCTATCACTTCAGCCCAGCTAGGGCTTTGGCTTGTAAAGCCGACCCCTCCTATCACTTCACCCCAGCTAGGGCTTAGGCTTGTAAAGCCGACCCCTCCTATCACTTCAGCCCAGCTAGGGCTTAGGCTTGTAAAGCCGAACCCCTCCTATCACTTCAGCCCAGCTAGGGCTTAGGCTTGTAAAGCCGACCCCTCCTATCACTTCACCCCAGCTAGGGCTTAGGCTTGTAATGCCGACCCCTCCTATCACTTCAGCCCAGCTAGGGCTTAGGCTTGTAAAGCCGACCCCCTCCTATTCCTCACTTCAGCTAGGGCTTCGGCTTGAAAAGTTGTTATAAAGCCAAGTTCCTCCGGCACTTAGTGGATATAATGGCCTTACATTCGCATTTGAAACAATGTGGCAATAGAAATAAGCCAGATATTGCAGCGCTGACTGGCTGATTCTGGTTGGATTCATAAAGTCTTCTTGGGTTGTGTTTTCGCGGTCGTAGTCAATAACTGTTTGATGAATTGGCCATTGGTTAATCCACTGGCCAATGACCGAAACAGTTATTGGTTACCAACGCGAAAATGCACCCATGAATTAGAGTAGCAATATGGTTCCATTGTACCCTCAGTATAATCAAATGTGTCCTGTCATAGTTTTTATCATGATTGTTCATAACCAATAAATATGTGTGTATTACCATAGATTCATAGAGCAATGGTACTTGATGTTGATGCTAAGACTACACTTATATAATTAACTCATTTCAAATGGTATTATATTTTGGAACAACCTTAAAACCCGCGTAAAGCAATCCCTCACGCTTGGAAGTTTCTCAAGAAAACTTAAAACGTACTTCATAAAACATGTATTTACAAAGCCAATAAAGTGATAACTGTTGAATGTCATTGGTATTCTTATTAATTTTACTTAATACAATAGCTGGTCTCATCTGTCAGTTTGTCTTACTGTAAAGTGTTTTATGTCCTTGTCCAGTCCGAGTCTTTGTCTGTCACAGGGAAAATCTTAAAATCAATATGCTTCACATTTTCCCCTGCATATTGGTAATAACGTTAACAGTCCACTTATCTTAAATTTGTAATAATGATGTTTCAATCGCTGTTTGTATATGTAATACTTTAACTCTTATTTTATACATTTGTTTGTTGTTACCAATATTGGAATAAATATCTAAACTATCTAACTATCTAACTGTTTGATCAACCGAGGGCGCTGCAACCATTATTGTCAATCAATGTGAATTATCTTGTTCTTTTTTTCTCTCTCTCTCTTTTTAAATTTTTGTTTCACCTTCAAATTCTTAAAAAAATTATGTTTTATGTCTTTCATTTATTTTTGATAATAGCCCAGCAAATTGCAGCGTTCGATACCGGACTAGCGGATGATTTCAGAGCGTGTCTTCCGCGGCCCGTTACGCCGTGGAAACAGTCCATATTCCCCGATGGTTTCTTCACCTTTGATGACAAGCTGACCATTAAGTCATGCATCAGCACATGTTTGGAAAAGGTAATTTATCAGTTTTAAAGGATTGGCAATTAAAACATGTACACTGAGGGAATTCTTTTGTAAAGCTGTACTATTACCAAACATCTTGAGAAAAAAAACCCTAGTCTTTATGCTGCAGTCATTTTTACCCAGCGTCATTACTAGGCTATTAGAATGGCATGACCAGGCAATTTTAAGTACAAACATGCTTCTAAACATTATGTTAATCACTGTTGATGAGAAAACTTTTCAAATACCCACCCCCTAAACTATTAGACGGTCTTAAATGTATATTTAAGGATAATGCATGTGGTACCCTATTCTTCGTTTCTTGGTCAATTATGATGGTAAACAGAAATGATCCATAAATAGTTGTGACGGTTTTTCTTAATAGAGGGCGCCGGTGGAAGAATAATCTTCCACTTCAAAATGTTCGCCATTTTTGTTTATTTCAAGCGCGACAAACTCCAATGGAATTTAAATTTACCTACAAGTAGTTTTTGCATAAGTTCCCATTTCCACGATACATTATCACTACCAATTCAGAAGTTTTGATTCAAACCGAGTGAGCGAAAATTTGAAATCATCATTGCCAACATTAACATGGCTGTACCTTATACTGATTCAATAGTGTAAGCGCACATGTGGAAGTAGTATTTCCAATTACCAAGGCTGTACCTTATATTGATTCAATAGAGTAAGCACAGGTGGTAGTAGTATTTTCAGCATTACCAAGGCTGTACCTTATATTGATTCAATAGTGTAAGCATACCGGTGGTAGTACATGTAGTATTTTCAACATTACCAAGGCTGTACCTTATATTGATTCAATAGTGTAAGCGTACATGTGGAAGTAGTATTTCCAATTACCAAGGCTGTACCTTATATTCATTCAATAGAGTAAACATACAGGTGGTATTAGCATTTCCAACATTACCAAGGCTGTACCTTATATTGAATCAATATAGTAAGCATACAGGTGGTAGTAGTATTTCCAACATGATCAAGGCTGTACCTTATATTGATTCAATAGAGTAAACATACTGGTGGTAGTAGTATTTCCAACATTACCAATACTGTACCTTATATTGAATCAATAGAGTAAGCATACAGGTGGTAGTAGTGTTTCCAACATGATCAAGGCTGTACCTTATATTGATTTAATAGAGTAAACATACAGGTGGTAGTAGTATTTCCAACATTACCAAGGCTGTACCTTATATTGATTCAAAGAGAGTAAGCATGCGGGTGGTAGTAGTAACGCCAATGTTATGATATTATCAAAGTGATCTTAAGTTAGAGTACAGCATTAGTACCTTTTATACCAAATCTTGATACAAAGGCAGTAATTAAGAATAAGACGTGTTTTCCAATTTGCTGTAGATTCATTGCACTTAGCTGCTGCATTATAAAGACCAGCTTGAAGGAAAATAGCAACAAGTGATCTTTGCTGAAATTCATTTAAAACGTTTTCAATCAATAAGGAAATTGAGTTCACATGAGAGTAAACAGATTTTAATTGTGAAAAACAATCGTTTTGAATGCACTTCTTCAGAGCTTTTCAGAAAGATCCGTAAAAAGCCCTATTACGTCATCACTCATTTTACGTCATTTGTGGGAGCTACGTTTTGTATAGCCACTTTGTTGCAACATGGAGGTATGACAAAGCAACATCCCACGAATGACGTCAAAGTAATTTAATTTTGACGCACGCCATCAACGGTAGAAGTGTAGCTAGTTTTTCAAAAACGTGAGGTAATGGCCGAATTTTTTGATCGATAATTACGATATCAAAATACCAAAATGTCAAAATATCAAAATTACATATAATGATAAACAAACACATTATAAACAAGTTTAAATAGCATTCCCAATAAAACAAAATTCGCCCAAGTAGCTGTTTAATAACCAATTGCTTATTGGTTATCGACTACATTAGTTTGAAATGCATGTTTCCTTTTAATTCTGAAGTCCTTCGCGTCGTTTCTCTCACGAGACGCTGACCTTCTACTCTTAAATAAGTAAATGCATCGAAAGGTGGGGAAATGCTTTCAACACGATGACTTGTATCATTTATGACATTCGGTATTTCAGTTTATTTTCATTTCAATTTAAAGTCCCTTGTTCATGACTCTGAAGAGAAATTGATCACTCATGCATTAGTAAATGCCAGCGATGGAAACGAACTAAAAGGATGAAATCCATTATTGATAGCATTTTGCAGTTGTTTTAATGAATGCTTTAATTAAAAGCCCATTTTCATCTCAATTCTTAACAATGACCTCGGATAGGAAGTTGACCCTAAACTGTCCATTGTTCAACCCTTTATGAGGAGGTTCAATTAAATTACATCGGTCACTTTTCAAACAGATTCATTCTGAGTTTTTAAGTGTAGTGTAATTCGTTGATGATGTGTAAGAATGCACCATTCCATTAGTACTATCATCAATTGATGAGTAGAGACCGCCGCAGTACTCAGAGGAGTTAACAACCTCTCAGAAGCTCCCAGATTTCTTTCAAATTGTCCTTTCCTCTTTATCCACCATTCCATCAAATCTCGGAGTCTTAAACCTGCGGGGAATCTTTTGATCCTTGCATTTTAATCATGCAAATTCTTACCGGCAGATTTAAGACTGTGACAACTCTAGAAAAGCGTCCCTTGACGAAAACGTCTACTTTGAATGGCTGAGTAAACAACGTCCCGGTTCCCCAAATCCCGCGGGAATGACCCTGGATCAAATATTGATGCAGACTGGCGGAATTAGCCTGGGTTTTGTCTTCTTATTAATTCACGTCCCTGTGCGATGAAAGTGAAAGTATCAATCAGATAATTCGATTGGTGATCAGATTGTGAATACAGAGAACAATATGGAAGATGGGAGGAAGGATTACAAGTTTATGTTTTTTCCCTTTATTGAAGTAATGGAAGTAACCTATTAATTTTAAGTCTGAGACTCTTAATACAATCGGGTTATGAGTTTATCTGTGAAGTTAATAACAACCCGGTAAATTTTAAGGAGTGTTTTTTTCTTAAGTGTCTGTATACATTTCTTTAAAATGAATTTTAGTACTGCGCTATTTTGTGGGGACCGCTATCATTCAATTGATTTTAGTTTAAAATAATAATCGATGTTTACTAGATCAGCTTGTAGACACTGGTATTATCTTTATGACCTTTGAACTTTCAAGTGCAACATGGAAACAAAAAAGGCCAGCGGGTTACGGTCTGTAAAACAAGATATTATGAAAAAAGAAGAAGCGGGGCCCAAAGCTGGTAGAAAAGCTGAATTAACAAAATGGCTTTATTTTCAATGATCGTTGCATTACAATCATATATACCAGACAAGTATTTTATTCATTCCACTCTCCAGATATCAATTAAATATTACATTTGTAACTTTATTCAAAACGTGTTTACAACAACTCTCCAGTGTGGAGTGGTTGAAATGAAATAGCCGAACGTGCTTTTAGCTAGAGTCGACATTGAATGCAGTGGTCCGGTTCGGCTGGGTTGTCTCTTCACTCGCTGCATACTTTACGCCATCCTCTTGAAATTCATACCCAGTACTGCAGGGGCATTTTAGATAAGGTCACCTCATCACCCTACCTGTAAAACAAATACATTCATACCTCGTTCTGTAGTTCCGAGGAAGCTATGCATGCTTCGTGTGATAGCTGATATGTGGACAAAATTAAAGAAGGGACTGCTATAGGCCTAAATGTTAAAGAATGGTGTATACCATAACCACCCAATCAACAGTGTGCCAGCCAGCTATAGGGAGCCCTCACCGTGCAGTCTCCCCTTTCTTCCCGAGCTATTATTTATAACTGCATGTGTAATGTAGTTTTCCATTGTCAATATTATTCGACCAAAACAATAGAGAATGAACAACCATGTTATGTAAAACAACAATAAAAAAGAAAGGATAGAAAACAACAAAATGCGAGAAGGCGCCAAAAATCATACATGTACGTGAACCCTAAAAATCATGTGGGTCGAGGTTACACATGTAGAATATAAATCACTACTGCCCATAGGTATAACACCCTGCACATAATAAACAAATAACAGCATGGACAACAATAATGCAACCAACAAGAAAATTGACCCCTTTTTACACAATACACACAGCCAAGATGGCAGAAGCAATGAAGTCAAAATAGTGTGCTAGCCCACAATGGAAAGCATTAAAAATAACCATCTATAACGAGGATACAATTAGTTTTCTGTGTGAAGTGATTGTCGAAGATCCGAAAGGTAAACAGTGCTTTGTACTTCATACATAATACTGAGTTCTTATATAGCGCTTTATCACACCCGATGGTCGTATCACTTTGCGCTCCATATTTTTTTCATGCAAGGTATGCGGAGCTACGTGTTGAAGTATGAGACCTATTCCTTGATGGCACCATGTAATGGTTTACAAGGTGCTGTGGCGCAATATGCTGCTGATCAAACCAGGAACACCGGGGCGAACCCCTTCTCCTTACGATAAGTGCACTGGGTTCTTTTACGTGCATTATACACTACACAAGGGACCTACGGCTTTACATCCAATCCGAAGGACGCAGCAATAATGGTCAAGTGTCTTGCTTAAGGACACAAGCGTCACGACCGGGACTCGAACCCACTCTCTGCTGATCAGAAACACCGGAGCTTGAGTCCGGTGTTCTTATCCTTCGGCCACGACACGACACGCCACACTTAATAAGAAACACTTAATAAGACACACTTAATAAGCTGAAATATTCGCTTTAAAGGTGTCACGTTTTATTAGAAAATAGTATTGACTGCTCATAAGTCTTGTAATCTCCTTATTAAATCTTCTTCTTCTTCTTGGTATCTACCAGAAGTTTCCTTTGGCCGCCTTAGGAGCAGGAACAGAGTGCCACTGTGGAGCCTTCACTCCTGAATACCGTATGCAGAAAGTGTTACCATTGGGTGATTGCAACATTCCATGTAGAGGTGATGAGAAGTATTATTGTGGAGGAAACGGGGCATTGTCATTGTACCAAACATCGGCAGAAGGTAAACATTATTACGTATGTTGCAGGCAACTTATATAACAATGGTTTCACAGGGTACTTCTCTATTATAGTTACTGTCATTTCGACGCCCCCCAACTCCCGTCGAAATAATCACAGTTGACTAACCAAGCTGTCCGAGAATGCCGACGTCTGGGATTTGCCGTATTGGTCTTGTTGTATTTTTGTGTGCATTTGAGGACGGTATGCAGTCGTTTAAGTGGCCTATTCGGCACATAGTTTCACGTCTGACGTATAAGCAAAATGACCTTAACCTGCGTGACATCATCAAAAACAAATCACACGGTGAGGCCATCGGTCAGTAGGCTACAGTCCGTTTGTATTTTGCATGTAATTAATTTGTGTGGAGAACCCAATCAATTTCAAATGGCCCAAACCATTATATATGGACTCTACTCAATTCATCCAAATAAACAACCAGGCCACTGCACATTCACAGCCATTGTACAAGTATACAGAAAAAACATCTGGAAACCATATGGTTCATTTCACCCAGTAGTGGCTATTGACCCCACGGTTAAGCAACTGCTGTGCAATTCCTATGGGAATTCCGGGAAAGCTGGTCATTGATGGATTTTGTGTGTGTGAAAAAGACCCCGAATGGTAGCAAGACATTACCATGCTATTTGGCTAGGTGTAGATGGGGAATGCTGAATTTTTTAGATAACAAAAATTAAAAATGGCGGAGTACTGATTATTTAATTAAAACCGGACAGTGGACTGCAGTCAGATGGCATCACCGAGTGTCAAAATGACGCATAACGATACTTGAACGTAGTGATACCAAGCTACACACCGTATCACTGTTGTAGTCTCACTTTGAATCATGATGATACCAGTGGTGCTATTAAATATTAATTTCCACTGGTCCCGATCTCTTTTCTAATTCTAGATACACGTTGCAATGGTAACACCACTCTGAAACCTGATGGTACCATGCCATTGGTAGCAATATCAAGTTTCCCCGGTTCCGGTAATACTTGGGTGCGTTATCTTATAGAGAGGGCAACTGGTATCTACACTGGTAGTTTTTATAATGACGGTGTTCTCTTTAAACAAGGTTGGTTTCGACCCTCGACATGGCCAAGTTCGCACAAGGACCATTTGCGACAGGAGATCGATATTGCGTGGTACCCAACACATGTTTTTAAGCATGGGTACCAGTTAATAACAGCCACTAGTCGACAAATGGTGCTTGTTCGAAGTTGGCCATCATGATTCACCCCGCACTGCTTGTGTCACCCGGGCAGAAAGTTAGACTTCCTAATCATGAAAGGAAATGAGAATGACGAAGGTGTTTAAAACCTCATCAAGACGTTGTTCTGTGTAAAGTGTCGTTGTAGTAAAGCTGACAACGTAGTTTCATTTATTATCAGAAGTTTTCCGAAGTTCTTCAAAATTAATATGATATTCTGTAATATTTTAAGGACAGTGCTATCATTTTCTTGTTAACTTCATACAAAAATGGTCGTTATTCAAGGTAAAATGTAATAAAAGTGCGTTTGCATTGGACGTAATACTGTAAAGTTGAAGAGACAACTGTACATGCGACATTAATGGAAAGAAACAAGTCTGTTGACTTCTCCATTGTTGGATTCACGATTGTCGTTCCGTATTAGTTATCACGTTTAAAGGCACTGGACACGTTTGGTAATTGTCAAAGACCAGTATTCTCACTTGGTGTACCCTAACATATGCATAAAATAACAAGCCTGTGAAAATTTGGGCTCAATTATTGGTCGTCGAAGTTGCAAGAAAATTATGAAAAAACCCCCACCCTTGTTGTACAAATTTGTGTGCTTTCAGATGCCTAAAAAAGGCTTCTGGTCTGAAATCTGTTTAATATTTTAGTGAGAAATTACCTCTTTCTAAAAAACTACGTTATTACAGAGGGAGTCGTTTCCTACAATGTTTTATACTATCAACAGCTCTCCGTTGCTTGTTACCAAGTAAGTTTTTATGTTAATATATATTTTGAGTAATTACCAAAATTGTACAGTGCCTTTAATGCATCCAACGCGAATGCTGTTTTATCCTGCATTAAAAATGGAACTTGTGTCAATCTCGTGCCTCGTACTAATCGCTCAACTTCAGTCCAACCCCCTGGAAAGTCAGTAATTGAACATTATTTATTGCATATTTTGTTTCTTGGTTGCAATGCACTCCAGGGTTCATGGGAGAACGGGAAAAATGGACAAAGGGGAATACGATAGGTGTCAAAACACATCGCTTCGATGAGAAACACGTCCGACAATTTGATGCCGCAATACTCATCATCAGGAATCCCTACAAAGCCATTATTTCCGAACACAACCGGAAGTTCGGCGGCCATGTTGGCTTTGCACCGGAAGCTCAGTACACAAAGGGAACAGGTGAGGCCCAAAGGCAGATCGATGGCAATAAATATGACTGATGTCATTGTGTCTTCCTGTAAAAAAAATATAAAATTGAAAGAAAATTGCCTGTGACGTCTTGGCTCAAGACTAGGCATTCAGTTGAAATAATATGAAGCCATTCAATACAATTTCAATATTCTGTTATCGATTCCATTTAATGGTGTGAGTCCAATCCATAAAGGTCTTTGAAAGCCTTCTCCAAAATAACGTTAAACGTTTACGTCGTGTGAGCAAATACCTACGACGTCACACATACAAAGTAACAGTTTGAGCACAATAGGTGTGACTTTAATTTCCACCCAATTGTTTTCACTTAAACGCAGAATGCCACCTGTAAAAAAAGGTCACATTGAGTCAATTATTATCTTCCATCCACTACAACAGTGTGCGCACTTCTCGTGTGTCGTCGAACGTTAGGCATTATTAAAGTCTGCCTTTTTGTTTCCCTTGCACGTGAAATCCTCTCATATTTCAAACATATTGATTTCTCAAGAATTAAAGAGTGGGAAAATGTGTATTTCAATTATATTCTGTTGCATTTATCCCGCGCAGAATGGACGGCTTTTGTAACCGGAAAATCCAGAACTTGGGCAAACACTGCCGTGAATTTCATCCAGTACAGCAAAAGAGTTCACGTTGTTTACTACGAAGATTTACAAACAAACCTTTATGATAATCTGAAAAGGATGGTGAAGTTTCTTAGAGTACCAGTGGATGAGGAGAGACTTCTTTGTGTCCACAGCAGCCCCTTGGGAAAGTTCAAGAGGTCAGGGAAGCCAAAAAGTCCCTCGACCTTCGACCCTTATACAGAGGAAATGAAAGAGATGATAGACCTCTCTTTAAAGACTGTTTCCATGGCGCTTAAACTCAGGAACTGTACTGGACTTCCTAAGGACTATGACCCCAGAATAGAGCTCTGAGAGGAAGACATTATTGGGGATGTTTGTATATTCTGGCATATTTATTTAACAATGAAATACAAATATATTTATGATGGTAAGTCGGCAGTGATGGACGATGGGACACACCATCAGACGTGTTACAACGCAGCCATACTTGGTTTCGTGTTTGCAGCGACCCTACTGAATACGAATGGAAAACGGTGTTTCCCGCCAAGCCTCAGTTCAGGAATGCGATAGAGCTGCAGCACAGCAAACTATAGCTGCACCAATGGAAACTTTACGGAAAGTGACGAGTTGTGGTGTGATGAGGAAGCCATACGATGTGTTCATACATAATCCATGGTTACCCTGCAAGAATTATTCCAATTCAAAACATTTCTTCCGTGTCTAGCGATGGGAAAACTTTGATTCAACTAATTAAATGCTTGCAAGTGGAACAAACATTTCGATCACGGTGGTATTCAGGATCTACGCGAAGCCGTTGAGGGGGTTGTTCTACAAAGAGATGCGCATTCATTGCTATACGTAGTGGAGAAAAACAAGTCTACCCGAGCTCCCTCTACGCCTAGTTAGAAACAGATGCTCCTTGCTGGATTGATATCTTGTTCGTACACAGTACTTCCAGTAGATGCGGAGATGTTGTTATAATGCTTGGTTATATCGTTACTTTGTTTAAGAAATTTCCTGTGTGTGAAAGAACAAACTTGATGACATTTCTGTCTTAACTTTTATCTGTTGATCTCAAAGTCTAAAGGTTAATTCTAAATCCTCGAAAATTGCACAAATGTAAATGGGATTACCTAATTTCTATTATTTTGTAGTTTAAGAATAACATCAATATTCTTTGGAACCTAACCTACATCCACGGTTTTTTACCAATGTCTGGCAATTTGATACTGTACTTAACCTACCATTTCTGTTTAATTCCTAAACACAATAATTTATTTGTAATTACAGAGGACGGGTTTGGATGGTATATATCCTGCTTAACACATATACTTATGGGGTACAGAATTTACTAGAATTGTCAGACATTCCATTAGAGTTTATTCGCTATGTCTTACATTTCTTCCATTCCATGTTACAGCTGCGTAATATAACATTCCATTTCATAATGAATGACTTTAATTACTTTTCCAAGTTGTTCTGGTCCCCCCTAATTGCAGCTTGATTCGATGATCAAAAACCCGCCGCAAAAAAACAGGCATTGCAGTTACAATTAACTTCCTTAATCTACTCAAAGGTGCGTCAACACGAAAGAGAAAATCTTCCTATCAATATTTTACGAGCAACCGTGGACTCAACAGTCTGGTTTTCCCAATTGCACAAAATACCACTCCCAAGTGTGTTCATTAATAATATAGCCATAAATATTCTTCCACAGCTTGCACTGTTAGTTCCGAGTGCTACAGATATATCTGCATTCTTGCATGGCCTATACGTCTTGTATGTCGACATTCGTTGAAATCAGTTTGATGGTGTGACATGAATCAAATGGGATTATTACTAAACGTGGGGTGCTGCCTGAATATCAAATCACCGAAGAACACGGATCTACCTGGTAGTCATGGACCGTCAGAGCCCGTGGGTCAATCATTGGCTTTAGACGGTATCATGGAAGAATACAATCACGCTTATTGTTGGTATTTTAAAGGGAAGTGATGGCTGAAGTTAACTCTTAATCAGTTTCAATAAAGACTGAAACTTATGCCTATAATATGACATGAAGAGTGCTGTCCTTGTTTGTATTGTGTGAAATATTGGGGAAGCTTGGTTGAGCCCCAACATTTGTCTACCTATCAACGATAGTAAAGCCTGCTGAACATTAGTCTTGTAGTCCTTTGTAGCTAATAACTTTACTGGCCGATACGCGAGTACCTTTTAAGTATTCCTTGAGTAATGCTGAATTTTCAAACATGGATCAAAATCATATTTAGATGCATAATCTTGAAATACCGAGGAAAGTGCTATGCATTTTTAAGGATGAAATTATAATTTGTGGTATTTAAAATTGTGAAGTTTTCCACTAGTCTTTCAATTGACATTTGCATATTCAATTGTTGTAATTTACATAGAGTTTTTAAATAGATCATTGTTATTGAATTACGTTTAAATTATAATGTTTAAACAAAACAAGGTTTAAACTAAAATAACTATTTATTTAACAATTGTTAAATTATTTAAACTGTCAACTTTAAAAAAAAACTTGCAATTTTTAAATAAAGGAAAAGTGTTGAACTGCCCTTGACAACCAGGTAATTTGACAACAATTTTCGTTACATAGTTAACAGTCTCGGTAAAGTAAGCAACATATTCCCATCTGAAGAAACCTCCTCCCATGACAGGCCCAAATTTAAATAGATCTTCGGAGCAGAAATGGCAGGGGACCAGTCGCAAATAACAAACACTACGTACAGTATTTTGGCTGGTAATCTGTTTTTGCTCAGCAACACTTTCTGTGCTCAGCAAATGTTTGATTCTTAGAATCTTTACGAACTTTATTACCGGCTTCAGTAAATGGATCATTAGTCAAAATATCATTTATTGGTACCCATTGGTCATCTCAACCAGCTAATCAATACCAAATCAATAGTTCTGAAGTAATGTTTTTACAATTGAAGTATCAGTTAATTTCAGTTTCATTTTACCAAATTAGAAATACTTAAGAACTGTTGGTCTGAAGGGCACATCATAACAGACGATGCATCTTTAAAGGGATTGTATACGTTTGGTAATTGGAACCCACTCTTTGTTTC
The DNA here is from genome assembly GCA_021014325.1 of Plazaster borealis. Classification (NCBI taxonomy): domain Eukaryota; kingdom Metazoa; phylum Echinodermata; class Asteroidea; order Forcipulatida; family Labidiasteridae; genus Plazaster; species Plazaster borealis. The sequence goes on from CM037473.1 coordinate 785,595, forward strand.
AATCCTACGTAAAACACATATACCATAAAACTAAACCTGTGAAAAATTCATTTCAAAAGCTAGTAGCATTTTTTAGATATTGCAGAAAATCTGGAGTGGTTATGTCCACGCAGGAAGAATAATCTGCAATTGGAATACTGCAGTAACGCTTCTCAGATTCAATTTTTTGTGGGATAAAAAGTGATATATTTTTTCATAACCGCAGTACTTCGATGTGAAAAGTTTCTCAAAATGCAATATACTATTCAAAGCTGCTGTACTTCTTACCAAGTAAGTTTTTATTGCCATTAATTTTTCAGAGTCATTATTTATTTATTTATTTTATTTTAAATCTTCGGACAAAAGTACATATATACATTTTTAAAATTGTCCGGGTCAAGACAAAAGTTTAAAAAAATTACCAAACGTATACAGACCCTTTAACAGTGTAGTCTATACTTGTATGTCTTAGTTCGTTTACTTGATAGATTGGTCTTCCGTGGGGGTAATGGTTCTAGTTCCAGACACAGATGTTTGTCTGGAGGGGCTCGTGTAAATGTAATTAATTCGTGGAATCTCCATTTTAGAGATTACTGTATTGAGCAACATCAGTTTCAACCAACTTGTCTTTATTACATTGACCTTTAGCATGGTGTGACCATCTTGGTTTCTGTTTGTTTGTCTTTTTGTTTCATTCTATGTTGATTCCTTCTGTGGAATGGAAAGTGAAAATACCATGGGTAGTAATTGTATACACAGGGAGTCAGACAAAGGGAACATCATAAGAAAACATCAATATTTCTATAACGGGCCTTTGGGAAACTTCGGCATCGGTTGCAGCTCCGCCATACGCTCTGTTCGACTTTCTATAGCCCAATGCCAAAAAGCACACGATTTCAAACTGCTGATGGAGTCGAAGTCGCAGCCGCAGCCGCACTGAAGCCGTAGCCATGGTTTCGAGAAGGGTCCCGAGTCATGCCATTGCATAGAAGGAACAAAGGTAAATATGGCAGCAGCAGGATTAAGGGTCAAACGTAATTATTTATTCATTCTACAAAAACCCCAACAACTATTCATTGTAATGATCAGCTAATTGTTTATTTGCAACTAATGTTGATCTTTGGGTAGATTGACGATTTTCAGGAAAATAAATCAAAGATTTTTACCCTAAATAATTTAGTGATCACAAGCTACAATATTGGTAACTAATCTTGAAGAGAAATTTTTGATTCTATAAAGGCTCTAGTCTCTATCTCTCTTGTCGGCAAAATGGTGTGCTCAACTACACGCATAAAACATGTCACTATAATTAATGCTTAGTTACCAAAAATCCACCAACACTTAATGCAGATGTACACTAACTTGCTGCTATCATTATACGACAGTTTTAATGGTATGATATTAATGGTCTCTGCCGAGAACTATAACGTAATGACCGATGTGGATATAAAAAATTGAAATTAACATAATGACACGTTGAATATTTCCCTGTGGATTGGGAATAGCCGCGTCCACGTAATCTGTTTGTGAAGCCTACGGGTAGACTCGGGGGAATTTAAGCAATTACGCTGATGGTTCGCGTAGAGAAATCACAACTCTAGTAATTATTGCGTTTCATCAAGTAGAGTACAGGACGGGGTTGGAAAATGTATTCCATGTGTACATTTAAAGTAACCCCTCGATATTATCTGGGTACTGGTGTTTTCATATGGATTTTCCATGTTGGGTGAAACTACTTTCACTAATAATAATCCATAATCTCATGAGATCGTAAGTGCTTCATCTGATGGAATGATTGCGAGAAGACTATGGAATAAAGAAAACAGACAAGTTTCGTTATTTAATGTTTATATTGGTAACAATTTGCCTGGACCGACGTTTCGTAATTCTAGCATCAGAAGAAAACAGGCATCATACAAGTAAATCTATAACAAACACCGTACACAACCAGTGGACAATTGCCTTTTTTTAATGAGGTAAGACACCAACGTGACGTCATAACTTCAGACGTCTCTGTCAAACTCTTGGCCGTTCTAACAAAATGGCAGCCGATGTCTGTAATTAAAAAACATCTTTACCGACTATTATATGGGAGAAAAACCAAAACGTCTGTACCATGGTATTACAGTCCTCTCGGAGTCAAAACTTAAAATTGTTTTGATAAATCCATTGAAATGTAATACTGGTTTGATAATGTTTTAAGTAAAGTAACATCTGGGGGTATGGTTGAGTTCCGAACGGACTGATGACTCCCGTGTGGAAACAACGAATGGATTTGTTATTCTCTTTAAAACATTCTACACACATGCAAGATATGGTTCACGTATGGTCTCTTTACTGGCGTTTTGGATTAGTCTCAAAGTACGGGTGCAATTAGAGATGCTTCGCTAAAGATAATGATTGTAGATTATAAAATTTACCTCGTTAAAAAGTTATACTGCCATTAGAAGGGGGTTTGCTATCTAAGGCATGCTACAATATTTATTTGAAAGGGTATATTATCCATCAAACCGTTGCATTTTCAAGACACACATTAAAATATAAAAATAACCCTATGAGAATAACACCCAAACCAACCAGTAAAATAAAACGGTTTTACTTACCCTGTATTCGAGGCAAGAACAAGAGTAATGTTTTCAACCACGATTTTGAAGGAAACAGTAAAAACACAGATGGAAAACCCCTCCATCGGTGACAATTAAACATGTATTGATGCAAAATTAGATCTATATGTTGTTGATATGGGTTGTTTTAGTTTTCATTTGTTTTTTGTTAGCAAGGATATGCAAATTGGTAGTTTTAACTAATGTGTAATTGTTTTCTTCTTTATTAAAAACAAACAAATGGTTATTGTGTGTATATATTGAGTACTGTTATTCACAAATCAATTACATTTTTAAGGATTCCACTTAACTTATGAATTGTTTCTGATATAAATTATGTTTAAATTATGTGCAAATAAACTATTATATCAAATTCTGAAATACCAATCAGTAAAATAAAACGGTTTCTTTAAGTCCGTTGTTGGAGTTTGTGTCACCCAAACAATGATTCTAGACAATAGATTGTGGCACCCACACAATTAGTCAGACCATGTACTGTATAGTCACCCAAACAATGATTGTCGGACAAAATATTGTAGTCACCCAAACAATGATTGTCAGACAATATATTGTAGTCACCCAATATACTGTAGTCACCCAAACAATGATTGTCAGACAATGTATTGTAGTCACCCAATATATTGTAGTCACCCAAACAATGATTGTCAGACAATGTATAGTCACCCAAACAATGATTGTCAGACAATGTATTGTAGTCACCCAAACAATGATTGTCCGACAATATATTGTAGTCACCCAAACAATGATTGTCAGACAATGTATAGTCACCCTAACAATGATTGTCAGACAATGTATTGTAGTCACCCAAACAATGATTGTCAGACAATGTATTGTAGTCACCCAAACAATGATTGTCAGACAATATATTGTAACCTTCCAAACAATGATTCTAGACAATAGATTGTGGCACCCAAACAATGATTGTCAGACAATATATTTTACAACATTGGTTTGAGAAGAGTACAGTTTCATTTGATAACATTGTATCTTTATCAGTATTGGGGGGGGGGTGATCAAGTTTATGCAAAAACGGCGTCTGATAAATTGTTCTCAGTTTTTCAGAATGATTATTCTTATCTTAAACGAAGCCGGCATCCGTTCTATAACACCTCACCTGTTTCATTCATTATTTATACCTGAACTAGGTTTGCTTTTTCACCTTTGTTTTCCAAAATACATTTAATTAATTCTTTCAATATTTGTGTACAGGGAAGGCTTGAAGAATGATTGATATAACACCTGTTGAAACTTTCGTTTATTATTAATACCTGAAGTGTGTTCTTTCGTCACCTTTGTTTTCAAAAATACAATTTAATTAATTTATTTTCTTAATTATTTATTTCAATATCCTTATGATGGATAAACAGATAAGCATAAGCTGCTTACATCAATGTACTGTGGGCCAACATATACAGAAAACTAAACAAGGCAAAAGACATCCAGACAAACATAACAATTCCCACTAAATAAAAAACCCCCCTGATAAACAAATTATAATAAATGGAAAGCTTACAGACTGAGTTAATGGTGAATTATGATTACCATTTAATGCAGTTTGTCTAATGATTATTTAAACAAATAAACGTCGTAATTTACATAATCACACATTGTGAATCTAACATCTGATGATTTAATTGAAGTTTTACAGATTTGAATAATTACTAGCTATTTTTTTCTTTGTGTAAATTGTAACGTATGTCTGCAAAAACAATCCCTGGGGCTGCAGGTGAATGTCCGTCGAAACGACGATGACGTCTTCACATATAGGTAATGTGAGGGTGTATCCCTGTACATACCTACCGGTACGTTAACCTTTGACTTTTCGGTTTTAAGTACGTCACCTTTTACGTACCAGCTGTGTGTAGTGCCTTAAAAAAACAACCAATAATTAAAGGGATCGCCGATAATGGTGAGCATTGATCTCCTGATTTGGAGAAGAGAGTTCCAATCAGGACTCCAATCAGGGTAGAGGTATATCCCAATTGGTTGACAGAGACTCAGGTTTCCCTGATTGGGGCCCTCTGTATCCTCATTGGGGAAGAGGGTTCCAATCAGGGTAGAGGTATATATCCCAATTGGTTGACAGAGACTGAGGTTTCCCTGATTGGGGCACTCTCATATCCTCATTAGGGAAGATGGTTCCAATCAGGGTAGAGGTATATCCCAATTGGTTGCCAGTGAATGAGGTTTCCCTGATTGGGGACCTCTTGTATCCTCATTGGGGAAGATGGTTCCAATCAGGGTAGAGGTATATCTCAATTGGTTGACAAGGACTGAGGCTTCCCTGATTGGGGCCCTCTTTTATCCTCATTGAGGAAGAGGGTTCCAATCAGGGTAGAGATATATCCAAATTGGTTGACAAGGACTGCGGTTTTCCTGATTGGGGCCCTGTTGTATCTTCATTGGGGAAGTGGGTTCCCGAATCAGGGTAGAGGTATATCCCAATTGGTTGACAGTGACTGAGGTTTCCATGATTGGGGCCCTCTTGTATCCTCATTTGGGGAAGAGGGTTCCAATCAGGGTAGAAGTATATCTCAATTGAGATATTACAGTTAACAGCAACCCATGAGTGTGTATAGTTATAAAGCACAAATGCTAATGTGTCGTGACAGTACCAGGAATAAACACTACCAGCCACGAGAAGACGATGGACAGCTCGACCTGAATTTAATAATATGAACTTAAGGCTTGAACTCATTGAATATTGATATTTATTCATTCTCAGTGGAACCACTTTGTAACATCTGCTTAGGAGAATTAACGACGTCTCGTGATAAACACTAAGATTCAAACTGGTGAATATAGACGGCTCTTCCTTTGAGCTATCGCATCTTCCACGAAGAGTAAGAAAGTACATGATGTAAACGTAAGACCTGAAATAAAAATGTTAGTTATCTCTTTTGGAAAAACGGTAACTATACAAACACCTAATCTACAGGTGAGTTTGTTTGTACTCGAACTCGCAGCTCGGTCGACATGCATGATCAGTGAGCCCAAGACATGCAAAAATGATACTGATAATTTTAAACGAGGAAAACACAAGATCTACCCCCGTTCCCCAGAAGAAAAAAACTTCACGAGGTGACTAAAAGATAAAATGAAAGTAGATTTAATTTAATTCCAAAGATGACACCGGATACTTTTGATTAGAATCATTATCCTCTAAGCATAGATACCATTGTTGCTTTCTCATATCAATTTGTAATTAATTGTAATCCTCTTAAGTTTGGGGTTATAAAATACATCGTTTTTGTTTGAGAGCAGTGTGTGTGTGAGATTTTGAAGTAAGGATGGGTTTGTTCAAGGTAGCTGTTTTGGTGGCACTAGTCGGGGTTTGCCTCGGCAGCATTAATTACGACGGGTAAGTCTACACTGCAGAGGTTTTTTTCTTTTTCTCGTATTTTGGTGAAAGGACATTTTTGTGGTACCAATTTTTCATACGTTGATTTAGCTTCAAACATTACTTCTGTGGATTTCATAAACTGGAGAAGTTTACGATTTTGTTGAGAGACGAAAAAACAGTTCATTTTGTTAAAGGCACTGAACACGTTTGGAAATTGTCAAAGACCAGTGTTCTCACTTGGTGTATCCCAACATATGCATAAAATAACAAGCCTGTGAAAAATTGGGCTCAATTGGTCATCGAAGTTGCAAGAAAATGACGAAAGAAAAAACACCCTTGTTGTACAAATTTGTGTGCTTTCAGATAGGAATAAAAACTTCTTGCAAGAAGTTTTTATTATTTTAGTGAGAAATTACCTCTTTCTCAAAAACTACGTTACTTCAGAGGGAGTCGTTTCCTGCAATGTTTTATACTATCAACAGCTCTCCGTTGCTTGTTACCAAGTAAGTTTTCATGCTAATATTTGTTTTGAGTCATTACCAAACGTGTACGATACCTTTAAGTATTTCAATCGCATTGTTCTTTCATCAACTCTGGGGTTTCGTTTTCTTGGATGAATGGCTATATGACTGATAGGGGATAGTACATTAATAAGTATCCAAGAGCTAAGTTTGATCATTTTTGAATTGAACAGATGTTATGTCAGCGCATTATTATTGTTCTGCTTACAATGCAAACAAGTAAACAAACCGTAAATGCCTACTGTGTTTCTGTTCTAAAAACAACTTTCAAAGGATAACATTTTAATCGAGGTCTTGGGCGAATTCTCTCTTAAAACAACAACAAGACTGTACAACTAGTTTCATTTATTGGAAATGATTTAAAAATAACATGTAAACACAACCCAACACTTGATATAGTTTTTGTGAATACAACTAAAAATAATTGTAAAAACAGCACCAATTAGTTCAATTTAAGAAAAGATCGTTTGAGGTAAACCTAGAGTAAATATCTGCAAGTAGTGACGGTCATGTAAGATTCGAGCTTAATACATTTCGCCTAAGCGCACAGCAATAAGCCGAAGGTGGGGTAATTTTCGTCAGTCGACCAACCTCTCCCGTTGTAAAAACAGGCTGGTGTCACCCCAGGGTACATTTCTATACCACATGTCCAGGTTTTGCCGATTTCAGATTTCACAAAAAACCCTTCCAGAAAGTAGGTAGAAATTATACCCGCCTCCCAAATCTATAAGTATTTAACCTTTCCGACAAACCAATCGTTCTGTTATACCTGCAGGAGCCGCTTGAAAAAAAATATGCAGAGCTACGTGCCAAAAAAGAATTTTCCTATTCTAACTCTGAGGGACAATATGCGCTACAACTTAAGCGTCGAAGTGGCCGAACGTGACGATGCTTGCGTTTGTGTGCTTGCAGTGTGTTGGGCGGGAAATGGATTTTGGCACTGTTGGGCATTGGTGCTCGACTAATTTTAGAATTTTTGAATTAGTCTTTGCTTTCAGTGTTGAATTAGCGTGGGATAGGAACAAAAGCATACTTACAAAACCGTACCTCAGTGAATAATGCTTCTGTGTCTGAGTATACACTTGGAATTGCCAAATGTGTGGTTAAATAACTCAACTTGTATGCTCATAAAAATTGTCTTACTAATTAGCAAATTTAGTAATGCTCAACTCAATATAAGGACAGTATTAAATTAGGAAGACATCGATCATACATCCTGACAGAAGAATTGTACTGTAGCTTCGATTCCCTGTATACAATACAAGTTTGTATGTAATCATTTACCAATATAGGGTCCGACTATTATTTTGCCTGTCATCCTCGCTTTGGTTGTCATTGATTACAATACATTGGAAACAAAATGGCAGCACGATAACATGCTTCATTCTTTCCTACACAGCTTCAAGGTCTTTCGTGTAAATCCACGCGATGATGACGAAGTCCGTACTATGGGATACCTTAGGACTCTTCTCGAAGGCAAGGTATAAAATACGTCACAATGACACTAATTCGTCTCATTTCAAAATTGTTCTAATTTGGCCTAAAAAGGTTTAAAATGCACAAGTAAATGTTATTGACTCTTCTCAATTCAAAATTTGCAACTTAGGACTAAAAGGTATGAAATTCGCCAACAAATGACAATAAATTCTTCTCGTTTTAATAACTAGGACAAATAAAACAAAAAATGTATAAAATGCGCCACAAAGAAAAAAGGACAGTATTTTTCTTTTTTCAAACTTCAGTGCAACTAGGACTAGATTAAAAGAAGAACCAATCCTTACTTACGAATAAAAAGACGATAATAAACAATCTACAAAGTTTAACTCTTACGTTTTTGAAAGCTAGCCTTGAATACAATGTAGGCCCCTACAGGTATTTAAAAATTATTTTGAATTCACCATGTTATGCCTTTTTGTGTTTCCTCAATTTAAAGGTATCGTACACGTTTGGTAATGACTCAAAACAAATATTAGCATAAAAATGTACTTGGTAACAAGCAACGGAGAGCTGTTGATAGTATAAAACATTGTGAGAAACGACTCCCTCTGAAGTAACGTAGTTTTTGAGAAAGAGGTAATTTCTCACTAAAATAAAAAAAGACTTCGTGCAAGAAGTTTTTATTCCTATCTGAAAGCACACAATTGTGCAACACGGGTGTTTTTTCTTTCATCATTTTTTTGCAACTTCGATGACCAATTGAGCCCAACTTTTCACAGGCTTGTTATTTTATGCATATTATGTTGTGATACACCAAGTGAGAACACTGGTCTTTGACAATTTCCAAACGTGTTTAGTGCCTTTAAGAAAACATATATTCATAAGGGTGAAAACCTATAGGCCCAATGTTTCGCGAAGTTCTGCGCCTACAGCATGTTCTTTTTAGTGGCGAAGGTCCAGTTTAAAGGAATCGACTGGTTAATATCAGTTAGTAATAGTGACAGTAAAGGTGTTGAGTTTATGTCCTTAACTTTAGTAATGGTAATAGGCCTATGTAGTATAATAGTATAAGTGTTGGTTGTGTTTCTTTAGCTTGACTTCTGGGCTGAACCACGTCACGCTGGTAAACCAATCGACTTCATGGTTGGACCAAACTTCCAGACCGAGGCTCTGGCAATTCTCAGTGAGCACGGTATCCAGACTGAGGTTTTCATCGACAATGTCGAGCAACTGATCGAAGAGCAGAAACAGAGATCGGAAGTGTCGACTTCTGCTGCATTTGATTACGACAGCTATCACACATACGATGAGGTAAGGATACCAGCGAACCTTAAATCTCCCCCAGTGCAGAAACAACCCCAGGTGGTTGAACCTGACAGCAGAATCCGTTTGCAGAAGAATGGGGGTTCGATTCCCAGCCTGGCTGGGCGTAGATAAACGTTGTAACAGATTTTGGGTCTGTGTCCCCTTTTAAATGGTCCATGACATGGTAAACTAGACCTATAGACGATGTGACCTCTGACGTCATTCGAAAATCATAACATGATGCGCGCGCATGTCGCCGGGCAAAACCTTTGTGTACTGACAGCCAGCTATAGAGGACACGCAATGTTACCATGAGTACGCGTCTTCTTGCCCGGCGGAAACATGACTTTTGTCAACAGAGGGCGGTTTGAATGTAAACAGAGGTCACATCGTCTATAGATGGAGACTATAGGGAGCGTCAGGGAACCAGTGTTTAGTTCTATCGTTAATTCCAATTGGACGATTTGTTGAGGTTTTGCCTAAATTTCTTTCAGATCAACCAATGGGTGAGCGACATCGCCAACCAGTACAGCAGCATTGTTACCGAGGAGGTTCTTGGAACCTCATACGAGGGAAGACAAATTAAGCTCCTTAAGGTATGAAGTCATAATAACTAAATACTGGTAACTCAAAGCAACGGCTGTTGCATGTCTGCTGCATGCAAACCTTTAGCTCATTTCTCCGGAGAGAAAATTAATCATTTTTTATTTTCACCCAAACCGATTTTTTTATTCTTGCTACATTAAGTGTAAATTTGCCTTTTTGAACTCTGATTATCGCATCCCCTTTTAATGTTCCGAATCCGCAAACTGTAACCCAAAGCCTCTTTGTCCTCTGATGACGTCTAAAAAATCATCAACCCTGACCATTCCTAACAATTTTTCCTAAATGATGGTTTCATGTATTTTTTCTCTCTCGACTTATTGTAGATCGGCAATCGTGGCTTAAACAAGCCCATTATCTGGTTGGAGAGTGGCGTACACTCCCGTGAGTGGCTGTCACCAGCTACAATGCTCGCCATGGTTAACATGGTAAGTTTTCTGTTTGCAATAAGATCGTAATAATCAATATAGCTGCGTAACTAGAGGGGACAGTGTGTGGGAGCCCCCCCCCCGCAGAAACCCTTGCCCTACCCCCCTACCCAGCACATGAGATCGGACAAAATTCACAAAATGAATAGTTCATTCATTATAGCCCTGTTTGTCTCCCCCCTCCCAATGAAAATGTCTGAGGATGAGGCGGCCACGGACTTTAGTCTATGCCGAATGATGATTACGGTACAATTTACATCAACATTTGACATTCATTACATTCTGATAATAACACAAAAGGGCAAGATATTTTCCTTTTCAACCCCAGTCTAGCTACATTGATATGAATGATTAAGTCCTCTTCCATCATGATGATTTCTGTAGATGGTTCAGGGTTACGGCAGCGATTCCACCATAACGACCCTCTTGGACCAGATTGATTGGTACATTCTACCCATGTTCAACCCTGATGGATACGAGTACACATGGAGTGGGGTAAGTCAATAGAAATGTAGCACTATTTTTTACACTTTTGGGTATAAAAATGGGCTTTGAAAGCACCCCGTTAAGAAAATTGTATCAGACTTTACTTGTACCGTGATTGTCAGGCTTGCGTCAATAAATGACAATCTGATTTCTTTCTCTAGGATCGTATGTGGCGTAAGACCCGATCACCAACATATCTCTCCGCCTGTGTTGGAACTGACCCCAACAGAAACTGGGACCATCACTGGTGCGGTAAGTCATGGTAGATTCTAACAGGGGATCATCTAATCTTATTATTGACTGTGGCTCTGGCTACATCCGCCATTTTGAATCCAAGAGCCGAAACCACACACTATCAAACTGAGCCTTACAGACCAAGCTGAAGCCACCAGTCTAGACCGTGGCCGTGATTTGTTAAACATCCAACTGTGGCTTAACCACATCAGTGGTTTTTCTGGTGCGCTTTCGATTTGAAGATTCAACACGGCGAATGGAGCCGAATCCAGCGGTTCCAGAAGGGCCCTGTTAAAAACATGATTATGATGGCGCTTCATTGAAAACAACAGAGGTCGCTGTTGCCCCTACACAGTCCAGGGCCCGTAGCTTTTGTCGTTAGCTGATATAGCGTTAATAGGAACAAAATGAAGTTCTGTGTATGCATTGCCTCAGCCATAGCCGATAATTCTGACATGGCTTATGATTAACCAGCCATTCTTCCACTTCACAGAGACTGGTGCCAGCAACTTCCCCTGCTCCGATACGTACTGTGGTACTGCAGCACATACTGAGGTCGAGGTTAAGATCGTTACTGACTACATTCTCACCTTGAGAAATGTACAGGTGTTTGTTGACTTCCATTGCTACAGTCAGTACTGGATGGTCCCATGGGGTTACACTAAGAGACTACCTGCTAATTACTTAGACCAGGTAAGACCAATCAGTGAAGTACGATTTTCTCAATCTGTTACAGTAAGCGGCCATTCCGATCAGAATAAAGTCATTGTTATAAATTATTAATACATGTACATGGGTATTAACTTTTACAAATTATCAACATTTCTTGTATTCTTTAAATCTAATAATAACAACTAGTTTTTATCTAAGGAAGTTTCTTGTATTTCAAGAAAGGTTTTTGAAGTTTTGAATTAAGAGACCGATTTATGTAACACCTTACACCAGTTTACAAGGTGCTGTGGCGCATTCAGCAGCCACTGCCAGAAACACCAGGGCAAACCCCTTCTCTTAGCGATAAGTGAAACAATTCTTTTACGTGTCTTACACAACGCACGGAGCTTACATCCCATCCGAAGTCTCTTGCTTCAGGGCACAAATACCAAGACCAGGACTCGAACCCACACCCTGCTGATCAGAAACTCTAGAGCTTGAGTCCGGTGCTCTTAACTGTTCGGCCACGACACGCCAATTGTCGTGAAGGGTGTCGAAGGATGCTGAAGGGCAAAGAAACTCTTTGGGGGCATTCTGTGTTCAAGTATCGTCAAACAGGAATCCTTAGAACCGAATAGCCATCCACACTGGAATCTCCCCGGGTTCACTTTGACCATCTCACGAAAGATCACAAGACGTACGTTAGACATTTATAGATAATATTTGATTTGTTTTTCCGTGTGTAGAAATCGCTAGCTGATAAGGCTGTCGCAGCACTGACGTCTGTCTATGGAACAAAATACACCACCGGAAGCATTGCTAATATTATATGTAAGTTAATGTCATTCAATTTGATCAAACGAACACAAAGGTTACAGCGATGAAAATGTGAAGACATCAACATGACCTTGTAGACAGATTTAACTAGTAGAGGACATAAGGTCACCAGCTAGAATGTCTTCCCCTCCTAGGCAATTGGGTCTATTCTTTGTCCCCTCAGACAATGTATCACGACGTCACTCTAACGTCACTCTTTAAAAAAGATGATTTTAATACAAGAAAATAAATTTATTGAAATCAAAATTTGTTTCTGATTTGAGTTAGATGTTATTTTTTTTCTGGTTAATTAAAATAAGCCTTGTTTATTCCCTTCCAGATGAGGCAGCAGGCTCCAGTGCTGACTGGGCTTATGGCGTAGCTGGTATCCCATACTCCTTCGCCCCAGAGCTACGAGATACCGGAAGTTATGGCTTCCTCATCCCGGCTAGATTCATTAAGGACAGTGCCGTCGAGACCTTTGAAGCCGTCAAGGCTATCGGAAACAACTTCATCGTCTAATTAAATTAGTGATTAATGTTGGTTTGACGTTCTAAAACCAAGTTGAAGGGTCTTAGAATATTTCGATTCAGGGATGGGTCAATCACACAATACGGCTAAGTAAGAGTTTATGTTTTCTGTTTGATGCATTGTTTGTGACTTACATACATTGTGGCTTTAACTATAAATAGTAGTAAATTTGCGGGTACTACAACCATGTGTAAAATCTCTTTTGGGAGGAGTGTTGGCTCTGAAAAGAGCCGGTTTGGGACCAAACCGAGAACACTAGCAGAGGAACGTCGAGACCACACCTGCTCTTTTCAGAGCCAACACTCACTCTTAAGAGATTTTACACATGGTTGTACCCGCAAGTTTACTACTATTTATAGCTACTTTCAACACCGCATGTAAAGCTTCAAACACCACTTATTTGTGACATTGTCAAATTAAACTGCGCCTTCTTTGATTTATCTCAATGGTTTGTGGACAGCAATTCATGTTCAAAGATTGTTTGTTTGCGATACATGGAGTTATTCAGCAGTGAAATTTGAGTTGAAATTGTCATTTGGTTGTTGTTAAGAAATATCATTTGTAACTAATTCGAAGATGTTTTCAGAATAAACCAATAGTATGTAATAACCAACAATAACGCGGTGTGTTCTGTATACTATCCGTTAAAACTTCTATTTAAACAATTAATAATGAGCTTATCAATCAAAACATAACGGTAAAGACAACAAGTGATCACAACTTACTTATTTAATGTTTCATAGAAACTGGTGAGTCGATTGATCGACGGAAATCATGAATACTTGAACGTTCGTAAAGTCAATCTTCAATTATACCAAACCTCACATCTTGAATATAACAGTTTCGATGAGTGACCGAAGTTTCAAAAGTTCGATATGCGACCGAAGGGGATAATATATCAGATTAAGATATCAAATGACGTCAGTACAATTACCTTGTAAAGATAGCAATAGCACATCTGTCAATATTCTGTTGATACTAATTGCGCAAAACAATTAATAGTATTAGATAAGATGAAAGACAGCTGCTTTTAATTACACCCGAAAATAGTTTTAATCTCATAATCTTAAACTCATATCAAGTTCAAGCGTTAATAATTCGCTAGTAAGTACCTGGTAATCTGGAAAAGTTTGAGTCAACAAGTTTCAACATGTCTGATTCTACGGGAGAATGGTCTTGACTTAAGCCTTGAAAAATGTCGATTTGTTCCAATTTTGTCGCTGAGTTTTTACTTAAAGGGAGGGTATAGCCTATCTTTGGTAATTACTCCAACAAACAATGACCATAAAAACCTACTTGTTAAAGAGCACTGGAGAGCTGTTGATATTATAAAACATTGTTAAAAACGACCCCTTTAAAGTAATGTAGTTTTAGAGAAAGACGTAATTTTCCACCAAAAATTTGAATCCGAGAAAGGCTTCAGGCATGAAGCCTTTCTTAGGCATCTGAAAGCGCACAATTCCATGCAACAAGGGTGTTCTTTTCTTTCAAATTTTCTTGCAACTTCGATGAACAATTGAGCCCAAATTTGTACAGGTTTGTTATTTTATGCATAATGTTGGGATACACCAAGTGAGAATACTGTTCTTTGACAATTACCAAAAGTATACATTGCCTTTAAAGGTAATTTGCAATTAATATGACATCTGTGTTAATCACCCTTATTTTAAGTTAAGGGTGGATTGAAGATAAGTCGATGCCTCAACAAAATCTGAAAGTTTCAGCAGTTAATTGCTCAAGTTGTTTTTCGACATTAAGATACGTTTTCTCGGAACCAAGTTTTTTTCTTCTTCGGTACCAACTCAAGCTTTGGCCTTGTCCGCCATTTTGAGCCTCGGGCCTTTTCCAAACCTCGGCATGGACTCCGGCTCGGGTTTGGGTTCCTTCATCGATTCTGGAGCAGTGTACATTTTGCACGGTGTTTTACAACATCAGACGAAGCCCGGAGACGGAGACGGATCCTAGGCCGAGGTTTGGAAAAAACCTTCAAAACCGTCATGGAATTCCAAAAGCAGGATACAAGATATCCAAGAGTCATTTGGCCTGTTTTAAAATAGGGGAGGGAGCTCTTTGCTATGTCTGTGAATGTCATAAACAGGAAGAATTTAACGCATAAAAATTCTGAAATTAATTCAATTTTGAGAAAATAACAAGAGCATTTAACTTGAATTTCTTTCACACGTTACGGTGTACAGAAAACAGAAAAACAAGTATTTTCGACTGCATCAATCGATGATAACAATCCTGTTAACAATTAACCAACATTTTTGTATGTAAATGAGTCTAAAATTCCTTTATAACATGAAATACGGACAAACGAATTCCACTTGGAAGTAATGATGGCTATGCTTCGCTTCATTCTCGTGGCGACCCTTATGGGCCTGTGTCTGGCAGACACAAAAAAGAGATACGATGGGTAAGTAATTCAAATTTGATACATTTGGATAGATCCAGATGAAGATCGTTTCAATTGCTCTGGAAACAAAAAGTTTCGAGATTTGATGTTGTCCTAAAATTCGTCAATTGCGTGCAAATAGAAAGCGAAACTTCTTTGCTTCTTCCGCCTCGGGAAAATGGAACGTGCCGATGATCACCTCGTTAGTCATATATTTAACCGTTATAGGACTTGAAGCAGTCAATGTTTGTATACTAGAAATCACCACACTGAGTAGTCAAAGATAAACAGATACATAAAGAGGAGGCGGTATATAGACCCTATTACAAATCACCTCACGGTATCAAATGGAGCAGAACACCGCCAATGTTCCACCAGAAATGTTTACTGTGTATTAAACAACCATTAATTTAGGTACTCACAACAAAAATAATGGTCATACAAATAACACATTTTAAGACTGGTCCACCATGTTTTACTAATTAGTCCTATGACGCAATGTCATCTTTGTATTATTTATCTTTCCTGTCTTTTTTATCCCCAGATACAAGGTTCTTCGTGTCACACCGTCCAGTATGCCTCAATTACAGTCAATAAGGAGCCTGCAAGACACTATTCAGGGAGAGGTAGGATTATTAGAATCAAACAAATAAAGAAAGAAAGAAACAGAGAAACAGAGAAGTCTTTAAGTCAACATAAAGTCTTTATTTTTTTGTTTGGATTGGTAATTCATGATAATACTCAAAACTTTATTAAAATTGACAATTTCTGATTAGGTCGACACCATAATGATTGTACAATTAAACCGTATTTTGGTGAACGGACGATCCAGTAATGTCCTTCATGTGGTAACCACACTGTGGTTTGATGGGGATTCATGAAAAGAGGCAAAGCAGCGGATACCAGTGACAGTGTCCAGTCTGGAACATCAAACTGTAATTTCAGTCCCTTAGCAATTGGAAACTTATTTACCACGTATACGTTGATCTATTCTTACTTACAGATTGAGTTTTGGACAGATCCTGGTGGTTTGGGTAGACCTGTTGATATAATAGTTGGTCCTATAGAGTTAGACAACGTCCGCAAAGCTCTGCAAGATCTCGGCGTGCCATTCACTACAATGATTGAAGATGTACAGCAACGCGCAGACTCAATAGCCGTTGGCGATTCAGGAAGTGTCTTCTCACTGAGTAGTTTTAACTATGATGTATTTCACACCTACAATGAGGTACGGAGGCCATCTTTTTAACCTGCGACAGGACTTTCATAATGAGACATGGCGTACGTTTGGTGATCATTCCGACAAATGACAGCAACGAGATCGATTCAAAAGCGTAATGTGTCTTGCCACAACCTCACTTGGGCTCGGATCTGATTCGTAGTTTTTATTTATTTATTTATTTATTTATTTATATTATTATTTTTCTTTAATGAAATATCGCCTAACATCACAAGGCCGGATGGCCCCTTTAAGGTGAGGGCTACACTTAACTGATTTGGGCTGTCAACCCAAATCAACTGTCACCAGGGGCACGTTGCCACCTACTCCTGGGGCTGAAACAGGGTTACCCTCTTCACAGTCTGTAAGGATGTAGGCATGGGTATCATCCACCAGGAGCCTGGCTGGTAGAGCAGAATGCACTACCTTCCAAACTTTTTCAGAAGCAATTGTGGTCAAGTGCCTTGCTCAAGGGCACAAGTGTCATGACCGGGTATCGAACCCACACCCTGCTGCTGACAACACCAAAGCTTGGGTTCAGTGAACTAGACCGCTCGGCAACGACATTGAAATGCAAGAGTGAAAAAGAAAATGTAAAACGAAACCTTCAAAACAACCGATTAATTAATTGTTCCATCGACAGTTATAATGTTAACATCTCATGAAATATATATAATTAGTTTACAAAAACTATTAAAAACAAAGTTGGACTGTTTGCACTCTCTCCAAAATGTAGGACCATCCCTTAATTCCTCATTGAAAGTCAAGTTAAGTCCAAACTGATACCATCTTCTGATATTAACAATGGCGCCACGAAGAGCTCTGGGGCCAATTTCATAGAGCTGCTTAGGCAAACAAATAAGCTACGCACAGCAAAATTATGCTTACCAGAATAAGGTTAGCTAAAAAAGCATTTCACATGTACAATCTGTGACTTTATTTTATCCTGCTCACTTTCGCTTCTTTCGCTTAGCAGAAAATTGTAAAGCAGTATTTTCTGTTTAAGCAGCTCTATAAAAAAATGGGTCTTGATGGTAGCCTAAAGGAGACGTGCTTGGGGAACAAAGTTCTTGAAACAGATTGAGCGCAAATAATTTATAATAAAGTACGACCCACTGGATGATTCTGGGCGTCCTTTTTGATGACACGATGTAAATCTACGACATCAAGCTAAACAAAAACTCACACAATCATTTGATTTTCTTCAACAGTTTTAAACTTCTTGCTTTAAATAGGTTGAATAATGTTTGATTCCCTTTTGCTACCCTCTGCAGATTAACGCATGGGTAAGTGCTATGGCACTTAATCATGCGATTGTAGAAGAAGACGAACTAAGTGACAAATCACTTGAAGGTAGAGACATGAAAATACTGAAGGTAGGAATTTAGATGTTGATCTGTTACTGTCTTCTAACTCCCTGTGGTGGGTTCGAATCCAACCAGAATTTATCTATTTTGTACAAATTTTTTGTTTTCTTGAACCGTTTTCATGCTAATTCAAGACGTTAGTGCTACTTAACTTTTCTTGACATGGGTTTAAACGATTTTGTGTATTCCACCGAATGTCTTGAGTTTAATCCTACATAAAGATGGCTCGCAGTCCTTACATCACTACGGCTGTTTAGTGTCTTATGTGTGACTGTATTGGGGTATAGGAAGATTCAAGTTGAGAACATTGGTCAATGTTTGTATTTCAACCCCATGATAATGTTTTAAACAATCCCAGTGGCACAGATACACTACATATCAAAATATCCAATGTACAGTGGTAAATATTAAATGATATCAACAAATATTTCAAATCTTTCTTAAATCTTTTTCTTAAATCGCCAAGATCGGAAAGCAAGCAAGTGATGAGAAAATCATCTTTTGGCAGAGCGGAACTCACTCTCGGGAATGGCTGTCTCCAGCTACACTCATGAAAATTGTTTCTTGGGTAAGTAAACAAAGTTGCCATCCCAGTCCGCACTACAACCCAAACCCACACAGGCTTATCTTAGATAACTTTTGTAAAAGAAAGTGAAGTCACATGTGGTATCATGGAATACCTTCATAACACTAACTTGTTAAGCTCTTTTCTATTCGTTATTCAGCTCGTGAAAGAGTACGAGGATGGCACTCCTGACATAGTCAATCTACTGGATAAAGTCACCTTCTACGTCATGCCTCTTTTCAACCCTGACGGTTATGTTCACTCACACACGGTAAGAAATCATTTATATTCACATCGTTTGAAGTGAAATGAATAATGTTTAAATACATCAGAAGACTGTGTAGTTTGGAGTTTCTAATAACAAGCAATTCATTTCAGTTAAACCCTGCGTGACATCATCAAAAACGAATCACACGGTGAGGCCATCGGTCAGTAGGCTACAGTCCGTTTGTATTTTGCGTGTAATTAATTTTTGTGGAGAACCCAATCAATTTCAAATGGCCAAAACCATTAGATATGGACCCTACTCAATTCATCCAAATAAACAACCTGGTCACTGCTTACAGCCATTGTACAAGTATACAGAAAACCCCATCTGGAAACCATATGGTTCATTTCATCCAGTAGTGGCTATTGACCCCAAGGTCAAGCAACTGCTGTGCAATTCCTATGGGAATTCCTGGAGAGCTGGTCATTAATGGATTTTTGTGTGTGTGAAAAAGACCCCGGATGGTAACAAGACATTACCATGCTATGGCTAGGTGTAGATGGGAATGCTGAATTTGTTAGATACAAAAATAAATAAATGGCGGAGTAGTGATTATTTAATTAAAACCGGACAGTGGACTACAGTCCGATGGCATCATCAAGTGCTTTAAACAATAGTTTGTTAATTCTCCCCTGCAGGTGTTGACATCCACGTAAGTCTGACCCTTATGTGCGCCATAAGAGTGAACCGTCATAATTATAACGCTCGGTTTTCTCAACGCACGTTACCTTTTTAGCTCGCTTCAAATCATGCAAGTGCTGCTTTTAAAATCCTGCAGAAATTTGATTGAGAAACTTGCAAATCAAGCCTTAGTTATTCAAGGTGATTGGTTGTCAAATCGGGTGATTAATATGTGTATTTGTTTTTACATTATTATAGGTTGACCGTTTGTGGAGAAAAACGCGCAAAATAAATTCAAACAGCCAATGTATGGGAGTGGACCCAAATAGAAACTTCGATGCTGGATGGGACAGTAAGTCAGTAATCATTTGTTAATGTGCGGTTCCTCCACTAGGGCCTTAACTCACCTCCGAGTTTCTAAGTTTATAAACTCAAGCGCCGATCTGATCACCATAAATGGTATCATGTAATGCATGTTGATGCTTACTGGTTGGTTAGATGCTTTATGGTGCTTCAAAACACTTTGCCCTTAATTCGTCTCAAGCCCCCCTCCCCCCTCCCCCGCCACTGTCTAAACAACAAGGTTAAGATATTGAATCGTGTAGGCCTTATACCGACCCCAAAACTTCTGGATATTTTGAAGGCATTTTTCTCATTAATATAAAATATATAATCCAACTCACTGTTCCTCTTTCCTCTATACCAGCTGGTGGATCAAGCACCAATCCATGTACACAAACCTTCCGTGGTCCCTACCCACACTCTGAGATCGAGGTTAAATCTTTAACCGACTACATCCTCAGTCTCAGTCAAAAGTCTGACGTAAAGGTCTACATTGATATGCATTGCTACAGTCAGTTATGGATGTTTCCCTATGGATACACGACTGATTACGTATCCAACTACAATGATCAGGTACAAGTTTGCTATATTTTTTTGTGATTATTGAGAAATGAAAATGACCTCCTTGGTATCACCATGAAGGTCAAAAGGTTTCACGAAGAATCGGTTTGCATCCTGTTGTTACAGAATTCTAACACAGGACACACTCGTTGGTCTCATGGCTATTCGCTACTTGCACGGACCCGCCATTTCATGCTTCATTTGTATTGTATTTATGTATCTGTTCGGATGAAACTGTCATTACATTACCGTGACAATACAGAGTTATATAATGCTTCTATTCACTGCTGTCCCTTACCACGCGCCTGCAACTATCCCATAGTGGAGTTTGATTGCAGTATCCAACAGATACAGATACAGACAATCGAAAAGTTCATGCTGTATGGTTGAGCTGACAAACACGTCACTTCGGAGCGGACCAGTCATAACACAGATCTGGAAAGCTTACGTCACTGCCCGTTTATCCAATGAAATCCTTGTATCAAATGAAATCATTGGGTCTGTAAAACCACCTGTCTTTATCCTTGCGGATAGAAACAGGGGACCAGTTTAAAAAGAAGGTTGCTCATTGGCCCATCTTGTGCGCCGCGCGCGAATACATTGGTGTGCGTTTTCCCATTGAATCATCATTGTTTTTTTCCTCTAAGACGACGGTGTGATGACGTCAGTGCATAAGGTCCAATAACTATTCAAACTGACCCCTCGATATCAGTATATTGTGCACGATTTGATTGGTTACCTTCTTGCCTGCAAGACAAGGAAATAATTCAACAGAATCACTACAACTGGGATTATAAAACGTTGGGGGGTTAATCACTTGTAATTGGAAACACAAGCTGCAGTATAATTGTTTTTGAACACATTTTCAAGCGAAAATTACATTTATTGAATTTGTCACATATGCGGTCATGTAGGGTCACCTATATGTCTCAATGCCTCCACTAATTAACGTTTTCATTCTTTTTTAACAGTATTACCTCGCCTATGATGCCATGACAGCCTTGTACTATGTCAACTATAGGAATTTCGATGTAGGCCCCATCTCACATGTAATATGTAAGTATAATATTATGTGTGTGGTGATCTTTAATAAAAAAAAACTTTAAAAAACAAACTGTTAAAAGGTTATTTAAGGAATATAGGCTTGAGTGGGTAATGTTATTCTCACTACTGACCATTAAATCTGGTTTAGATTGTTTACAGCCACATAATTGGCTGCTGGTACTGCATACTCCAAAGGAGTCAAGATGTTTTCAAAAAATGTCTTTGGTCCCGAAGACAGGGGAGCAAGGTTATATTGAGATACAGATATAGAGAGCAATCAAATGTTATCCCCGGGAAAAATAAATCAAATCAAATTGAGGTACATGGTTTAATGATGGTAAATAAATGCATCGTTGGTAGTACAAACATGATTTTGGTAAACAAAAATTACATTTTACAAAATAATATTATTATGTTTTGCTAATTAATGTACAGTTACTATAAAGCACACCAAAATTAACTGTTTACCATCCCGATGCAAGAGTTGCATCACATGAAAATTTTACACTAAATATCAAAATTATAAATACAAACAGTTTTTCTTTAGACAAATATTTTTGTTCCGCTTTGTCAACATATGAATTTCTGGTTTTTATGACCAAAAACAAGCCAATATTTCCAGGTAAGTGGTTGATGATCTTTGGGTCTTTGTTTCAGTGCCAATGTAAGAAGAACACACAAATGCTTTGGGTTAGTCATCGTGTTTCCCTAAGCAATACTTAATGTTTTAATTTGTTTGTTTTCAGATAAAGCTTCGGGTTCTAGTGTTGATTGGGCGTACGATAAGGCTGGCATTCCCTATGCTTACGCACCAGAGCTACGTGATAAAGGATACTACGGTTTCCTTGCCCCAGCTAATGAGATTGATCCAAGTGCAAAGGAGGTCTATGAAGCGATCAAAGTCATTGGAAACAAATTCGTTTAAATACACCGAACAGCCGTCTGATTATTATTAATTTCAACTTGTAACCGAATCATTACAGCTATTAATTAAATCAAAAGGTACAATTGTTTCTTAGGCCTGCGCTAAACGTCGCACTTTTGCCGTGTCGAACTCAAATGATTTTCGCACGGCAAAAGTGCGGCAATTAAAACGAATTGGTGACAAACGTCGAATTTAGTAAAATAGTTTGCCGCACTTAAAGTAATTCAAAATGGCGACGCGGGAAAAAAAATTGCTAAAGAGTCGTGTTTCATGATGTCAGTTCGAGTTGTGACACTATTATTACTGACAAAATCATAACATTGTTTCCCAACTTGAATGTTGTCATTATTATTACCATCGTTGGTGAGTGGCGTTCATCGTCTTTTTAAAGAGTGTCAAACAAAATCATTTAGTTTAATTCTGAAATCTACAGATTATGTTTGTTCCAGTCAGAATTTGTCTCCTTTCCCACCCCGGAATACTCTCAGCTACGGTACTAACAAGGAGAATCTTCACATTATTAGAAAATAAAGATACAACATTTTTCAAAGGTTTTGCGCATGCGTATTCCCAAAGAGCATAGCCCGACTGAGAATTCAATTGATTCGACACGGCAAGAGCGCGACGTTTGTCACCACGTCGTGCAACTCCGTGTAGCACGGCAGAGCTTGCCGTGCTACACGGCGGTGTCGAACTTAAATCAAAAGTTTGCGCTAAACGTCGCTCTTTTGTCGAATTTAATTCATCATTTTCTAATTATTTGAGTTCGACACGGCAAAAATGCGACGTTTAGCGCAGTCCTTATTGGCAACGACTGTTTTAAGCATTGAAGTCTACTTAGAAGTTCTATGTGGAGGTGGGGTGATGGGGAATGTATCATGGCCAAGTTCGCGCAAGGACTATCGTTGACCATAGTTCGACTAACTTAACCCGAACTCTGTCTAGTCGACGATAGTTGGACCAAGCTCGTCGACTATAGAACCAGCCTACTGTACATGGTCGCATCGCTGGTTAATATCAATAGCCGTTTTCATAGCACAGTGCAGAGTGGACAAGTTTTGATAACGTAAGTTGAGTCGCAGGTCACGTTGACATGACATGACTGGAGTCGTTTGAATTATAACTTCTGTGCGCATGCCCTACGTGCGTCACTAAACAACCACTAGTTAACCATTGGTCCTTGTGCGAACTTGGCCTAGGCTGTCAATTCCTTGTACGTGTACAGCTTTAACTCCTATACCTTATAATGCCAAATCAATAAACGAACGTGAAATTTCGGTCAAAGACTAAATATTGATGATTGTTGTTACACGGTTGCTTCATCTCATTCTTGTCTATTTTTAATGGGTCAAAATAAAATATGAAATGTCAACTAATCTGTGTCTTGGTTCGTTGTTATAATTTTAGAGTTGTAGATTTTGACTTCCATTCTATTAATATCAAGGACGTACTCTCACTGTGTTTATACATCAGTTTGAATAGAGACACCGTACAGACAAACACCGCTCATCACAGGACTTCATTTTCATCATAGGCGTAGGACCCAGGGGGCAGGGCGATTGCCCCCCCCCCCCGAAAAAAAAATAAAAATAAAAGGGTGTTAAAACTGTGGGTAAATTCATGCCTACTTTTTACCTGGTATTATAATTGAGTACTTTTAGTCTGTGTAATTTCGGGCAAATCAACCCCTCTGCCCCCTCCCCAAACCAAAGAGTCCCCATATGCCCATGATTTTTATCTCTCTCATTGTTCTTTTTATTTTATCACCTAATTTAGTTCTATATAATATCGGCTTCTGCAGTCTTTTAAGAATAATTGAGAACTGTCGACTTAGTATATCTCTTAATAGTGGCGGTTGTGTGCAACGAACCCATACTCGAGTTGGGTACCCCCCCCCCCCATCCGACTAATCACAATCCTTCTCGTCATCATTCCACACATAGAACATAACCAACCCACCCACCCCCAAAAATCAACAAACCAAACAAACAAACAAACAAACACTCCAGAACAACAACAAAATAATAAATGTTGTCAACATCCAACAACTTTTCAAAAAATATATCCACAGACCGTACCTTTGCGATACTGGTAATCAAAAAGATATATGTTTAAGCATAGGTAAGGACTGTTTTGTTCCGTCTCTTGTTGAAAAGACCTGGTTAGTTAAACGTAAAGGGACACGTTGCCTTGGATCGGGCGAGTTGGTCTATAAAAAGCATTTGTAACCGTTTTTTATAATATGGTTAGAAACTAGATGTTTTAAAAGTAGAATACAATGATGATCCACACAAACATGTCTCGAAATTGCGTGGTTTTCCTTTTACAACAAACACGGTCGGCCATTTTGTGGAATGTTTGACTCCACAAAATGGCCGACCGTGTTAGGTCGCAAAGTAAAAGGAAAACCACGCAATTTCGAGGCATATTTGAGTGGATCATTGTATTCTATACTTTTATAACGTCTTTCTAACCATATGCATTTTATAATAAACGGTTACAAACGCTTTTTTAAGACCAACTCGTCCGATCCAAGGCAACGTGTCCCTTTAACTAAAGTTACGATTGACTGGACAGAGATTTTGAAAAAGCGCTCAGTCAATTTATAGACGATGACAACAGAAATCTCTGCTGACGTTTCGTCCACGTTCTTTGTAAACAGAAGGGCCGTGTCACACGGGGCAATTTACAGCCATGCAACTCCGGGGAATCTCCAAGAAAAAAAATCCACTCACATATTAATGTTCATAGAGTTTCCTTGGGGACAGTAAGACTGTTTAGGAAAATTTGTTGTGCTCCCGAAGTGTTTCTTGTTAGTGCATTGCAGTTGGTTGCCTCCAAGTTGTCTGTACAAATTGCCCTATGTGACAAGAAGGGTAACCAACACTTCAATTTTAATGACATCAGTAACATAATATCAGGCCAAGGCAACGAAAAAATCCACACCATTTGGTTGATTCTGATAACCAAATTACACTAAACTATCAGAAAGGTTTTAGGATTTGCCAACATAACCCCAATCGAGCTACCCTTTAAAAAAAAACATTACGCTCATTAAAGATAAAGTTGTTGAAAGAATTGAGTTTTGTGGCACGTAAATGGAGAGAATGTTAGTTTTTTTAGCCTGCCTGGCTGAATTGTTTTATTAAACTTTTTAATGATGCATTTTGACCTGATAACTTCGATAATTGTTCTGCTTTATGATTGTTGTATGGATCTCTAGGAGGGTATTTTGGGGAGTGTTTCGTAGTCTCTGTTAAACAAATACACTCCAAAAAGCTTGCTATGAGTCAACACCTACCCGCTGTGATACCCCGATGTTAAACAGCTACTTGAGCGAAAACAAATTTAACGGGAACGCTATATAAAACTTGTTTATAATTTATTTATTTATCATTTAAATGTTGATTTTACATTTGTACACTTCTGAATTTTTCGTAATTATCGATCAAAAAATTAGGCCCTAACCTCAAGTTTTTGAAAAACAAGAAACACTTCTGCCGTTGACAGCGTGCGTCAAAATGTAAATACTTTGACGTCATGTATGGGATGTTGCTTTGTTATACCTCAATGTTTCAACGAAGCGGCTACACAAAACGGAGCTCCCACATTATGACGTAACATGAGTAATGACGTGACAGGGCTTTTCGTGAATCTTTCTAAAAAGCACCGCAGAAAGTTATTCAAAATGATTGTTTTTTACAGAAATAAAATCTGTTAATCCCTCATGTGAACTCATTTCCTTATTGATTGAAAACATTATAAATGAATTTCAGCAAAGATCACTTGTTGTCATTTTCGTTCAAGTAGGTCTTGTAGGCCAGCTTGTTATTATATGATTCAAACAAATCAGACTCACTGAAAAATGTACTTCAACTTTGTGTGCTTCACCGAATTGGCGGTGTTGTCATAACATGGTCCGTTTCACTTCTAAATGTGTCTCCTTTTGGGGTACTAAACAACGTCATTTCATAACTCCGTTTTCCCAGTATTTGTGGTTTTCATACTGGAATGTGTGTTTGTGTTGTTATCAGTGAACAACAAAACAACAACTAATTTGATATGAGCAAATCATCAAACTTTACTAAACAAATATTATTGATGTTTGTTCTGTAAAACATCCACATTAATTAGTTTTTAACAGCACAGTCATTAGTATCGGTAAGGGAACCGAGCAGATGTTGAAACTAAATGACTTGTTTTCAATTGAAAGGTATCTCTTCCATATCAGCCAGTCTAAGGTTTCCGTGAGAAACAATGCAGGTGATTCACCAGTTCCATGAGGTACCACTCAAAGGCCTTTTCGAAACTGCTCTGTCCTCCTGTTTGAAGCCCCGTGCCACGCGGGTTGAATTAATGATGGAGCTTAAGCTGAAGCCCAAGGTGAACCCTTGGTTTCGAAAGGGCCATAGGGGTGCACCCCACTAAATAGGGAGAAAACAGAGCGTCGAACTCATTAATATTTTGTAGGCCCTCAAAATATTCTATATTAGACAGATTTGAGAGCCCCAAAAGGGGGGAATGTGTAACAATTTTGCCCAATTGTGACCTGGGGGTTGTTGACTTCTAACGTGAGGTATTTTGGATGACCCAGGCCCAGAACATGGTCCTATTTACCGAGAGGTGTAGGGACATTTTTCAAGATTGATGCTTGGACGTAGGGGTGTTTTATTTGGAGGGAGAATAACTCTCCGGGCCTTGAGACTCCCCATATCAAATTGAGCAGAGAATACAAGTTCAAGAGTCAATGGATAAATTTCCCTTTACTGTTAAAAGCTGTGAGTCTTCTAAGTAATTATTTTTGTATTTTTGAATATTTAGCATTTTGCACTGTATGCTATGGGAGTTTATTTAGTGGGGTGCACCCATAGACCTAGTAAAAAAGACTATGGAAGTCTCGCGCGTATTCAAACTTCCAGGACCAAGTTGGTCCCGAACCATATTGAGTTGATTCTTGTTTATTTAAATCCTTAATTTTAACGTAGTTAATGCTATACAAATTATTTCACATTGTTTAGGAAACTAAAATTTAGCCACGAAATATGAAAGTAAAATAGATTTAACAAACAAACAAAGACAAACCGATATTAAATAAGACTTGATATCTGAGCAAGACACTTAACCATTATTGCTGCGCCCTTCGGATGGGACGTAAAGCCGTAGGTCCCGTGCGTTGTGTAATGCACACAAAATAACACAGTGCACTTATCGTAAAGAGAAGGGGTTCGCCCCAGTATTCCTTGTTTGATCGGCAGCATATTGCGCCACAGCACCTTGTAAACCATTACATGTTGCTATGTAAAGGAATAGGTCTCATACTTCAAAACGTAGCTCCGCATACCTTGCAGGAAAACATTCTGAGCGCTTTGATACACCTAAAGCGCTATATAAGAACTCAGTATTATTATTATTATATTAGAACAATCTCTCTTATTCTACAACTTTACAATGATAAGTTTATAAAACACCAGACACAGGAAAGACCAATAGGAAAGTGTATGCATAATTAATATTTAACCTATAACTGTTCCGGTGATAACAAAGGCCAGCGACTAGACAATGTACAAACGTAAAGACCCAGAAACAATTAGCATCACTTCACGATCATGATGGCCGTGTTTCGCGTCGCTCTCCTTGTGCCCCTTTTGGGTCTGTGTCTTGCTGGGGGAAAAAGGCGCTACGATGGGTAGTTTAGATCATTTGATTCATTATTACTTATGTTCTTTCTTTACCGGTTTCGAACCTGAGAATGACAATCTTTTCACGTTTAATTGACTAAATTACAATGGAGTGTGGCGAGTGGTCTAGTAGTTCATTAGGTGAAAGAGAATTCAGTTATACGCTCGAATCCCTGTCGTGTCGATCAAAATACATGAGACCTTGAGATAAGCATCTCACTTTACCTGCTTCTTTTTATTCTCACAAAGTATTTTAATGCCAAGATCTTTAAGTTCGTATGGTTGTGTGCTCAACAATGAGTTGAGAAACTTTTGTGTTGGATCATGAGGGACATGAACAATTCAAGCAGATGTGCGCTTAAAAGGAAACGCGCTGTCATTATAAAATCTTACTATTGAAATAATGATGATAAAGGGATGATAAAGGCTGTTGATAATTACCTTGAATGACACCTTTTGGAACTTTCCAGTAGAGTCGTATAAATAGAAACACCTTACCCACGTACTCCCCCAACCCCACCCATCCCCAAAGGGATTAGAAATGAGTAGAACTGAATCAATATTATTCCTTTGTTTTTAGCCACAAAGTTCTTCGTGTCATTCCAAACGACCTGATGGAGTTACAATCTATGTGGCGTGTCGTGGCCGAGCGGATAAGAACACCGAACTCAAGCTCTGGTGTTTCTGATCAGCAGAGTGTGGGTTCGAATCCCAGCCGTGACACTTGTGTCCCTAAGCAAGACACTTAACCACATGCTTCGTCCTTCGGATGGGACGTTAAGCCGTAGGTCCCGTGTGTTGTGTAATGCACGTAAAAGAACCCAGTGCACTTATCGTAAAGAGAAGGGGTTCGCCCCGGTGTTCCTGGTTTGATCGGCAGCATATTGCGCCACAGCACATTGTAAACCATTACATGGTGCTATGTAAAGGACTTGGTCTCATACTTCAAAACGTAGCTCCACAATACCTTGCAGGAACATAATGAACGTTAAAAGCGCCTTGAGCGTCACTGAGTGACGGATATGTGCGCTATATAAGAAGCCACTATTATTATATTATTATTATTATTATTATTACTATTATTATTACTATTATTATTATTATTATTATTATTATTATTATTATTATTATTATTATTATTATTATTATTATTATTATTATTATTATTATTTAGAGCTTACAAGCAACATTTCCGGGTGAGGTAGGACACCATAAACAACAATAACTGAAATTTGACTATCAAGCTATTTTAAATTTAGTTTGGCAATAAGTGACGGATGTCAAAACAATTTAAAGTCTGCAGGTTTCCGTCGTAGACCAGCTTCGCATCGAGTGACAGCAAAGATTACCCCCCCCCCCCCAAAAAGCATCAAGTGAAGTTGTTTTAAACTGAAATATAACGTGTTTTGTTTAACCCCCTGCAAATTTACTTTTACGTAGCTGGATTTTTGGACCGAGCCCAAGCAACCAGGCCACCCTGTAGATGTTATGGTCGGTCCGGGCGAGCTCAGCCTGGTTCGGGACATTCTGGAGGACAATGATCTTAGATTCTCTACAATGATAGAAGATGTCCAGCGGACGATTGATGAAGTACAGATAGAGCAACCTGATGATGGTATCTCGTCTGACAGTAATTTCAATATGATCTGTTTAATGATTATAAAAAGGTAAACATAAATTATGAAAATTTACACTTTGTTGATGGGTGGTAGTCTGATGAAGAATTGACTCACCCATCAAGCCCCGTAATAAACCTCTGCCATTCGTCCTTTAAAGGTATTTACAGGATTTGTAAGAATAAAAAATATCATTGTTTTAATTTTAGTCTGAAATCTTATGAAGTTCATACTACCAAAAAAAAATTCAGTGAAATATATCCCCTCTGAAATAAAGTCGTATTCGAGAAAACTGTATCTGAAAACCTAAATAAACTAAAAAAAAAAAAACCGCAACAGTTGATTTTGGTTGCTACAACTAAACGACTTTCCATACTGAACATTGTGCATGGGATTTCACTGTTTTCTGCTGACTCACACAATGGATTAAGCCCAGATTTTCACATTGTTATTTCATGTATATGGTTGATCACACAAAACATGAACACTGTCTGCGACTATTTTGTCAGCTCTACCAATCCTGTATAATACATTTAACTCAAAAATAAAACTAGTCATAAGGTACAGCTACCTCAGAATTGATACACGTCTGGCTTTGACCCATTTGGGTAAAACATGATCCTTTAAGGAGAAACTTGTATCCAAAATCCCAAGAAGCTGAACTTGACATGTAGGCCTATTTATTCTGTTTTATGGTTTTGATCAAATCAGGTGCCCTGAAGAATCCTACCAAAATACTTTTGGCCCGTTTGATTAGTTTTTACTCACTCACAGGTATATCCAAGATACCAAGGCTTAATTCAGAAAACTGTTGAGAACAAAAATGTATTGTTTGAAAAGGGTTGAAAGGGAGTAATTTTGCTTATATCTATTTTTGTTTACCCCTCTTACGATAGATCGAACAATGGATAGACGACATAGCAGCTCAGTATAGCTCAATCATGTCCGTGGATAAACTAGGATTTCAGTCATACAAGGGTAACGATATTAAATTCTTGAAGGTAAGCCCTACGGACAGCTTCTCGATCGAAAGGTGGCAGCAAACATCTTCGAGAATTGAAATCTCATAACCATTTGCCGTTACTGCAACCTATCTTTTGAACCAGTTACCCTTTTACATCAGAACTTCAAAAACCATTCAATCTTCCAAAAATCTTTCAAAATACACCTCATGTCAATAGTGTTTTCTAAGCTGTTTTTATCGTTCTCCTTTTTCTCTTTGATTAATTTTCTCATTGTGCCCTAGGCACCTTGTTCGTGGATTTGTGTTTCACAAGACTCCATTGTTATTAATGTGTCTTGTTAATGTTCCCCGTTGGCAAGTTTACCCCCCCCCCCGGGCATGTTGGAATTTTAAGTGTAATTCTCAACTTATGGAAAGAGGACTACGGTCTATAGTTGCCAATTCAAACTCAGTTTACTAATATATCAAGTTGAATATGAAGAAAAACACGATGTAAATATTGAACTCGCTATGTACATGCAACCAATGTTTGTCATCATCGGGAAACCAGGCACCAACAAACCCATCTTCTGGTGGCAGAGCGGTACTCACCCACGCGAATGGCTTGCATCGGCAACAACAATCAAAATTGTCTATAAGGTAAGTTTTGTATTTATTTTTTCGTAAAACTTCCCTTCTTCAGCCCATTAATTCCGTTTTACTTGACTAAAAAGCGAAATAACTCAAAACTCAAAAATGCTACAACCACCAAATTCCCTTACCCAAGATAATTACAGTCACTATTTTCTTTTTGCTTTATACTCATTTAAAAAAAATCACTTTTGATCGTCTTTATAGTGCTCTTGGTTCTGTAATACGAATCTGTTGGATATAAATTGTGTTTTCTTTTCCCCCCTTTTGGATAAATAGCTTGCAACTGACTACAAGAATGGTGTTTCGGAAATAGTTAAACTCTTAGATAGTGTGGACTTTTACATGATGCCCATCTTCAACCCTGATGGATATATACAAACCCATGAGGTTAGTAATTGAAACAGGTGTCATTTTGTTTACTCATCATGCTGACGTCATCTTTGTCATGTTCCCTTTCTGATAACACTCATCAATACTGGTTTTCAATGGACGGAAATGGGCCAGTCTATTTCGCCTCAGCCTCAGTCTTTTCATGCCCCGATTGGAAGAAAGCAAAATAACTATCCATTCATGATAAAGTTCGTATACCCAACCTCACAGTGTTCAATACTCCTATATCTAGCCTAGTAGGTTGGACTCCTCCGTTGCATACAACGAGAAGTCAGAAGCAGTGCAACTGAGAATAGCATATGTACCAGGGCTACAATCTATACTTGTTTTATCTTTTTTTTTCTGGCTACTAAGAAAACGTTATTTCATTTCCCGCCCCTGCCCCCCAGGTTACGCCAATGTTGAGGAAACTCACAACTGCTAAGAGAGCTTACATCCTCATTGTTGATGACAGTAAATAAGGTGAATTTGTTTTGGGATATATAGGTAGATCGGTTGTGGAGGAAAAACATGCGTCCATCAGATCGTCAATCGTGGTGTACAGGAGCAGATCTCAACAGAAACTTTGATGATCACTGGTCAGGTAATGATAGTTCTTAGACCTTCTGCACATGACGCCATGTGAGTATAGGCTAAGTACCCTTGGCTATAGAGGTCAAAAGAAAGGTAGCAGCCTCGCTACATGGGCAGTTTGCCGTGTCGATGCCCTCGTCACCAGATTCGTAGACTAGCCCCACTGTCTTTTAGTATAATACCTTAATATGCATTGACGTCATCCAGCCGCCATCTTAGAGGTAAACTAATGATGAAACATTGAAACAATAGGGAGGTTTAGCTGCACGTTACGCGAGCAAAAACGTGAACGTAAACGTCAGAAAATTGTGTCGTTTCTAGGTGACGTCACCACTTTTGGCTTATTTCATGCTCACGTATGACGTCTGCACGTACGTACCTGACGTGAGAAATGGTAACTTCACGTATGCTTAAAACGTGAGATTTTTACAACAAAATTTTCTGACGTTCACGTTCACGTTTTTACTCGCGTATGGTGCAGCTAAACCTCCCTAATGAAAACGCACCCTTGTACGCGCGGCGCACAGGATGGGCCAATAAGCAACATTCTTCTAGTCGAGGGCGCCCTACTCAAATGACGTCATATGCATAAGATCTAGCACATTTAAATTACCCAGGACCAGGAAAAAATGGCGCGGCGAGATCGATCATCCCTGGGAATGTGGTTGGAAATGTAGCTCATTAGCCGATCCTGTGCGCTGCGCATATATACTGTGCGTTTTCCATTATTTCATCATCCGATTGTTTTACCTCTAAGATGGCGTCGCGATGACGTCATTGCATAAGGTCCGTTGGGTAAACAAGTGTACATTTCAGTGTCATTCAGACAGGAACCGTAAAATCGTGTACTTATTATTTTGTATGTTGACAACCACTTTTACGCAGAGTCGGGATCGAGCGTCAACCCGTGTGGGGAGACCTACCATGGTGATAGTGCACAATCGGAGATAGAAGTGATAGCTTTGACAGCCTACCTATCAACCCTAACTAACATGAAGGTTTACATTGATATGCACGCCTACAGTCAGTACTGGATGATTCCTTATGGCTATACCGTGGCTCATCCTCAAAACTACGATGAACAGGTTGGTGTCTTTGTGTCCCAATTGGCGGCTGTGGCTACGGCTGCGACTGTTGCTAAGGGTGTTGCTATGGGTCTCCCATATAGGGCACAAAACCTGTGGATGACGACAAACTATCCCAATAGACTATAATTACCCCGATTAGAGCTTTGTTTTCTCAACGGTATGGTGTCCAATCGGGCAAAAACGCGTGGACGGCAAAGTGCGACAATAGTCCAATAGACTATTATTGTCCTGCTGTTTGTCTACCTCTGAGTAGAAAATATGGAAAACAAGTGACTTCTACTTTCGCTTATAGTCTGTTGATCGATACCTCTCGTAATTATCTTCAATAAAACAAACAAACGTTGTCAATATTGGTTGGTGGTACAAAAATAACAATTATATTTGATTACTTTTACCATCAGCTTAAACTAGCCGACAAGGCAATGGCCGCCCTTAAAGCTGTCGCTGGAAAAGAATTCGAGACGGGAAGCATCGCAAACGTAATTTGTAAGTTATGACGTCATCACTTTGACAACGCTTTTAAACGTGCACCACTTGGTGAATTTTTGAGACAATAACTTTATAACATTATTTGTTTGTGGCTCTGGATTATTACGAGCCGTGAATGTTCGGTACCGAGACTCCTTAATGACAGATAGCCATAACGAAGTGTAGACAATCACACGGTAACATTTAGGTTACGCAGGGTGCCATGTTCGTATGTGTGAGGTAGTTCCACAATAAGCCACGCCCACTTTATACAAACTGGCTGGCTACGTGTAACGTAACTCACATGGTAATAAATACGATAGCGTCTTGGAAAGGGAACTAGAAACTTAATTTGAATGCATCAAAAACCCATTCTATCATCATATCACGATCAAGAACCACAGACCCTCACCACCCTCAACTGAAACTTCTTCGGGCGGAGTCACTGAAAGATGTGGACTACATAAAGGTTTTTGGGGTCACACTGGATGCAAAACTTCCTTGGACACAAAATATAAGTGGCTCACTCAGTCACCAGCAGAAAACTAGGTATGATGCGGAAAGCAAAGTGGAAGAACCTATACCGTAGAACTACTGCTACCATCGACAAGTCATTCATCAGACCTAACTTGGAATATTGCAATCCAGTTACGGGAACAGCAGCAAAATCAAAACTGGAGATCCTTGACAGATTCCAAAACAAAGCTTTGGTTTCCATTCCATCAATTCTTTTTGTAGAGCTCGGTAACCAGCTAGCGTAGACGAGTTGCTGACTTAACAGTTTTCAAAAAAACCCCCCAGTGCTCTCTTTTACCCCATCACTAGACAGTCTCTCCCCTCCTCTACAAACAGTACGCCGCTCTTCAAGGCAGTCATGTACACATCATCAACACACTGTCATCATCCTCAAACCACGCACTTTTCAACATCAGAGATCCCTCATAACATCCCATGCAAGGCTTTAGAACTCACTACCTGCTTCTGTCGTTATAGACCAATCAGCCCAGTCTTTTAAATCCAGGATTCATAATGTGCTTATAAAAATGTCACCTGCTCACAATTTATTAACTCTAGCTGAAGTTCACTACTACTAGCTTATTGTTCGCTTGAGTAGGGCCACAAAACAAAAACAAAAATTGCTGACAAGCAGATTTGAATATGTCGGTGAGTAAATTGCAATATTTGCTGGAGATGTTTTGATAAGAATCGCACTCATTGTTTACCCTTGGTTTCTTTATTACCACTTCACTCCGGGATATGTCCAAGCTGACCGTCACCGGGTTTTATTCGGAATACCAGTGGCGAAAATAAAGTAAACTTTTAGGGTGGGGGCACACAGGGTTGCAACTTTTTGTTTCTTTCAGGAGAGGCACCAATGGCCAATACAAACTTTGGTTTGTGTTTGCCTTTTTCCAACAAGCCCGTTTTGATGCCGTTTGCTATTATTTTTAAAGATAATCTGACGTGGATGTTATAACAATACACTGTCTGCGTGTAAAAAGTTGTTGTATTGTTTTAAACATTTAGTAATTCTAAAAATTGTTTATCTCAAAGGTACGGTTTTCAAATATGGGGCATCAGGGGGGCGTAGACATCAATGGTGTCATAATTAATGTTGGGAAACTCATGTTTTAGGAAGACGTGTGTATTAAATTACATCTGGTACATTTTGCTTTTTAAAATTTTGTATTGTTGTTCTATACAGATAAGGCATCTGGCTCGTCTATCGACTGGGTCTACAATAATCTAGGAACACCATACTGTTTCGCCCCTGAGCTTAGAGACAAAGGTTACTACGGATTCCTTGCACCGTCATCGGAAATAAATCCTAGTGCTAATGAGGTATATGCTGCCATTAAAGTCATAGGAAACAAAATCATACCCTAAACCCGTCTACAGATTTATGACCCCTCCCCGACTACAAACTGCAATGTCCAATTCGTTGATTAAGACCATAATAATTTAGGACATTATGGGAAACTTTAACCATACAGCTGTTGCTATAGCTGTCTGAAAAATCATAATTTCTTCAAAATATTAACTATCACGATATATTTCATGGCTGTCTTTCACACAGTATTAATTCCAGGCTTTATCTTTTCATTTATGCTGAATCTTAAAAGATTGGTTCCCTTAAAACGTTCACAAATATTGCCCAATCACGGCCCCAAAGACGTAAGTCCATAAAGCTAAGACAACGGCCATAGTATCAGAATTAAGCAATAGGCCTATCCGATAAATCACTTGGCTGAAAGTAAAAATGCACCATGTGTGTGTGACGCAAACAGAATCCGATATTAAAGGCAGCCCTTTGGGCACAGTCTGGATTTTAGAAACAATGACAACATTTTATTATCATTATTATTTTGTCCATCGTTAGAAATTTTAGCTTTTCCTTAAAGTCTAACAGCCAAATTTCATAGAGCTCACAAATTTAGCCAAGCAAAACAAAATTATGCTTACCAGAATAAGGGTTACCAGCCAAACTAGCATACAACAAGAACAATTTATGACTGGTATCCTGCTCATTTCTGCTTAGCAGAAAATTGTTAAGCAATATTTTCTGCTTAAGGAGCTCTATGAAATTGGGCCTTGGTTGAAGAAAATGGACACATATTCACCGATTCTTGACATGATAATACGTTTATTATTAAATTAACAACTCTATCACACTTTAACAAATTAAATTTTATGCGGGCCTGTTTCACAACGGAAACACAGTCTGAAGATGATTATAATAAAACAGAGATAAACATGACACATCGTTTAATGTATTTGTGATGCAAAAATCTACATTCGTTCGAATGTTAAATAGACATAACAAATTGTTTGATGAGAAACGTCTTCTTTCATCAGTGATGCAAAAAAACAAAAGAAAACCAGTATACCTGAGAGGAAATGTTTGACTAATAGATTCAATGTTATATTCAATATGTTATGATTTTTTTCTTAATTACTTAGTTTTTATTTGCAATTTCTTATAGGCCCTTTGCATAAGACTGGTCTACTGTCGTTTCAATTGTTGAATGCTTCACTGTTTGGCCAGTTTGGCGTCTTTTTTCCCGCCATTTTGTAGCGACGTGCCTTCGTTTGTTCCCTTGGCTCTTTTAGGCTGGGAATCTTTTTTGCGAATTGTTTTCATGACCTTTTGCTTGAGGTCTTCAAGGGTCAAAGGTTGAACGTCATCTGCCGGAAGCTCCAATTCCTCATCAGTAATTGTTTCTTGTTGTCTGCAGAAAAATCAACAGGTAAAGTTAAAGGGTCCGTATACGTT
Organism: Plazaster borealis; assembly: GCA_021014325.1. Classification (NCBI taxonomy): domain Eukaryota; kingdom Metazoa; phylum Echinodermata; class Asteroidea; order Forcipulatida; family Labidiasteridae; genus Plazaster; species Plazaster borealis. The sequence goes on from CM037473.1 coordinate 822,544, forward strand.
TGGTAATGACTCGAAAAAGTAATGGCAATAACAACTTACTTGGTAAGAAGTACAGCAGCTTTGGATAGTATAATGCATTATGAGAAACCTTTCACTTAGAAGTACAGCGGTTTTGGAAAAAAGATATCACTTTTTATCCCCCAAAATTTTAATCTGAGAACTGTTACTGACAGTAACGTTTCTCAGATTGTGTATTCCAATTGCAGATTATTCTTCCTGCGTGGGCATAACTGCTCCAGATTTTCGGCAATATCTAAAAACGCTACCACCTTTTGAACTTAAATTTTCACAGGTTAGTTTGATGGTATATATCTACAACTATATAGGATTGAAACAAACAGTGGGTTCCAATTACCAAATGTATACAATCCCTTTAAAGATGATGATGATGATGATGATAACAACAACAACAACAACAACAACAACAACAACAACAACAACAACAACAACAACAACAATAACAATAATAATAACAACAACAACAACAACAACAGCAACAACAGCAACAACAACAACAACAACAACAACAACAACAGCAACAACAACAACAACAACAGCAACAGCAACAACAAGCAACAACAACAACAACAGCAACAACAACAACAACAACAACAACAACAGCAACAACAACAACAGCACCAACACAACAACGACAACAACAACAGCAACAACAACAACAACAACAACAACAACAACAGCAACAACAACAACAACAACAACAACAACAACAACAACAGCACAAACAACAACATCAACATCAACAACAACAACAACAACACAAACAACAACATCAACATCAACAACAACATCCACAACAACAACAGCAACAGCAACAGCAGCAACAACAACAACAACAACAACAACAACAACAACAACAACAACAACAACAACAACAACAACAACAACAACAACAACAACAACAACAACAACAACAACAACAACAACAACAACAACAACAACAGCAGCAACAACAACAACAACAACAACAACAACAACAGCAGCAACAGCAGCAACAACAACAACAACAACAACAACAGCAGCAACAACAACAACAACAACAAAAACAGCAGCAACGACAACAACAACAACAACAACAACAACAGCAGCAACAGCAGCAACAACAACAAAAACAACAACAGCAGCAGCAACAACAACGGAAAATAATAACAACAAAAAACAACAACGAGAACAACTAAAACTACAACAACAACAACTACAACAACAACAACAACAACAACAACAACAACAACAACAATAATAACAATAATAATAATAATAACAACAAAAAAAACAACAAAAATAACAATAACAACAACAACAACAACAACAACAACAATAACAACAACAATAACAATAACAATAACAATAACAATAATAATAACAATAATAATAATAATAATAATAATAATAAAAATAATAATAATAATAATAATAATAATAAGACTTGTAATGCGCACATATCCACCCTGCTGGGTGTTCAAGGCGCAGAAGATGGATTCCACTATTCCACTACCAGGATAACACAACGCGTTATTTCTTGTATGATTTGAGGCCTGCATTATATTGGAAATATGAGTTAATAAGACTGATTCAACTTGAAATGATGGGCCCGGGTGATTTTAAACGTTTCTACATTATGCTGTGGTCATGTCATGATACTGGCACTGTTTAAACCAATACAGAGACATTGCCGACTGACATCTAGCCCGAACATCTGACGTCACACTTCGAGGCTCGTGAATAACGCCAGATAGCGGCATTGGGCAACTGGCAAGATCCTGGTAGTTGCTACCATTACATTGTGTATAAACAACATTACATGCAAACCTACGCACCACCTAAATCATTGGACATGTAAAACCAGTCCGTGTCTTTATCCAAGACAGGGGACCAGTCTAACTGACACCCACCCTCTGCAGTAATCTCATACTTACTCAAGAGAGGGCGGTACAATGCTAATGCTGACACGGGAAACGGGGCGTAGTTTAGCTGCTACCACACTGCCTGTTTGCTTTAGCTGCTGTGGCTGGACTGCATCACCTTTGGCAGCATGTACTTCCTGTGTGCACAGAACAACTCAGTTTAGATGAGCGATATAAACATGGACAACATCAGAGTGAAAAGGTGTTCGAAAATACGCTGTCAAATGCTCCTCAACAAAAACAGTTAAAGGCACTGAACACGTTTGGAAATTGTCAAAGACCAGTGTACTCACTTGGTGTATCCCAACATATGCATAAAATAACAAGCCTGTGAAAGTTTGGGCTCAATTGGTCATCGAAGTTGCAAGAAAGTGATGAAAGAAAAAACACCCTTGTTGTACAAATTTGTGTGCTTTCATATAGGAATAAAAACTTCTTGCAAGAAGTTTTTATTATTTTAGTGAGAAATTACCTGTTTCTCAAAAACTACGTTACTTCAGAGGGAGTCGTTTCCTACAATGTGTTATACTATCAACAGCTCTCCGTTGTTTTTGAGTCATTACCAAACGTGTACGATACCTTTAACACAGGAGAAACTAACAAGCAGTCATTTGTTTAATATAATATGTTAAATTTGCATCGGGGATAAATAATATTAATTGGTTTAACCCTTACACCGATGTGTGTAAAGCACTGTATACTCAGTACTTTCCCGAGGGCTGTGAACAAAAATCCACATGCACATTACTCAGGTGGGATTCGAACCCACGGCCCGAGTAATATGCCTTTTTTTCACAGGACTCGGGAAAGTACTGAGTATACAGTGCTTTACACACTATACCAATCATGTTGTTGTTGGTCAACAGTTCAAGCATTCTCGATTGCAACTGATCATTAGCATTATTGACTGGTAACAAACCTTCAACTGCAGGAAATGCTGTATTAGCATCAGATCATTGGTAGTCTGTTCGATCTGGCCGAGATACATCATGACGTTACTTGTGGAGATACCATTGCATGATCCAAGCAGATCAACGATAGCTGTGTCGTCACAGCATAGCCGATGGAACGTCCGCTCTACGGCAGTCTTTAGTTGGTCTTGAAGCTTATGGGACCGTTTTAGTCGCTTCTCGTATAGGGTGCATTTCTTGCTTGCGACGGTGTTTCTTGTCTATGTATAAACAGGCAGGGAGTCTTTAAGTGATTTCCAGGTAACTTTTACTTATATAAAGAGAGGTCAATTCCCCCATACCCTGGGGGTAATAATTACATTTCATAAAATGACATTATTGTAGCCTAACCATTACACTCTGAAGTGAGCGATAAACACTCATCGGCAAGGCTTCAATGACATTTCAATATGCAGTAAAATTTCCAGAATCTAGGGTCCTACTTTGCGTTTGATAGAGGCTTATTGGGGCACCTTGACTCACTAGGGTCAGTTTGATAGAGGCTTATTGGGGCACCTTGACTCACTAGGGTCAGTTTGATAGAGGCTTATTGGGGCACCTTGACTCACTAGGGTCAATTTGATAGAGGCTTATGGGGGCACCTTGACTCACTAAGGTCAGTTTAATAGAGGGTTATTGGGGCACCTTGACTTACTAGGGTCAGTTTGATAGAGGCTTATTGGGGCACCTTGACTCACTAGGGTCAGTTTAATAGAGGCTTATTGGGGCACCTTGACTCACTAGGGTCAGTTTGATAGAGGCTTATTGGGGCACCTTGACTCACTAGGGTCAGTTTAATAGAGGCTTATTGGGGCACCTTGACTCACTATGGTCAGTTTGATAGAGGCTTATTGGGGCACCTTGACTCACTAGGGTCAGTTTAATAGAGGGTTATTGGGCCCCTTGACTTACTAGGGTCAGTTTGATAGAGGCTTATTGGGGCACCTTGACTCACTAGGGTCAGTTAAATAGAGGGTTATTGGGCCCCTTGACTTACTAGGGTCAGTTTGATAGAGGCTTATTGGGGCACCTTGACTCACTAGGGTCAGTTTGATAGAGGCTTATTGGGGCACCTTGACTAACTGGGGTCAGTTTGATAGAGGCTTATTGGGGCACCTTGACTCACTAGGGTCAGTTTGATAGAGGCTTATTGGGGCACCTTGACTCACTAGGGTCAGTTTGATAGAGGCTTATTGGGGCACCTTGACTCACTAAGGTCAGTTTAATAGAGGGTTATTGGGGCACCTTGACTTACTAGGGTCAGTTTGATAGAGGCTTATTGGGGCACCTTGACTCATTAGGGTCAGTTTAATAGAGGCTTATTGGGGCACCTTGACTCACTTGGGTCAGTTTGATAGAGGCTTATTGGGGCACCTTGACTCACTAAGGTCAGTTTGACCCATATGGTTGCTCTTCAATTTAAACAATATTGTGAGTTTTATGAGTAGTGTACTGTGAGCTCAGTGGTGTAACTAGACATGTTCATGTTTTGTGTGGTTGTTGGGGTGTTTATTTGTTTGTTTGTTTGTTTTTATTGATTTTTAATTTTTAATTTTTTATTTTTATTTGTTTTTATTTTTTATTTTTTATTTTATTATTTTTTTTTTGGGGGGGGGGCGGGAGGCCTTATATTTTTATACCAGGAGAAACCATTTGCAAGAAGTGAAAAACATATACCTACATATCGCACATTTGTTTACACAGTCTTGTTGCGCACAAAAGATGTTTCAATTGCAAAAAAATAAAATAAAAAAATACTAATTTATCATTCCTTCGACATCATTTTGGGGTGGGGGCTCACTCCCCTTGCCCCTCCCCACTTGGTCACGAGACAACTCTAAGCTTTGGGGTTGAGGGTGTTTTTGTTTTTTTCAATACTGTTAATCCTTACATACCTCAAGATCCTTCAAGATAGTCTGTCTACTTTGCTCGAGTTTCATTCCCTGCTTTTGAAATGCCTCGATATCGCCGTTGAGGGCGGATATTCCATCATGCAACACCTCCACCTCGTTGTTCAATTCGTTGACGTAGTTGAAGAGAGCAAAGTTCACGTCCTCTTTCTGGATGAAACTCAGTACGAGTTCATCCAAGTCGTCCTGCCCAATAGAAAGCCGTACCCGCTCAAAAGCTCTTTCAAACAGTTCAATCTCTTCCTTGTGTGCCCTTTCATTGGCCTTTTTGTCCTCTAAAAAGGGTAAATGTCCGGAAGAACAAATAATTAATTAGGTTCCAAGTCTTGATTGATTGATAATGTTTGTATGTTTGTTTGTTTGTTGGGTGTTTTTTTTGGGGGGGGTTGGGTTGTTCGTTGGGGTGTTGGGTTGTTTATCTGTTTGTTGGGGTGTTGGCGTGTTTGTTTTTTTGTTGGGGGTGCTGGGCGTTTGTTCGTTTGTTTGTTTGTGTGTTTGTCTGTTTGTACCTTTCTTCTTCCTCTTAGCGGCCTCGATTGCTTTCATTTCTGTTCTTTCTTGTGATTTGACGGACATGAAGTCCTTGAGTTTCTGATCGTGATCAATGATGCGTTTCAGTTCCTTGACTTCTACACCGTAGAGTGTTTGCTCTCTTTCGGTGCGCTCCCGTAGTGCGGACATCTTAGCTTGAGCTTCATCTCTAAAAGATGGGAACATGGAAGAGATTCACTTACTTCACCCAAACATTCAGATGCCTCACAAGTGTCATCATTGTTATTAGCTCAGCCTCTCCTTTTATTCCCATTAAATAGTGGAGAAGTAAAATATATTTCAATTGTCTCCCGCATGTTTTTCTACATTTCTGATAACGATTTTGAGTGGAATCCCAAGGGTGGACGTGTTTTTTTTAATGACAGTCTGTATAAATGTCTCTCAAAAATACAGTAATTATAAACAGTCAACACAGTAAACAGAAAACCAACACAAGCCATCTTTATTACAAACCTCGTATCATAAGCTGCCGTCGCTTCGTCGATCATTTCAGTAATTTGGCATTTCAGGTCATTTTGTTCCTTGCTCAGTTTCCGATAGAGTCTGTCGTAGATGGCGCGCTCACGTCTAAGATGGTCAATTCGTTCTCTTTGCTCGTGGTTGTTGGTCAGCATGGTATTGAAGCCGACTGTCGCCTACGTTTAATCAATCACAGATCGATAAACATGGGGGATTGGTGATTCAAGAAAATATCGCTAATTTATATTTGAAAAACACTATATATAAATCTAATAGTTGATCTTTACATAAGAGGTTAAAGGCACTGTACAAGTTTGGTAATTACTCAAAATATATATTAGCATAAAAACTGACTTGGTAACGAGCAACAGAGCTGTTGATAGTATAAAACATTGTGAGAAACGACTCCCTCTGAAGAACGTAGTTTTTGAGATAGAGGTAACTTCTCACTAAAATAATACAAGACTTCTTGCAAGAAGCCTTTTATTCCTATCTGAAAGCACACACATTTGTACAAGGGTGTTTTTTCTTTCATCATTTTCTTGCAATTTCGATGACCAAACGTGTTCAGTACCTTTAAGTAATCATATTGTAAATGAGTTCAAACTTCATAATCAACTTACTCAAATCTTTGTTTGTTTATAATCGAATTGGCAAAACTAATAGCTATCTTTCACTCATTCATTAAGTTTATTTTCATCATCACACCAACAAGTTCTCACCTTATCCAGTCTATTTTCCAAGACTCTAATTTTTTTCTGGGTTGTCATGTGACGAATGCTGTCCACTTGGAACCCTCCAAGGTCTTTGTACTTCAGTTGGAGCATGCGCTCTAGTTGCGTTACCTGGTTGTGTAGTAGAAGTAAATAGGAAATGAAAAATCATTATCGTTGTTGTTATTTTGTTTTACATAATTTTTATGCACTTTTTAATTGAATTTTGATGATAAATGAATCCGATTAAGGTCCGTATAAGCGACTTTGGCTGCGACTTTGGCTGCTTTGTGATTTAGCCGTAGCTACAGCCATAGTACGGGTTCAAGTGACGTATGGTTTGGCCGCGTCTGAATCGATCGGCTTCGGCTACGGCTGTGGCTGTTGACTGCTCCGATGTATAGGCATTTTGAGCGATCTAGCCATAGCCACAGTCAATCGAACGCAGCGTTCTTTTTATTTATTTATTTATTTATATATATTTCTTATCTTTTATCAGGGTAACCCGTTCACAAACAATAAGGTCTCCCACGGGGCCCTGAGTATAAAATAAACATTAAGAAGAAAAAACCTTGCAGTATAAAAACGCAAATAAAGAGGAGCAAATAGATAATTACCCTTTCATTCAGTTTTACAAGAGCGCCCTCTTCCTGCATCACGATCGCTTCATTTTCCTCAAACGTGTTCAAGAGTTTCTTGAGACGGTTGATATTGGTCTGGTCCTTCTTGACATTGGTCTGGTTCAGTGCCAACATTAAGTCTGTGTCAATCTCTTGCTTTTCTTCGTTCAGTGTGTTGACGTGACCCCTTTGAAATGATCACAAATTGAATGAAAATTATTATTTTTGTTTACCAATGTCACGATGGTGTTCATTTGTTCGGCTTTTGTTGTTCTTTTCTTTTAAATAATCTCCTTGATCCAAAAATAATGTCCGTTTGAATTTCTGAGATGAAACTGCGCCAAGTGGTTCCCCCATGTTTTAAGAGTAACACTATTCTTGGAGTGCGGGTATTAGCACAACCAAATATGGGAACATACCAAACAAGGCGTTTGGAAACTTTTGTAAATCGGACAACACCTGAATAAGTGTAAACTTAAGCTAATCTTGTTTATATACCGCACGCACAGATACTTGTCATTTTTGATTGGTAGAACACGCGTCATGTGTTATCCTTTATTTTGACGTGTATACTGCCGCAACGCTCCAAAATTTAATATAGAAGTCCTATTTGGATTGTTATGGGACGCTTCGCAGCGTCGTTTCCAAAATAATCGACCCGCCCGTTTGTTCAGGCGAGGAAAGGTCGTGTCACGGCGGATAAAGGTGGTGTATTTACATGGGGTCGTCCACACTGTTTAGAAGGGCCTTTCTTTTCTTCTTTTTTGAGTTTCAGAGTATGGGTGCACGAGTTTCTGTGTCTATTTTGAGTTTATTGTGACAAAATGTCAAATATCAAGGACCTAATGTGAGTTTTATAAAACAAATTGAATGCATTTTGTTCAGACATTGTTTCATACTAATTAATCACTCGGTGAAATCTGGCTTACCTATTTCACTCGGCTTTTCCCCATGAAATGAACAAGTTCAGATTTCACCTTGCGATTATATTCTGCGACAAACAATGCACAAAATGCATTCATTTGCTAAGTCGGCAAAAATTTGTTTATTGTCCACTGAGCGGGTCTCAGTTCCTGTCAAAATGACAGCTTTTGATTTGGTGCACCGTCATCTTTTGTTCAATTTGAGTTTAAGAAACAGTTTAGAGCCATACCAAAAGTGTCCTATCCCAATATTAAAGGGATTGTATACGTTTGGTAGTTTGAACCCACTATTTGTTTCAATCATAAATAGTTGTAAATACCATAAAACTAACCTGTGAAAATGTCATTTCAAAAGATGGTAGAGGTTTTGAGAAATTGTCGAAAATCTGGAGTGGTTTGTCCACGCAGGAAGAATAATCTGCAATTGGAATACACAATCTAAGAAACGTTACTGTCAGTAACGCTTCTCAGATTAAACTTTTTGGGATAAAAAGTTATATATTTTTCCATAACCGCAGTACTTCGAAGTGAAAAGTTTCTCAAAATGCATTATACTATCCAAAGCTGGTGTACTTCTTATCGAGTAAGTTTTTATTGCCTATAATTTTCAGAGTCATTACCAAACGTATACAGACACTTTAAAGGAAAATAACTAAATCAGAAGAAGGAGAATTCAAATACTGAGATCTGCTCACATTTGTTTCCGGATGATATTTCGAGCCTCTTCAAAGTAGGCCTTTCGATGTCCTTCAACGATGCGGTACTGGCGGTGAAGTCTCCCCAGCTCCTCCTCGGCCATCCGCTGGTCATTCTCTTGCTCCGTTGGAGACTCCATCATTGCAGCACGATTCATCTTCAAATAGTTTGTAATTAAAATTTACCTGTTGCAATTAAATCAAAATTACATTAATTTAACATTATACATAAAGATGAGCAAGATAATTTTGGTACGTGTTTGAGTTAAAAAATTAAATTAACTTTACATATAATATGGATTGCACACTTTTAGTGATAAAAGACTTAACGTCCACAGCCCCAGGCCTCAACCCCTTTAACAAAAGTAGAAGATTTATGGTAAAAAAATGAAGTCGTACCTTTCACAACTTGCCACTCCCCAAACTTGACTCTGCGATAAGTATACAATTATTTTATGTTTGCCAAAACCAAGAGCTGTGTTTCAAAACCATGTAAATCATTTGTTTTGTTTATACGCGCCATCTCAGTTAGATACCATTGTTTCAAAACAATGAGCACGCTTGTATAAGAGACTTCAAGCCCTTGTATGGCATTTTAGTCCCCTTGCATTGGCCCCCATCGCTGATGACAAACAATAGAAACTTGCACGCGTTTACGCGCTGCGCACGACTCTCAGCCAATGATAGCTCTTCATTGACCTTAGCGAGGAGACTGTTTTGTAGCTTGTGACGTCATATTAGTACGCGCGTGTCAAAATGCAAGTTTTTTGACGCGGCGATTCCATTTCTTATCGTGTCCACACACGCTAGATGTTGTGTTTCAGCCAGAACTGAGCACAGTCGTTGGCACTTTGATTGAATTCAGCTAGGTCTCCAGCCTCGCACCTCTGCTCCAGTAGGGGACATCTGAGTAGATGATCCATTTGTTATGGTTCTGAACCGCATATGCAGGTCACATCCTGGTCGTTCAGATAGTCCCATTTCTTGAGAGTTACTTTGCAATTGAATCATGTTTACACATTGATCTACATTATAATAGACAAGACTAAATAAGAGGGGATCAGTTTGCTCTGTGACTTATTGCTTCTTTTGCAGGTTACCATACTTGAGCGCGCGCAGAATGGATCAGACACAGGCCTTATTAAAATGTGCATTTAATTGGCACATTTAAACTAACAATTGCGGGGTTATGAGCAAACAAATCATGCCAGGTAAAATGGCGCGACGAGATCGACCACCCCTGGGAACGAAGTTGACTCATATAGGCATTATTTGGAGCCAGTTTGTGTGAAGTTGGTGTGGCTTGCAGCTGAATTTAATACGTAACACAATAACGAAAGGCTCTTTTTCCTTCAGCCTGTCAGAAGACATTTTCTGCTTATGGAGCGGCTACTTTATTTCATAGAACACCGCTAAAAACCGTAGCCTAAGCAAAGCAAAAGGCACCCAAATCAAATCTTCTCGATCGTTTATGAAAAACACACTTTTGTTTACGTATGTTTTTATTCTAAAGTAAGTACGAATGTGCTTACTGGTAAACAACGTTTTGAAATAAGGCCCCGTAATGAGGGCGCCCTTTGTGATGTGACCACCAGCGCGTACATGCATCAACTGGGTTAAAGTTTAAAAACTTGGTAAGTCATTGCGTCACACGCAGACGTATCGGCTACATGCTTAAACTTTTGGCTACTTCCGGCTCCAATACAAAACAAACACCATTTCATCATTCACAGGCATTTTATATATCATTCTGAGAAGACCTCGAGTCTTCATCACAAGCAAAATGCAACTCCGATCCTGGGCTTCTGGTAATCAGTGGAGCCAGTTTGTGTAAAGTGGGCGTGGCTTACAGTGGAATGACGTCACACTCATTATCTATTTATTTCTGAACCTTTTAGCCTGTCCGTAAGGTGTTATCTATAATGCACGGATCTCGTTACTATAATTATTATACCATCTCACTTTATAAAATATTAAGCGATATCGTCCACTTACCCAATAGTCCTTCTTACTTTGATAACTTGTTTTGATCCTAGTTTGCATTTCGAGGGGAAAAAACATGCTAATACACAGATAAATTACTGATTTTATAACAAAATGACAAACTTTGTTCCCTACAATTATATTCTAAGATGGAGGAAAACGTACTGGGTTAAACTTATAAGACAAGGTCAGAAAAACGTTTGACATGGTGCAGGAATCTTTGATTCCCTCCAATAGACTAAAGCTATATAGCTGAATCATTACTGAGGCAGCCAATAAATATGTTTCACTCCTGTATTTAGAAAAGTAGCCAGGGATGGAAAATCCTCGGCGTGATTGGTCCATGGATATAAAATAGTTAGGTGTACGAACTTAAATACAAACTCTGGCGTAAGTTACTGCATTCCCTGAAATACGTCACGAATCCAAAATCGTGGTTAAATGTTGCCAAGACAGGAAACTATTCATTACCAAACACGAACTGCAACTACTCACATTCTAATTAAGCCATTTGGGCGGAAAAATGTTGTGAACAGTAGTGTTTTTTTAATTCTGCATGAAGGCAACAACGTCCGCATCAATTGACAGTTAGGAAAGTATTATAAATGGTGTTTGTTTTGGTTTTGGTTTTTTACGAATACAAATAAAATGGACATCATGCGTCTCCTGACTCTTGCGTCATGAACAAAGAGTATTCCTTTAAATATTTTTCTATGGCAACGTCACAGCCCGAGTTTTTGCCAACCAAGGTTTGGAAAACTGTGGGAAGCCATAAATGCAAAAACAAAAACAGATAGCCACAGTTTGTAACAATTTGTAACAATGTTACACAAATATTCAAAAATAGTGTTGCAGAAATGTTGAGTTTGGTCACATCATCTTTTAACACGATTGAAAGTGTATTAAATTAACTGAACCTTCTCAACAATAGAGATATCTCTAGAAACTGTGTAAGTCTCGCGCGTATTCGAATATCCGGGACCATTTCGGGTCCAAACCATAGGAGTTTGACGTGGGCGGGGTTTTGTTTTGTCAATTATTTAAGTTTGAGGTAGTTTATGGCCATGAACAATTATATATGTTTTTGGGAATATAATACTAAGTGACAAACAATATCAAAGTAAAATCAATTCAACAAAAATAACTTTAAAAACCCGAGAATAAGACTTGACCTCCGTTTCCAGTTACTTGTAAAAAAAATTAGAATTTTGCCCAACTGACGGCCATGTTGTCATTACACCTATGTGATGGACGCACAAACTCGGGCGTGATTGGCAAATGGGGTTTCTTAAAATAAGCACCCTCGTCCCAAGTTTTTTGTTTTGTTTCAATGTTAATTTGAACAACTTGAAATTTTATTTAAAACAACTTGCTATGGGTATTTTTATTTTCAAGACTTGTTTATAAATATAATTTGAAAAGAACATTTGATTTCATCGAAAATAATAGTTCTAGTTGTTTTCTCGTTTTCGATATACGTGCGAGACTTGCACATAGTCTATTGCAACCGTGCGGAGTTAATATTTTTATTAAACTGATAGAGATATCTATATTGATAATAGAGATAACTGTAGTGCCGGACAACTTATTAATTATTTACTCTTGAACCTTTTAAAGGATCCATTAAGAAGAATTGAGAGATAAAAGGTTGCTTTAGCAATAGTTATGGTTGACCTGGCTTGTCCATCATACAAGTGTCTCAGAAAGTAGTACATAAATAATGCATCAATTGGTGCGTTTTTAGTGTCCCATTAAGCGAATCAAGACTGTGTTGACGATATGTTGCCATGGCAATATAAATACATCATCAATACAAAGTTTAAGCAGTGAAGCCATATAAAACTTGTTTTTTAATTTTCAGTTTCCAGTCTAGTTTGTGTAACCGATAATGTTGGACGCAGTTTATCCAGGTGGTTGCAAACATCGTTTTTTGTTTTTGTTGAATAATATAAAGTGTCTTGCAAAACAATTGATGTTACTTTCTCAGATAGACAGTGCTAGCTACGTGACAGGGTGTAAAAGGCCAAAGATTTAAATATCCAACACTCAACCGGAAATCCACCATTCGAGAAGAAAACGTCAACGAGAACACAGGAAAGGTGACTAAAATGACGTGAGCCAAATCGCCTTTACTCGCAGCTTTATCAGAACAGAAACTTTTGTATCTAATGCATGCAGAGTAGGCTATAAGAATAGTGACCAGGATTTGAACCAACGCCAAGCGCAAAGATGGTCAATGTAGCCAGGATTTGAACCGACGCCTGTACGCACACTACAGGTATCATAACAAGGATGAACACTTTGTCTCTGTGTCCTAGAGAATAGAAAGCCAGGATTCGAACCCACTGTCTGTGCTCTCCAAAACCACAGGTAGCTTAAGAAGGATGCGAACCTTGTCTCTGTGTTCAAGAGCATAGAAAGCTTGACTAGGATTCGAACCCGCCACCTATGCTCTCCAAAACCACAAGTAGCTTAACAAGGATGTGAAACTTCTGTCTGTGTCCAAGAATATAAATGGAACTTGGATTCGAACCACTGCCTCTATAAAAGAACACAGTCAGCGTGACCAAGTTTCGGCAATTTCAGCCTGTAACCGGCCTTGAACTAAATAAACATTAAACCATTATTTCTGTCTTTAAATTCTTCAATCATGTGGAAATATTTCAAAGTGCTCATGTTACCAATGGTTGTAATGTTGGTATTAATCGTAAGATGCAGATCATGCCCCGAAGGATGGGTTCAAAATGATAAACGCTGCTACTTGCTGCTGACAAGTCAAAAAATGACTTGGGAAGACGCAATCGTTGCTTGTCGAGAGGTTGGAGGTAACATTGTACTGCTCTCTGCAGTACAAGAGAACAATTGGATTTGGAATCTATTCAAGGGGCAGAATAACTCGCTAGATGAAGATTTTTTTGCGTGGGGTTTATGGTTGGGGCGCTTCAGGCCAACAGGGGATGATGGGCCACTAGTTTGTTGGAGAGACTCGGCTCTACCCAAACAGACAGATCATGTATTATGGGCAAATGGCCAGCCTGACGGTGGAAGTTGCCTGGTCATGTGGCGCTACGATGAGATTTGGGCTGATGCCATGTGCGATGCTCAACGCTTCACCATGTGCGAGCAAACTCTATGTCAGCGGCTTGCGGGTCGTTGTTACGAAGTGAAGCTAGACAGGGAAGACCCGGGATGCAGTTCTCTCAGTAAGTACATCATCGAGGAGAAACAGATTACTTCTCTGATGCAGTGTTGTGCAGCTTGTTCTAAGACCCCCGACTGCTGGTCGTTCAGTATGATTAACAACAAGTGCGTGAGCTATAATGTGAAGCGCTCCGATGTGATAGTCGACAAACCGGAAGCTGTCAACTGTAATTATTACGGACTGACAGAAATTAACTGATCCGGCCCCACTGGTGAGATCGCAGCCTGGACTTCTACGTATAGACCTCGGAGCAACTGGACTCTGTTGTCCGCACTGGTCTTGGCCTTGTGCCCCTTCGAAGAGTTCAATATTTCATATAGTTGTAAATTTAAAATTGCTTGCCCATTCAAAGATAAAATTGCGGAGATCACCGAATTATGAAAGTCAGATCGGCTGATAACCATAAGCTCTGGAGATGTTGCGAGACAATGCATGACCTACATGGATATCATAGCTTAAAAACAACACTTGCATAAAGACTTGTATATATAGGTAGACGTTACAATGAGTAGGCCTAATGAACACAAAAACCTCTTTGATACAAAAGTGTCGCTATGTAAAACATACCACATAAATAATACGTTTTAAGGGGGCCTTGCACATGTTGCAAGCTCCAGAGTCGTTCCGAACGATCTTTAGACTTCCAGCGCGTCCAGTCGCTCCTATAACTGTTTCAGACGTCTATCTCTTTATGTACCGGTATTTAATTCAATATATAGTTTGGTTCGGTGCGACTCTGGAGGGCCTGTCTAAACCGGATGTTAGTTAATCGATTTTGCATTTCGGGACTGCATCTTTTTAAAAACTTGCTACACGTTTTTCTCTCCTTTTTTCATTTATGAGAACTTTGATCTAAATGAGCAAGGGTTACAGGGTTGTGTATTTATCATCATATTTTTGTTCTCCAAATACTTAACGTTACTCATGCTTAGTTGAAAATGCCTACATTCAGAATTGATGTAATGCTGATATTAGGAATATGTAAATATTTAGCTGGTCTAAATTATCTATTTAATACTACTACATCAAACATTAATCATCAATTGAATAATGATCAGACTGAAATATTTGACTGCACGATTGCAACACTTGGTTCGGGGTTTTCAAAGCGAAGCAGCGGAGGGGAAATGTGCGGAAAAAATGTTTTTTTATTTATATTTATTGATGTATCAATTTTGCTTTATCTCCTCAAAATAAAATAAAAATTACTCATCTTTTTAGAGTAATTATTGAACATTATTATGAATAAAGTTTTAGTTGGATTTTGTACCATTCATTCACAAACGTTACGCCATTTGACATTACAAAATCATTCTAAATAAACATGACAACTGACAACTTGAAATGTCAAGCCTGACAGAAATTTCCAGTAAGACTAGTCTCCTAAAAAGCATCATTAGCTTCGACCAATATGCAAATCGAGAAATGTCAAGACAGTATGACGTACCCTTGAAAGTAAGCTAGGACAACATCAACAAGATCGCCGAGCATCGTTTGGGGGAGGGGTTTAGAAAAGGGGAGGGACTCTGCAAGAGATGGTTACATCTTCTCTTACCGTTCGCAGTCTTCACACTCGAACTCTTGCCTTTATCTGTGAGAACAACTTGCTGTATCCGACCTCCATTATTGCTCTCTATCAATAATCTATTATTTATTGTTTTATTTGTATTGTTTTTGATGGTCAATAGTTAATTAATTGTTTATAATTAACGTATTTTACCGCCGAATCTTGTCAGAACTGTCACAACTCATCAGAAAGAGTTCATGTGCATTCAACTCAATTCAATTTATTTCTTCATCGGGTGAATCATATGACATTTTGTTTTCCATTGAACAGCAAACTTAAAGATAAAAACAAAATATTTGTTTCTCCGCAAACCTTAATTAATAGATTGTATTTACTACCAGTTACTCGAGAGATTCAAGCAAATAAATAAATAAATAAATAAAAAGTCCAATATCGAAGAGTGAATCGCACAAGCGAACTAAAAAAGTGGAGGCCGGATAGGGCAAAGTTTTCCTTACCTTGGTCCATTGGCGACCTCCAATGTACGTCCACATACCACATATCCATAGATCTTTAACTGCCACCTGGTCCCAATTTCATAGAGCTGCTAAGCACAACAATTTGCTTAGCATGAAATTTCTTCCTTAATAAAAACAGGATTACCAACCAAATTTCCATGTGTTGCATATTGCTTGTTACTGGTATTCAGCTGTTGTTTGCTTATCCTGAAAATCACGTGGAAATTTGGTTGGTAATCCTGTTTTTATCAAGGAAGAAATTTCATGCTAAGCAAATTGTTGTGCTTAGCAGCCCTATGAAGTTGAGCCCAGGTTACAGTCTCTTGAGAGCCGTCAGTACAAAGATGTTCCCTCTTCTCGCAACTCATTGAAATCAATACTTCACCTTCCTGTGTTCAAACATAAGACTATGAAACGTAAGATCTACTGCTATGGCCAGGGTGATATGGAATTGTATAATTATAATGTAAGGCATGCCCCATGGGATCAGGTGATGACGAGGCTGAGTCCGATGTTGATTCTGCATTGGAGGATTGAAACAAAACATTTTTCTCATGTCTAGGTAGCGCTACTCCCTCCAAGTAGGTCAGAGGCAATGCTCAGAAACCATTTGTATTTGTTGAAGCATTCTGCTGTAATTCAATTTTTATTATTATAAAAAACCAACAATAGGTTATTTTCCTAAGCCTTACCTCGACAACATGTCGTTGGAACAATGTGTTCGGCTTAGGTCGTGAAGTTCACTGCAGTCTATACGGCGATCTAGCGGAGCTCTCTCCAGCCTCTCGCAAACTAAACACCAAAGTTACCATTTGCTGCTAATTAAGTCTGTAGTTGGAACTAGAAAACTTGATGGATCTCACCAGTGTTGTAGTCGAGTCCCCGTTTGTCCAAGTCCAAGTCCGAGGGGAGTCCGATCAGAGGCCGGTCTCGAGTCCACCAGCACTGGAAAGGGCTCCCAGTGAATTTTGTTTTGAATACACTGCAGTTTTTTATAAAACCTTTCTGACCAGTGACACAACTGCACAAGGTTCATACTTCTCGTCCTTCAAATCTAATCACAAATTGGTTCTAAAGGTCCAACAGTGATCGTCGAGATACTTCTGGCCATGGTAAGAATTTTGATGAATTTAAAAGACAGTTCATCAAAATCCCAGAGCCGATATGTACGGCCAGCGTGCTGCCATCCTGTGCATGCTGCCATCTGAGCGCAACAGTCTAATCTGAATGCTATGCAGTATTCGACACACTGAGTACTTTGAAAACAGCGCAAAACTCCGTATTTGCATAACAATGAAGATCTTTGTGAGATGACTTTCCACATTAACCCCAGTCCAAGGAATGTACGGAATTCATTCCCCGAATAAAAAAGTCTCAATCCCAGATGATTTAGATAATTTATTCCTGTGCGAGAACAAATAGCTGGGAGAACTATCTCCCAAGAACCAAGAGCTCTTTCTGGCATGCCTTTTCTATGGGCGGAGTTCGGGTAGTCAACCCCTTTGTTGTTGTTGTTGTTGTTGTTGATGTTTTTTGTACTGTTGCTGTCGCTGCTGCTGCCGCTGCTGCCAGCTGCTGCTTGGTCTAAGGGGTTACAAGTGAAAACACACATGCGCAAGGGACTTGCTGACACGACGTAACACTAAACGAAGTTTCATTCATGACAAAGTTTACGTATACGTCTGTTAAAAATACACATGTGGAGGAAACTCTTCCAATGAAGATATTAATGGGGCTACCGTACTTGCGCCTTATATTAGCATTTTTAAATTAACCAATACCAGATTATGGGCGAGCAAGGCATGCTGGGAAAAATGGCACGGCGAGATCGACCACCCCTGTGAACGAGGTTGTAATAGACCCTTCCCATGAAATTGCACATCGCGCGTGCGCACTAACACTATCTGGTTGGCAACTTTTTGTATATGGGGCTGATAGTGTCGTGACGCATACGCGTTTGTGCATCTGCCTGGTATATAATAATTCTATGGCCTTTGCCAACCTGTACGTGTCTGTACGCATGCGTGAGTGTAATTAGCATATATCATGGGAAATTATATTTCCATGTAGAGCGCCACAGGCCTGCAGTGATAATGACGACAGTCCTCCTTTAAAATAACTTTTCAGCTTTGGAAATTTTCGCATCCTCCTAATCCCGTTAGCGTGGTTCAGTAGAAATGCACCACCAACGAGCTTCGGTTATGGGTCCTTGCTCTATACGTTGGTTTGAAATCCGATTCGTCATAAAATTGCTTTATATTGTAGAAGTTCTCCACAAGACAGTATAAAGGCACTGAACACGTTTGGAAATCGTCAAAGACCAGTGTTCTCACTTGGTGCATCCCAACATATGCATAAAATAACAAGCATGTGAAAATTTGGGCTCAATTGGTCATCGAAGTTGCAAGAAAATGATGAAAGAAAAAAACACCCTTGTTGTACAGATTTGTGTGCTTTCAGATAGGAATAAAAACTTCTTACAAGAAGTTTTTATTATTTTAGTGAGAAATTACCTCTTTCTAAAAAACTACGTTACTTCAGAGGGAGTCGTTTCCTACAATGTGTTATACTATCAACAGCTCTCCGTTGCTTGTTATCAAGTAAGTTTTTATGCTAATATTTAGTTTGAGTCATTACCAAACGTGTACGATACCTTTAAGTTAGTTTGACCATTGGATATTCACTTGTATATACAGCGAATATCTACTTCATATTTCGGTTGGACTTTGGACATTGGATTAAGTTTTGTATATGGTGAATGTCTACTTCATATTTCGGTTGGACTTTGGCAACGTAAGTTTTGTATTTAGTCGCCGATAAAGGACGCAACATAAAATGGTTCGGAGGGACTGGGCAAGTCTACGAATCTTCTTCAAAACGTTGTTTGAATCGAGATGTTTGTTTAATACAGATGTCTCTTCTCCTAGTAATTCATGCTGCGATTGCGATACGGTAACAAAACGAAAGTCTCAAATCAAGACTACGGTAGAGGCACAGGAGTCGTGGGTCTTTTTCGCTTTATGATCAAACCGATCAAACTAACATGCTGTCTTCTCCAACACTCATGCTTTATTCCAAGTATCTGTTCTTACAAAGGGCTCACTGAACCAAATTATCGTCTTGTAAAAGGAGTTCAGACAACTAGACGGCTTGCGGTGGGTTGAGCTGTAAAGAAAGCTGTTGTCGTGATTGTACTTAGCTCTACGTAATGATCTTCATGTGTTTACGTGTATGTGCGGAGGGCTGACGAGTTCTTCACTGATTTAATCATTCAATACTGTTCGAACACTACCATCAGACTGACTACCATAACTATAAGTACTCGACAACAACTGCAACTGACGCCATGAAAATTGCCACCATCTTCTCTGTTTTGTTGGTGTACGGACTCTCACTATTTGGAATATTTTGGTACGTACGTCCCATGTATTCCGATGAGCGAATAATACGAACAAGAAACGGTGCCATTAAAACAGATAAAACAGATAGCAGAGGAATAGCCACAGCGCTCGTCAATCTGCAAGCAAGTAGCAGTCATGACGTTACCGGAAACGTTACAACTTCACCGACGCCAGAACCTGGGAAATTAAATATGGTGTCTGAACAACCCATGGTTATCAATTCCCATTTATTTAATTTTACAATGCCCGGTCAACATGCCTGCTTCAATAGAAATAACTCAAAGGGAGAACTCTTCTTGGTTTTACTCGTCAAATGTGCGCCGTTCGAGAAGTTGGACCGAGAGCAAATCCGGAAAACTTGGGGAGGTGTCACGGAGGTGCTCGGTAGACGGGTCCTGACGATGTTTCTTCTAGGGGAGTCAACGGACCCTATCATTCGGAAACAAATTCAAGAGGAGGACCGTAGGTTTCACGATCTTATCCAAGAAGACTTCATCGATAATTATCAAAATCTGACTTACAAGAACATGATGGGACTGAAGTGGGTCTCGATGTACTGCCCTCAAACCAGCTTTGTATTCAGTGTAGATGCTGACATGATGATTAATATTGTTACACTGGTGAAACGTCTGTCCACAATGCCAAAGTCTGATTTTGCCGAAGGACATCTTAGAACAAATGTCATCGTAGAAAGGAACAAGCGATCCAAGTGGTACATCCCCAAAGAGGTTTACGCCAACCAAAGGTATCCACCTTTTCTTAATGGCGCTTGCTACGCAATGTCTAGAGATGTAGCTGTACGGGTCTTTGACGAGTCGAAGTATGTAACGTTCCTTCGTCTAGATGATGCATTTGTAGGGATACTTTTGAAGAAAATTGGCGTCACTCCGCGACTTTCTCCAATGTACGAGCAATATTCGAAGAGGTACGCTGAGGCAATGAAAAACGGCATTGGAGTTGGGATACTTCACAACCGACGTCGACTCAATGATAAAATGCTGAGCCTATGGCATGAACTAGTTGGATCACAAATTAAGCCAGTGAACAAAACCTTGCACTAATAAACCTTATGTTCGATGAAGACTTAAAGCACTCGTCACGAGTATCTTGGAAAAGGAAAGAGTGCTAGATCCAATTGCTTGTATATTTTGCATTCAAAGTATATACTTTTGAGTGAATAGCTTACTTTGGGGGAAAATGTGCCGGTTGGATTCGGCTTTCTACCCGAGAGAATAGCTCTAACCTGGTGACCACAACTGGTATCTTTAATTCTGCATCCTCCAGAAGACGGCCAGAGAGTCGAAACGTCGATTACCCGGGCTTTTCCCAGAGCCACCTTTACAAAATACACGCTTTACTTCATGGTATTACCGGAAATCTACATTTTATTATAACTGACTTCAGACTACCCGTCAATCGAAATTGCTTTAGTTGTGGGGTGCAGCACTGGAACTGGGGTAACATTTTATGGGCGGGGGCACAAGAGGATGCACCATTTTATTTCTAGGGGGCACTTCTAGCCAATTCAAACTGTAGTTTCCGTTTGCATTTATCTTAAACAAACCCTTTTCAGCGCTCTTGCTTTGTCATTTACCATTTTAAAAAAAGATAATCTGACATGAGTATAAAAACAAATTTTTGTCTGCATGTATATAGTTTTAAAAACATTGAAACTATCACATTAAAGCTTATACGTTACAGTTTATTCTAGAAACTTTTAATCTCAGAAGTTCAGATTTCAAACGGGGACAAACGTGCCCCCGGAATAGTTACGCCACTGGGGGGGGGGGGGGGGGAGATAACAAAATGAGTAGAGAGTTTGTATAAATTCCTGTCTTAGGCGAAGAGAATGTTTAAACTGAACAACACGAGTTAGTTTGTGATGTTTGTGTAATTCAAAATTTAGCACAAGAATGGTGACTATCGGTGACAATTAAATTGCTTGGTACTAGGCCTATAAAATAATTACAGTATCACTGTGCATGACTCCAAACTACGCATTTAGGGAAACATTGTATGGTGTTACATGTTATGGTACATGTATCACGGTGACATCACAACGCAGAACAAGTTTTTCCATCATGGCTGTACCGCAAACCATAGATGTAAACAGCAAGTATCGTATCTTCAAAGAGTTGCCGAAGCACACATCAACATTGTGTTAACAGCAGAAATACATCACCGGCCAAAATATCATACCACTTGCGACTGGTTTTCTGCTAATTTTTGCTCAGCAGATGTGTTTAGCGATAACTTTCTGCTTAAGCAGCTCCATAAAGTTGGACCCTTGTCATTATGCGAATGCGAAGCCAATAATGATGACATCACAATTCTATATTCTCAGCGGAATGCTTTGCAAGAGTTGCCAGGGCAACCTATGCAAATGGTTCGTTGCGAATGACTGTCAATGACATCATAGCTTCGCGACAATCGCTTGAAGTACGAACTTGTTCAGCTAGCCTTATTATATAACTTGTATATTGAGCACTATTAATATACAATTGTGATATAGCAAACACGAGAACCATAAAAGACATACAACATGAACTTCAAAGTACGTACTGTGCTGTTTTGTCCGTTTATTTACAATTTACAGAAAATGTTTAAGCCAAATTTTGGGATAGGAATGAAACATTATACTGCACAAGTAAAGTTATTATACACAGTCAACTAATTCGTCATTTCACGTTTGCTCTTGTTATATTCTGTCGCTGTTAATATCCCGGTAACCTGAGCGGTGATTTATCTGTGTATGTTTTAGTCCAATTTATTAGTCATTTCACGTTTGCTCTAATTCTGTCGCTTTTAATGTACCAGTAACCCTAAGCGGTGATTTATCTGTGTATGTTTTAGTAAAATTTATTTGTCATTTCGTGTTTGTTCTTGTAGACTTTCACAAATTGTTTTAAAGACACAATTTATTGTCTTCATCGTGCTAATCCCTGATCTTGATCCTGACCGATTATCCATGTAAGTGTTAAGATCATGAACCAAAGCGAGCTGGAGGCTCCAGCTCATTCTTGCGTTAACATTTAAATAACAATAACACAAGAAAAAGAAATAACAATCATTGTTTGAAGTGGTAGTGGGTTTTCTTTTGTCTTTAAATCAATTGATCCTGAGCTCAGTCAAGCGGATGGAATAAAACCGTTTGTGGACAACGTTTGCCAGCACATGGAATTTTTAAACTACCATCTCAGAAAACCCCCAAAACATTTGCAATAATCTTTGTCGTCACTTATGCTTAACGTTTGGTAATGACTCTGAAAATTAATAGCAATACAAATTTAGGCTACTTGGTAAGAAGTACAGCAGCTTTTGATAGTATAATGCATTTTGAGAAACTGTTCACTTCGAAGTGCTGCGGTTATGGAAAAAGATATCACTTTTATCCCCCAAAATTTGAATCTGAGAAGCGTTTCTGCAGTAACGTTTCTCAGATTGTGTATTCCAATTGCAGATTAATCTTCGTGCGTGGACATAACCGCTCCAGATTTTCGGCAATATTAGAAAAAAACGCTACCACCTTTTGAAATGAAATTTTCACAGGTTCGTTTTATGGTATATATCTACAACTATATAGGATTGAAAGAAACAATGGGTTTCAAATTACCAAACGTACACAGACCCTTTAAAGACTAATATTTTAATACCATCAAATTGAATTTAAAATTTTTTGAAATATGTTCAACAAGCAGGTGAAAACTGCTGTCACAAGTGGATATCCTTCCGTCTGCGCCACCCTGTAGTTTACACCATGTGAACATCACAAAGTGCCCCGTTATAGTTCTACCTATATCTATGGAGTTTACGCTTAAATTACTGTACACACGTGGATAATTTTAATGAGTTAAACCAGCAAATTTACATATTATACAAATCCATCCAAATAAGATGGACAATAACTCAACTTAGAAATAGTTATGCCACACATAATGCACTCCCTCTTATTTTTACAAATACACCATTGGCGAATTTCAAACCTAATTTAAAGGTAGGGCCAGCATTGCTTTTTTGAACGTAATAATGATTTGTATAGGCAACATTTTCAATAGATACAATAAAAGTCACCAGTGAAATTTTCAGCTGAATACAGTGTCTACTTTTCATCTAAAACGTCAAACCCATCCACGTTAAGCGGGGTGACAGCGGGTACCAACCGCATCCCTGCCCGCGTTAATCTGAATCTCTAAATGCCGCCTTTAGGATAAGCGATCTTAGGAGATTCCAATCTTCTTTGTAAATTATATTGATACAAAATTCTTAAATATAACAATACCCATCCAGCATTTTGTTATAAAAACAATTTCATTTTTTGTTCAAATACAAATTTGTTAAAATTAACACAGAAACAAAATTTTACTTGGGACGAGGATGCTTGTTGAAAAAACCCAAATTACCAACGACGCCCGAATTTTTGCGAACATTACATAGGTTTAATGGTATCGTACACGTTTGGCAATTACTCAAAAGTATTAGCATAAAAACTTACTTGGTAACAAGCAATGGAGAGCTGTTGATAGTATAAAACATTGCAGGAAACGACTCCCTCTGTAGTAACGTAGTTTTTGAGAAAGAGGTAATTTCTCACTAAAATAATAGAAACTTTTTGCAAGAAGTTTTTATTCCTATCTGAAAGCACACAAATTTGTACAAGGGTGTTCTTTCTTTCATCATTTTCTTGCAACTTCGATGACCAATTGAGCCCAAATTTTCACAGGCTTGTTATTTTATGCATATGTTGGGATACACCAAGTGAGAACACTGGTCTTTGACAATTTCCAAACGTGTTCAGTGCCTTTAATGATAAAATGAACGTTAGTTGGGAACATTTCTTAACTGTTTACATGTAACCAGAAGGGAGGTCAATACTTATTCTTGGGTTTGCTTTGTTGATTCGTTAAATTTATTTTACTTTCATATTATTTCATGGCTCAATTTTACCTTCCCAACAAAATGATATAATTTGTACAGGCATAAACTACCTTTTTAATAAACTAAGGTATTTGAAGAAACAGAATCGTGCACACTAAAAATGGTTTGGACAAACTTAGTCCAGGAAGTTTGAATAAGTGCGAGACTTGCACAGTCTATTGACACCTAACGTTAGTAGCCGTGACCTTGGTGTGAGAGGTCATTAAAGGGAAAGTATACCTTTGGTTTTTGGAACCGTTCGTTTGTTTTAATCCTATATATAAATGTAGATATACAATAAAAACTAACCTGTGGCAATTTCATTTCAAAGGGTGGTCGCGTTTTTGAGATATTGCCGAAAATCCGGAGCGGTTATGTCCAAGCAGGAAGAATAATCCGTAATTGGAATACACAATCTGAGAAACGTATCTGACAGTAACGTTTCTCAGATTCAAATTTGGGGGGATAAAAGCTGATATATCTTTTTCCATAACCACATCACTTCGAACTGAAATGACTCTCAAAATGAATGCTTTATACTATCGAAAGCTGCTGTACTTCTTACCAAGTAGGTTTTTATTGCCATTAATTTAACAGTGATTACCAAACGTACACCTTCCCTTTTAGCTGAAAGTAATCCTAACAATGTAATATTTCTTCCAAGGGAAGAATTTCAATGTCTGATATTCTCATACACAAAATATTGATCAATATCTTCAATAATAAATCTTCAATAATAAATCATACAAACAGACCGATGGTTGTGCGTTTGTAGTTTGTACAACGTCGGTTTCGTGGCAAAAGGGTATTACAAGATGTACCCAGATACTCAAAATATGCATACTTGGGTCACCCTTATCCTTTGAACTGTTTTGTTCTTGTTTAATACATTTTGTGATTGATCCATTTACACGTGATTATAGGTCTGAGACAATCAACTAGAAATACTTAATAGTAAATGGATTGACTAGGTTGTGTCCTCTTGTAGTCAGCAGCTGGAGCTCCATGATTTGGTTTCATCCTGGACGTATTTGTCAAGAAGATGGGCAGTCATTACTAGCTGAACCACTGCCGAGGGAACAAAGAATAAACAACTACAGATTGGAGTATATATATTGCAAACATTTACAAGCATAATGCTTAAATTCAAGACGATTTTAGGTTGAACCCAAACTTATTTTAAAATTTACCCAGTCAGTTACCCTTGTGGTTTATTAGGCCTACTTGATATTTGAAATAAAAAGTTGCATCCCCTTAAGGTGATCCCTCTGCTGCCACTTCCCAGGTTGTATCGAAAACTTGGGTGTGATCCCTGGCTATACGGCAATTAAAAGTTGAATGGCTTCAGACTGGCACCCCGGACAAAGACATTGACGAGATAGGGAGACCACCAACATAGGGCTAGATAGCTCAGTTGGTAGAGTGCTGGCACATTAATCCGGAGGTCGCAGGTTCAAATCCCACTCTAAACTAGTAAATTGTTCTTTGTTCAACCCAAAATTATTTACAAATTTACCCATTCAGTTTCCCTCGTGGTTATTACTTGATAAATTGAAGAAGATGCATTCAAGTCAATGCAATGGTATGGTTAATTTTCAACCACCCCCACCTCCCCCCCCCAAGTTTTTCCTTAAAAATAACAACAGTACACATGTTGAACTGTGGGATCAAGAGTCTTCCCTATCACCGGCATCAATATCTTACCTTATACGGAATCACCAACGCCTTACCTAATATTCAACCAGTAATTAATATCTTATCACATTACCATAATAATTGTTACCTAATAATCAAAATATAGCCTAATAATCAGTATCTTATCACATTATTATTAACATTTCACCTCATGATAGTTGTACATAAAAATCAATATCTAGCCTAATACTCAATATATTGGCTTTAATCAATATCTGATCACATTATCATCAATATCTCATCTCATAACAAGTGACACATAATAATCAATGTATTACTTCATAATCAATATCTAATGGCATACTCAATATCTAACCTAATAACCTTCAATGCTCCCACTGCATAATCAATATCTAACCTAATAGTCATCAATATCTCACTGAATAGTCAATATCTAAACCCATAATCAATATCTCACTCAATAGTCAATATATTACCGATAATTAATATAATACTTGATGATCAATAATATCTTACCTCATTATCAGCCCAAGAGACTTCTGTATCGCTAGCATCATAATCTACATCTTCTCCGCTCTCCTCAAGTGCCTCCATGTCATCTTCCTGACCCAAGTCCACGTTGTCTGTAACCTTCTCAACTTTCTGAATTCCTTCCAAGACTTTCTTGTTGGTAGGATCCAACCTAAGGAAGTGATATTGAACCCAATGAATCATTAGTGTATGGGTTACAAATCTTAAGATAAGCTGGAGACCAATGTGACAGCTCTTGTAATTTTACTGTAAAAATAAAGCTTTGATCACTTCTACAAAAACCAACTGATTAGTTTCAATCTGAAAGCTCACTGATTGACAGTTTGCACCAAGACCTCAAGTTGTAATTACATTTATAGACTAAGTCTAACACACTCAACAAAGTTTCATGTTTTTAATACATGTACAGGCATAATATTTGGCCCTTGGAAAAAAGCAGGAAAATTATATAGAGTACAAGGGCTGACCTACATACATATGATGGTACAGGCTTTTTAATAACAATTTTGCTGATATGTGGGCTTTGAGGCATTGCATGGTGAGGTATCAATGTATATTCGGTTTGCGGTATTCCACCATGTGTATATATCTACTTTTCTGTGTAGATTTTGTTCTTTGAGAACTACCCTGCTCTAATCATCGTCACTAGGAGACGACAACGATGACTAGAGCAAGCTAGTCGAAATGTTGAGACCATTAAAAACTCATTCCGAAGCAGTGAAGCTAATAATAAGAAGTCCCCCCGATCCACTAAGCGAAAGTAGTTGTCCCGGCCGATTTCCTACCTTCCACCCAGGTAGTAGTAAATAAGCAGGACAGTTCTTTTCACAACTAAATAGTCTCCCGAATTCCGAAATCTACTCCGTGTCAGTAGAATAAATAGCAAGACAAGTTCTCAAAGAACAAAATCTAAACAGCAAAGTAGATGTACACATGGAGTTACCGCAAACCGAATTTTGCTGATGTTTCTGTGGAAATCAGACTTCAAGTAGGAAGAATATCATGCCTATTAATAGAACCATAACCAACTATAAAGAACTTAAGAACCTACCAAAATTCTGTTCTCAAATAATGGATAAGGTTTAGAATTCCAGATGTAATGGTTAATGGTGCCTAAACGAACTGCTGTCAACCCCATTCTCATTTTTCTTTTGTTTTCTGTGTTTCAATTTTTTTTTTACTGTCTTTTTAATTATTTGATTTATTTTTTCACTGGAACTGCGGTATATCTTTGTAAGTTGTCATTTTTTAGTTCTCTTTGACTTGGCAGAGGCCAAGCATGCAAATCAATTTATTGTAACCCTCTCATTGTCTTTGTCACCGATGCCCCATAAAAATAGTTCCATCTGAAAAACAGTCAAAGCCGAGGAAATACAGTGAACCTTTTTAAACCTTTGTAATACTAATACTAATATTTTTAGTATTTGCATGGACATGGGGAGAGGGGGGAAATTAAAATAAACAGCTGCACCACCACAGTCATACACATAAAAGACTACTGGCGGGTTCTATAATTGGAAATAATATGCAATACCACATTAAAGTATGTACCACAAGCAACTAGCAGATGGGAGTGCATTGTCTACAATTGAGTGTTTATTTTTTCCTACATACCCTAGGGCTACACTGTATTGATCTAACGCTTCCTGTAGGTCATTATTCAGAGACAGAAAATCACCGAGCATCTGGTGCAGCTGGCATGTGCTTTGCTGTTGAAGTTGGCGACGTAGTCTGAGAAAAATAAACGCAGAAACAGAGCCAAGTGACTGCAATGACATTTAATTTCCATACACTTGAAATGCTGGAAGGAGATGATAAAATTAAAACTACTCATTAAATCGTTGCGGTACCTGCTGCTAACACATAGGATTTGAACTGCCTCTAGCCACCGAGCTAGCTCGGTGGTCTAGTGGTAAGACATCTGCTCTGGCAACACTGTAAAACATTTCCGTGATTTTACGGTGAGAAATGTGTATATATCGACGGTAAATTACCGTTCTCGCTTTTCCTTGGCCTTTTACGGCCAAAATCTATATTACTGGGCACTCCAAAAGCACTCTAGGATACATTGGAACACCGCGCACGCGCAATGCTTATGAGCAAGTTCAGGCGGGCGACTAGAGTAACTAGATTTACCAGAAACCATTGTCATGGATGTTTATTGGATAACTTGAATGAAATGGGTGGGATCTAATTAATTATGCACACATAAAGAACTCAAAGTTTATTCAAAACCATTGTAGGCTTGACAGTCTGTCATGCGCAGTAGCTTACACTTAAATGTGTGTGAGTTTATTATAGCTAGGCCCATCAGGTGTAGTTCAATTGAAAAATGTTTTTGAATCAGCATTTAAAAATTTCACATTGTGGGTAGACAGTAAAACCCGAAATTTATATAATTGGAACGAAGCAATTGTTATATAGTGCTTGTTTTCAGCATGACTGAGATCATGGTACCATTGCTTGATTACACTAATGTTTGTAGAGCAGTAAGAGTAATCTACTCGTTAACTCAATGACCGCTGTGATATTATTTATCGAGTATTATAACGGGTTCTCGAAAACCGAATTAATGTTGGTAACGGGTACCCGATACAAAATTACTCGTGAACGCACATCCCTATTGTTAAGTGATTATCATCTGGGGTGCGTACATACTTGCACAGATTGAAAGTAGAAGGGGTTTTCTCATATTCTGTTTTAGAATCTAAAAATAAAATTGACAGGTTTCTCACCGTAAAAATCACGCCACGCCGTAACTTTGTTTACGGTTTACATCGTATATTGACACCTTTCTCACCGTAAAAAACACGGCACACCGTGACTTCGTGTACGGTTTGCAACGTAAAATTTACGGGAATCGGTTGGCATCTCGGTGCACAACCGATTCCCGTTCATTTTACGGGAATTTTTTTACAGAGAATGCAAAGGTCGTGGGTTTGAATCCCACCCGAGTGTTTTGCCTGTGGATTTTTTCCACAGAACACAATACACATCGGTGGAAGGGTAAAAACAAATTCTATTCTTTATCCCCGATGCAAAGTTAACATCTATTAAAACTACTCAGGTTTAATGATTTGGAAACTGATCAGATGGTGGCTAAATTGTACTTTGTTGTTTAGCAGTCAGCATAATTTTAGGGATTTAGAGTTCAATTTGGGTTCAAGATATTAATGGAGAGTATGACATGTGCTCTAGAATCAGGGGGGTGGACTTGACTCCCACCTAAATAACCTATGGGTTCGAGTCCCAGTCGTGGCACTTGTATCATTGTGCAAGATGCTTTACCATTATTGCTTTGTCCTTCGGATGGGACATTAAGCCATAGGTCCCATGTACTAGGATTGGTAGTGCACGTAAAATAACCCAGAACACTTATCGTGGAAGGGTAGGGTTAAACCCCAGTGTTTCTGGTTCACATATCAAGCACCCTTGTTTACAGGTTTCCCCAAGCTTGCAAGCTACAGTGATTAAGTTCACTTATGAGGCATCCTTGGTTTCATTACCATACATATATAACAAGTACTGTGACTCACAGATCAATAGCAGCCGTGTAGCGTTGTTCTTCACCAAGCACTTCCGCTAAGAGATACACTGCCTCCAGGTAAGTCGGTTCTTGTGCCAACGCTTTCTCCAGCATCGACTTTGCCTTTAGCAATCAAATAAAATACCCAAACCATACAGTGAAATATATACTGACTAGAGCCAGTGCCAAAACTACAGTAACATTTTAGGTGGGTACAAGGGGGTGCACCATTTTTTCTAGGGGGGCACCTCTGACCAATTAAAACTGTAGTTTCCGTTTGCATTTCTCTTAAACAAGCCCCCTTTCAGCGATCTTGTTAAGCCATTTACAATTATTCATAAGATAATCTGACGTGGATGTAGAACAAATACAATGTCTACATTTTAATGTAAAAAAAAGTTTTAAAAACACTGACATTATCAAATTAAAGCTTATAAAATGTAACGTTTTACTCTCATAATTTTTAATCTCAAAAGTGTAATTTTAAAATGGAGGTCGGGGTGGAGGGCACAGACAGCAATTTGGGGGGGGGGCGGCGGCGGCACAGAATCAAACGAAACATGCGGTTGGATTTTGATGGGTCTTGGTGGTTTGGGTTTAAAAGAACGAAGAGGTGTGAAACAATAACAATCTGCTAAAAGATAATCCAAAACTTCAACAATTTAACAAGGGCAGATAGCTTAGTTTGTGGGTAACTACAAACGTTTCAAAATCATACAAAAATGATAGGGAGGAGGAGAAAGGGGGGGGGGGGCTGTGTACAAATCAACAGAGGCACAAATTTGGAAGAAAAATTACTGAACACATTGCAGGCACTCAGGTTTATTTTGATGGCACAGCTGCGAACACAAAAACGAGGAAATCAGCTCACGAACAACCGAGGGAATCTCTGCAGTACAAAACCCCCCAAAAAGCTAACCATAAATTGACCTAACGGTGGATAGAACAGTATTTACCTTTTCCACAGAGAGGCTGTCTTTAGCCAGAACTGAAGCAAAGAGCGTCAATGAACGAGCACTATTACTCAGAACCTTACAAGCGTTCGAGGCTGTAGTTAACGCTTCTCTGATTCTGCTTGCTTTCACGTAACAGTCAACGAGACCTGGATATCAAATCCGACATGCAGAGTTATTATGAGGGCAAAAACTAAAACTGTGTAGCACAGCACTATAGGTAGAGTTCTTTTGAGTTTTTCTACAGTTTAATTATAATGAAAATTCATGCCCTTAAAGCGAATGAGCCCAGCATACATTTTTAATACGCATTACAGATCTCTTCAATCAATGAAATACTGCCATCTTGACGTGAGTCAAACTTGCACGCGATACACACCAGTCCTGAAAGTTCATCTTTGAGATGCCAAGTCTATTAAATTTTAAAGGGGCACCAAGGCCAAGACCAGGGGCAACAGTAGAAGATCTGACCAAGGCAGAACTTCCCCCAAAATATTACTTGACAAACATATTTGCTAAGCATATAATTAGCAGTGAGCCAATCTCAAGCCATGTACATTACATATCATTTTGGCTGGTAACTAAATTCTGCTAAGCAAGATTTTCTGTGCTTAGCTGTTTTTGTGCTGAACAGCTTCATGAGATCAGCCCTGGTGCCCAATGGAGATCTTCTCAATATTTGACCCCCTGCTTCTCAGAGGCTGGGCTTCAGCACAGATACCAGTCACAGATGGTACCTTGTGACATGGGCCCAATTTCATAAAGCCTGTAAGCATACAGACTTGCTAAGCACAAAAAAATCTTGCTTAACAGAAATTGGTTACCAGCCAAAATTCCATAAAGTTTACATTGTTGCAACTGGTGCCCACTCATTTTTTGCTTAGAAAAGAAATTTGCTAAGCAGTATTTTCTGCTTAACAGCTTTATGAAATTGGGCCCTGGTATTTGGCTGGTAACCTTCTTTTGGTTAGCATAATTTTGCCGTGCTTAGCTACTTTATATGCTTAAAGCAGCTCTATGAAATTGAGCTCAGGTTTCGTGAATAACCTTGGGATGATGACCATACCTTGGTGAGCTTCAAATCTGAAAGGAGCCATTCGTACAGCTTCCCTGAAATGCAGTAAAGCCTCTTGCGTTTTACTCATATGTTGAAGTACACTTCCCTTAAGGAGCAGTGCTTGCACATTACGTGGGTCAATCTGGTAGGCCTGTACAGGAGAAACGAGTTGTTAAATAAGATGGATGGGGGGAACTTAGGAGGAGGGGTCAAGTGTGACTAATTGGGAGATTCTGAAAGAGTCTATGAAAGGGTCGTAAATGTTCTTTCAAATGCCGTTTGTTTTGTTAATATCAAGTGTTAAAGGCACTGAACACGTTTGGAAATTGCCAAAGACCAGTGTTCTCACTTGGTGTATCCCAACATATGCATAAAATAACAAGCCTGTGAAAATTTGGGCTCAATTGGTCATCGAAGTTGCAAGAAAATGATGAAAGAAAAAACACCCTTGTTGTACAAATTTGTGTGCTTTCAGATAGGAATAAAAACTTCTTGCAAGTAGTTTTTATTATTTGAGTGAGACATTACCTCTTTCTCAAAACCTACGTTACTTCAGAGGAGTCGTTTCTCACAATGTTTTATACTATCAACAGCTCTCCGTTGCTCGTTACCAAGTCAGTTTTTATGCTAATGTTTGTTTTGAGTCATTACCAAACGTGTACGATACCTTTAAACCACAAGGGAAATTGAGTAATTATAAACCAATTTTGGGGGTGATACAGAAAAAATTACTAGAACAGGATTTGACCTCCAGGTTTACCTGCAGTGCATTCAGCAGCCACTGCCAGAAACACAGGGGCAAACCCCTTCTCTACACAATAAGTGCGCTCGGGGTTCTTTTACGTGCATTACACAGCACACAGGACCTACAGCTTTACGTCCCATCTGAAGGACGAAGCAATAATGATTGAGTGTCTTGCCACAAGTGTCAAGGCCTGGACTCAAACCCACACTCTGCTGATCAGAAACACCAAAGCCCTTAACCACTTGGCCAGGACAGGTGCAAAGTAGACAGCCCTGCTTGTCCTGAAAAGTAACCTTCCCACCCTCATTCACCAAAAACAAAACCCTAAAAAAATAAAAATAAAAATAAAAAATCAACAATCACTGTTACCTTTTGTGCAAAGTAGACAGCCCTGCTTGTCTTGAGAAGTAACCCCCACCCCCTCAAAAACAAACAAAAAACCCAACCCTAAATAAGTAAAAAACAAAAAATCAACAATCACCGTTACCTTTTGTGCAAAGTAGACAGCCCTGCTTGTTCTAAGAGCATTGGTCGAATAATAGTAACCCATGGCGATCCAAGGTTCAGCCCTCTGCTCAGTGACTGACATCAGTTGAAAAGATAAACTGACAACAGATAAACAAAACAGAATCAGTTATTTCATCAGTGGAATGGTGTATTTTACTGGTGTACCGTGGCCGAACGGTTTAGTGTATCAAACTCAAGTTCTGGTGGCTAAGTCACCGGAGTGTGGGTTCGAATCCAGGTTATGAAACTTGTGTCCTTGAGCAAGACACTTAACTATAATTACTTCTTATCACCCAGGAGTAGGTACCTGCGTGCCTTTGTGAATTGAAAGAAATTTAAGTTTAAACTTCTCAAAAAATACTATAGTGCTTATTGACCATATTTTTGACTGCGTGAGGGCGCTTTCTTCAGGGAATGTCTTGCAACACAATTACAGTTTCATCTTATTTTTATTGCCTGTATGTAGTTTTGTTGCATCAATGACGAAATACATAAACATAATGTTAGGTTTTTGAAGACCTGTTGCACAAAAACTAAGGCTTGTAGACCAATTTTGACAACAGATTCTGATAATGTAGTTGCCACCCATTATAAAATATCAATATCAGGGGTATCTTGATTGTGAGATATGGGCTTCTGAAAATGCCCTAAATTCACCAATGCAACATACATGTAGGGGGTGAAAACGGGATGGGTTCAATTGGTCAAGGTGTTGTATCTTAAAAACTAAAAGGATTTGGCAGAAAACAAATTGTATGTGTTGATAATACTTTTAAAGGATGTTTTATAAACAATTAAGAAGACAAATCTGAGTTGGTCATAGTCAACCCCAAGGTGAGTTGACACAGAATGACCCTAGAGAGGGTCAACATTGCATCTTGAAATCAGGGGGATTTTTGTACAACAATCAGGAAACAATTTAGAATTACATTCATCATAATAGGGACCAAGTTTCCATAATCAGGGAGATTTTCAAATTTGTTCATCAGAGCATGCAAAGATTGGTTTATTTTCAGGGAACCTTCTGCAGAGTCAGGGAGAGTTGGCAGCTATGCCCGAGGCTTGCACCTCGATCATGTAAAAATTATACCACTGATAAGCGTGAGCCAACATTTTGCAATCATGGAGATGTTGTGCAAGAATCAGGGAGACATTTAGAATTACATTCATCATAATAGGGACCAAGTTTCCATAATCGGGGAGATTTTCAAATTTGTTCATCAGAGCATGCAAAGATTGGTTTATTTTCAGGGAACTTTCTGCAGAATCAGTGAGAGTTGGCAGCTCTGCATGCAGCCATTCCTCATTATATCCCAATGAAAGACCAGCGGCCAGTCTCTCATTTACAACAGGTTACCTAGCACTAAGCAACATTCACCAACCTCATAAGTTCATCCATGCGTTTCTCACGAGCAAGTAGATAAGCGTAGATATCCATTCCTTTTAGGCATAGTGGGTCCAGAGAGTGTACCTGCAGGACGATGAAAACAAACCCAGGACCTTTGATAACGGGTCGACTATTCCCCCTCCACCCCCGACCCCCAAACTAAACCATCTCCACCTCACACCCCAGCCTAGACTGGTCTTACAGGCCCAGTGATTTCATTGGATACAATGATTTCATTGGATAAAATGATTTCATTGGATAAACGTGCAGTGACGTAAGCTTTACATATCTGTGTTATGATTGGTCCAAGGTGATGTAGTTTGTCAGCTTGCACTTTCGGTCATCTGCACATGCAAGTTGTGCATAATGTTTGTACGTGCATTTAGTGTTGTTGTATTCACTACAGTTCGAACTACGTTTACATATGTACGTGTGATTTGACTGCCAAACTCCGTGTGAAATGAATGCGAGGTCAAAGGTACATCTGGCAACATCCGGTCAGGCTGGTATCTGGCGTTATTTACGAGCCTCGAAGTGTGACGTCAGATGTTCAGGCTAACCCTAGCCATTCTTCTAACTAAAGACCCCCAATTGACCTCTTGCACCAATGCCACATCATGTGGCTACTGTCTGCCACGCTCACCAGAAAATAATAATTGAATGAGTGATTGGATACATCAAAAGCCCCCGGAATTATGTCTTTACCCCCCGCTTAAAAAGACTTTAATCTAGATTTTGGCTTTGTTCAAATACAGGAATCAGAACTGGAGCAAAGTCTACGGTAATTTGGTTAATAATAAGTTCTTTGAGATATGATTAGGTATGATATGATTAGGTGTGCAATCACTGAAGCATTTATAAATAAAACTTAAATTTTCAAAATCAACTTACTTATGAACGTGTTTATGAACAGTACCCAATTTCATGGTTCTGCTTACAGCGGAATTCTTTTAGCCCATAGATCCACAGGGTGCGGTAAGCAGCACATGCTACATGTAAGCAGAACTGTGAAATTGGTCCTAGGAAGCCAGTGAAGTTGTTCAATGAGGCGTGAAATATGAGCAGATTTTTCTGGTCTAATGATTGATTCGGTACTGGAGTCGTTGAAGACGGATAATTTCCTTGCCAGATAACCAAATATAAGAAGTGAGTTTGCTTGATCAAGACAAGACGTGATGAGGTGAGCAGATCGCTTAAAGGGTGAGTACAACATTGGTAAGAGTGAAAATATAAATGTTCTCAGATTTGCACACAAGTTACATGGCATAAAGATGGTCATGGTGGAAAACATCCCTTGAAATATTTTTGCTTGGAATGCTACAGTTTTTGAGAAATGAGTAAAACAATTGTTTTTGATCTCGCGAGTCCAAAACCAGATGTTTGAAAATGTTCAGTAAAAACATACAATTGGGTTGTTCACTGTTTTCTTGTGACTCCAATGACTGATTGGGCTAAAACTTTCACAGGTTTGTTATTTCATGTATAGGTTGGGTCACATAAAGTGTGGATACTGGTCTTTGACAACTACCAATGTTGTCCTTGTGCTTTAATGACATGCTGGGTTCATGAATGAAATTTCTCACAAATATGCATCAAAGACTCAATCAACAAGAATTAAAAACTCACCCTTTTATAGACGAGTAAAGCGTTGGCGAGGTCACCAGCCAGGAAATGGTTCTCAGCGAGGCAGCACAGGACTGAACTATTCTCACGAAGTACACTCTGAACAAAAGACACTCAACTTTTTAAATACAAAGAACAGCGCTCAATTTCACAAAGAGCTAAGATTGATCACAAATAGTGCTGCAATCTTATTTTATCCAGTAACAAACCACCAGGGAAACTAACTGGGTAGATATTAGGTAAATTTGGGGGTGAACAAAGACAAATTGATAGAGCAATAATTGAACCTGTGACCTCTGAATTAACATGACAACACTATACTAACGGAGCTATCTAGCCCTTATGCTGGTAGTCTCCCAATCTTAGAGAAGTGTGGTGTCAAAATGCAAAGTAGTACGGCAATATAGACAACTCATATAAATAAAGATGAGTCTTAGCCCTTTGTGAAATCCAGCCCACATGGATTGATAATTATCAAAAGAAAAAAATTGACTATATTCCATTTTGAAAGCTCACTGAAACTATCTATATTTTCGTCTGAATAAATGCCAAAGTCGAAGAGAACACTTACAATAAAAAAGTAAGCCTGGTATAATCATGCACAAAATCCATGACAAAACATTTACAAATCATTTTTGGGAAGGTGTTGGTTTCACTAAAATGGGCCTGTGAAACACAGGTGCCTAGAATCTACGAAACACTAGTGCCTAGTTCCTATGGAACACTGGTGCCGAGGGCCTGTGGAACACTGGTACCTAGGGCTGCAGAACACTGGTGCCTAGGGCTGCAGAACAGTGGTGCCTTGGGCCACCACAACACTGGTACCTAGGACCTGTGGAACACTGGTGTCTAGGGCTGCAGAACACTGGTGCCTAGGGCTGCAGAACAGTGGTGCCTTGGGCCACCACAACACTGGTACCTAGGACCTGTGGAACACTGGTGTCTAGGGCTGCAGAACACTGGTGCCTAGGGCTGAAGAACACTGGTGCCTAGGCCTACAGAACACTGTGCTTAGGGCCACCAGAACACAAGTACCTAGGACCTGTGGAACACTGGTGTCTAAGGCCTTTGGAACACTGGTGCCCAGGACCTTCAGAACTCTGGTGCCTAGGGCCTGCAGAACACTGGTGCCTAGGGCCTGCAGAACTATGGTGCCTAGGCCTGCAGAACACTGGGGCCTAGGGCCTGCATAACACTGGTGCCTAGGGCTGCAGAACACTGGTGCCTAGGCCTGCAGAACACTGGTGCCTAGGGCTGCAGAACACTGGTGCTTGGGGCCAGTAGAACACTGTGCTTAGGGCCACCAGAACACAAGTACCTAGGACCTGTGGAACACTGGTGCCCAGGACCTTCAGTTCACTGGTGCCTAGGGCCTGTGGAACACTGATGCCTTGGGCCAGCAGATCACTGGTGCCTAGGGCCAGCAGATCACTGGTTCTTAGGGCCAGCGGGACACTGGTGCCTAGGGCTGCAAAACACTGGTGCTTTTAAAGGCCAGCAGAGCAGTCTGGTGCCAGGGGCCTACAGTCCACTTAATCTGGCCTTGTCTCATTGAAAATACTTGATTGAACTTACTCCCGTTTCCAAACTCTTGAACGTGCTGACTGCCTTTGCATAATCTTTGCTTGCGTTGTAGGAGTGTCCCTTCAACCAGAAAGTTAACCTAACAAGGAAAAACAACATCTACATTTCATTGATTCGTTGTACATTCAACAAAATATTTAAATCTTCAATAGATATAAGAATTGCATATGGGATAAAGATTTATTACTACACTGGTACTACCATTATCAAATACCTTTAAAGAAAAACAAAAACGGTCAAAATAATCAGAATTTGTGATTTTTCTTTTGCATATATTTTTGAAGTGTTCTACTCATGTTCAAGGGCCATTCCTTAGGCTGTTCAACTTTTGTGTAGCACCTAGTCTCTTACACATAGTTAACTATATATGCATATTTTCAAGAACCAGACTATGAGCTCTGAAATTTATCAATACCAAATATGAAATACTTTGGTTGGTGTTCGGCTTTTAATATGCCTAGCATTATGTTGGTTTAATGTACATACCAGCTACCTTAAATTGATACATTGTAGGTGTTCACACATACGCGGTTATGCGCATGCACACGGAACCATAATCTCTTGACAAAATAAAAAAACAAAAATATGCAAGAATAAAACAATTGATTAGATATTTCCCTGAACAACATGCATAAGTGCATATGAGCTTTTACACAACAATATGTTTTTTTAGGAGCCATTTATTCGCTAGTTCACAGAGCCGGTCTTTATATCACATGTTAATCATCCCCACGGGACCAGTCTTCAACCAATCAGACTGCATAAACTCTCCGATGTATTTACTAATAACAGTAAGATACTGACCACTCTATGTTGTTGGTGTTCGGTAAGCTGTTGATAGTAAGAGCAGCAACTTCAGTTCCCTTTACAGCGAGTGATAACAGGCCAAGCACAGCTTCTAGAGCTAAAGGAAATTGCCTGTAAATAAAGAGGAACAAACCACTCAACCGTACGATACAGCAACTGCCATTTTAAATCACTAATATGTAGTTTGCAATAAAAATAAATTTTATTTGACCATTGAATGACGAACATTCAATTGACTAAAACACTCCTACTGTCTCAGTGACCATTCAATATCATCCACATGGTTTTGACTGATAGATGCACTATGCCAGCCTGCAATATGATATTATGCAGTGAATGCATACACAGTCAACCCTCCTACTGTCTGACCATTCAATATCATCCACTGTGGTTTTGGCTCATGCACTATGCCAGCCTGCAATATGATATCATGTGGTGAATGTAAACACAGTACACAGTCAACCCTCCTACTGTCTGACCATTCAATATCATCCACTTGGTTTTGGCTCATGCACTATGCCAGCCTGCAATATGATATCATGTGGTGAATGTAAACACAGTACACAGTCAACCTCTCTACTGTCTGACCATTCAATATCATCCACTTGGTTTTGACTGATAGATGCACTATGCCAGCCTGCTATCATCCACTGTGGTTTTGGCTCATGCACTTTGCCAGCCTGCAATATGGTATTATGCAGTGAATGCATACACAGTCAACCCTCCTACTGTCTGACCATTCAATATCATCCACTTGGTTTTGACTGATAGATGCACTATGCCAGCCTGCAATATGATATTATGCAGTGAATGCATACACAGTCAACCCTTTTACTGTCGGACCATTCAATATCATCCATGTGGTTTTGACTGATAGATGCACTATGCCAGCCTGCAATATGATGTTATGCAGTGAATGCATACACAGTTAACTGTCTGACCATTCAATATCATCCACTGTAGTTTTGAATGAGAAACAATGCCAGCCTGCAATATAATAACATGCAGTGAAATGCATCCACACAGTACACAGTCAACCCTCCTACTGTCTGACCATTCAATATCATACACATAGTCTTGAATGATAGGTGCACTATGCCAGCCTGTAATTTGATATCATGTGGTGATTGCACCTAACTAAACCTGGTTCTGTATGGTACACTACCAAAGACCAGTGACAAGATCAAGTTTAGGAGACTAAGATTTGCAGGGCACTGTCACAGACATCCTGAGCTTGCTGTCCGCATCCTGGTGCTTTGGACCCCCTTCCATGACAGAGGATCCATAGGAAGACCCAGCGTTTTAGCTAGCG